>BOPP01000014.1:802933-822566 GCA_017312745.1 Gryllus bimaculatus | reverse complement strand
ATATATATATATATATATAGTTATAACTCCACTAGATGGCGTTTAATTTTAATTCAATTCTATTTCAACGAGTTCCACCTGGGCTCCATTTCTGTTGGTGTTGTCGTGTGGCGCAGGTCACGGCGAAGGAGGACAGGGCGTGCGGCACGAGAGACACAGACACGGAGAGACAGTGACTGAAAGAGAAATAGAAAGACAGCGCGAGCGAGCGAGACAGAGAAACAGAGAGAGATGGAGAGATTGAGAAGGAGAGAGCGATTCAGGCACAGAGACGGGTAGAGAGAAGACGAGAGAGGTGGAGAGAGAGGCAGGGAGAGGGAGTCAGGGAAAGAGAGAAAGGGAGAGTGGGTCAGCGAGAGAGAGACAGGGAGATATTTATTGTTAATTAATACAAAATTTGGTGTCTGGGGAATTAGAATTATTGTGTGGATTGTTGACGCATCAGAGGCTTCTCTACAGAGTAAACGTATTTGGAGAAGCGATCGCGAATACAACGGAGAAACGTGTATTGGAACGAGGTTACGTCAATGTATTGCAGTATCAGGAAGTTCAAGTATAAGCATGCGGCTTTATTTCAAAACGCAACCGAAATTACTCATTTGCTACACGATACTGTTTCTGTTCTGAGTGGGATAGGAAGGAAAGCTAATTGATTTTAATCTGTCAAGTTAATTTTCCATTCACTAGATATGCCAATGGTTGTAGAAACAAATATATTGTATAAGCAAAATGCACACCCTCGATTGTTAATGAAGGAATTCCGTTTATATTTTTGACCTGCACTGTAAAATCACTGAAACTGAACAATACAATTTGAAAGATACCTACGAGTTCATACCAGGATTCTGTATTAATTTTAAAAGTGTCCAGTTAACCAGACCTTGAGAATTTATTATTTTTCTTTCAGAGTAATTTTGTAGTGAGACGCCTAATCATGCCTGCAGTTTTACCACAATATTTCACGGATTTTGTAACTGAACAGTTTGTTGACATAACTCTGAAAAAGGCCCAAGAATGACGGCTAATTTGGCATTAAACCTCCTAGTGAATATTTTCTTTTGAAAATGACACCTCATTTGTAATTCAGTAATATTGATAGCATTTTGAAATACACATATTTTGCATGAGTTAGTAATGCATGAATTCATTAATGAAATTGGAATATCTGTACATTTGTCGCTCCTTCTATTTGCTCCTATTTGAATAGAGCGATGCTACATTTTATGAAGTCTTATTCTAGACTCCATTTAATATCTTATTCTTGAGCCTCCTCCGTTAGTGAAGGTTGGCGACCACTTCCCCAAACGTCTTGCGTCAGATGAAGTAACTCAGATGCACTCGAAATACCTGTCCATTTGCGGATGTTTGCTAGTAGGACATGCTCTTCCTGCCAACTCCCCGTCTACCCTGAACTTTCCCCATCATTATCCGTTGCAAGAGTTCAGATTATCAGTATTTCGAGTTTTTAAGTAAGTGACCAAGATATAGTGTTTTTTCTAATTTTCACCATTTTTAATATCTCTCGGCATTTTTCATCTCTTTCTTATATGTAGTCATTGCGCACTTTGTCAGTTCAGGGATTTCTCAACATTATCTTGATCATCCCCTCTCGAATGCTGCCAGTTAATTAATATTAATCTTTCTACAACACTAGTTCCAATGGTATGGCCAAGTTCTCTTATTTCTTTAAACGCTACACAATATTCGAACCTAATAAGGAAACCTTCTGGAGAGTTCAATTACCAAATCCTAAAACAATACTTAATTGACCAACGGATACATTGTCAATGAGCATCTACGCAAAAGAAACACCATCGGAATTCGCTAAAATCCTGCGAATCTCCACAGGCTGGCGAAGTTCGCTCCCCCCTAAGTTGCTCACATCCTCCAAATCACTGACTGCATCATTGCCATTGCTCACAACAGCAACAGCAGCAGGTTGCAAACAAACTCAAGCAAGTTTCACTTATCTGTTCCTTTAGGCAGAACACCACATTCTTCCAAATTATTTAACATTTTAATTATGGTATTAGCATCTGTTGCTATGTTTTCTCTGCAGAAATGACAAAAGTTTTCTTTATTGGTCATGGTATTAAATTTCATACCTCGAAAATAAAACTTATATTCAAAGCTACTGAAGCTAATAACGGGTTTTAAAATATTATAACAGTTGAACTAGTTATTGTGGTAAAATTTTCAACAATAAATGCTTAACTTAAAATATAACAATGACCATTTTTGCGAACAAAATTTCGCCGGTGCGTCATCGTGATGTAAGTAAAAATCACCATGTCATTGTTAAATCTCCAGAATGCAAACTGCAAAATGCAAAGACGTTATACTTGATTGGTACATACTACAAACCCTCCACTAACGAATAAACTTTACAAATGTGAGTGCATTCAGTAACTCTGATTTTGCTATTATATTTCTATCGGGGCGCAGTCGGTATGAAATTTCATACCACGGCCACTTTTGGATTAAGCAGTTAGAGCGGCGCATTTGTCTTACCAACTAGAATTTAACGTAATTTAATAACGGAGTTAAAAATACATGCTCTAGTGTATGCTTGACTTATGAATAATAAGGATTTTCTTAAATTAATTAAATACATCACGACGAAGGCTTCGCGCTTCTTTACGCAGATAGAACAGATGTGCGTCGCGCACACAGCTGCAGCTGAATTTACTGGCGTTCAATAAATCGCGAACATTATATGTGCACACGCTGTTGTGGGAACATCGAGTTCCGTAGATTCGTAATGTTTTATGTTAATAATCATTATTCTATGACCGTACTCGTCTTGAAAATCGCTTTGACGCCGGAGCAGGAAGGCGTGGGGAGGCGGACCGAGGGCGCTGAGCAGGCGCGGCGGTGGAGTGACGAGGGTCGATCCGTAGCGCCACGTCCAACCTAAGTCTCTAAACAAAGTTGGCGGCACGCGCCAGGTTTAAACACACCCGTCACAGAGAAATTGGATGGAGTTTCCCACTGAGCAGGGAGGAGATTTGTAGCCCATGGCTATCTGCTAATATCAGTGCCTTTCTGATGGGCTAGGCGCGATTTACTTGTGGGCCTGGTTGGGCAACTCTACGTGTATTTGTTTCTTTGCACTTGCTAGCCTGTTTGCGTTGTTTTGTGGGTGGACGTGTCGATGATGGGAGGAGGTAGTTAGGATTGGGAAGGCAAAGACACTCATTGTCATAATCTTTTCTAAAAAATTTTATTTCTTACCCGTTCGGCCATTCGGCCTTTTGGGAGTTATTATTTACAAAATATATATTACATGTAGAACATAACTCTCTTCCAGTTACATCAGTGCACCAGTACACTTACTTGAGCTTATGTTTCAATCTATATACAGTTTCTGTTCACCTTTAATACAAAAATATACCATGAGTAAAAATACCACACTTGTGAATTACACATACTATACACCGTTTTTAGAATCACATATGTTTATAACCTTATTACCAGAAATTTATGGCGGATTTAAGCGATCTTTTGGAAAGCGTGACAATATCCTGGATGGTGCATAAGCATGGCCAAGGTTGAAAATTCTTTTGCTAGGTCAAGCTTCAAGCCTTAAATAAAAAGTTGTCGATAGTTTATTTATGTACACTTTAATGCAGCTAATGTCTAATTCCCTTTGGATTTGTGCATTTGGAATAAAGCATGGAGCTTTGATAACCAGTCTTAGACATTTGTTTTGGATTATTTTTAATTTATTAATATGCATGTTAGCAGCGCCTCCTCATACTCAGCATAGATGAGCAAATTATAGGTTTAAAAATTGTTAGTCCGTTTTCTTTTCTTAATGCGGAGTTTTATTTATTAATGGGTAAAGTTTGACCATCTTTCATTGGTTTTGTTAGCAATATCAACTATGTGGTTCTTCCATGTTAATCTTCAATTTCATTTAACTCCTAGGTAGTTAGACGGGTTGTTTATTATTTACTGTTTTTAAACCAATACCTGTATTACTTCTTTTTCACTACTTGGAACAATGTAAATATCTTTTCAGCTTATATGTAACAAGTAAACAAGTAAAGAAAACAATTTAACAACAAAAGGTACATAAAAGATATAGAACAGATGTGAAAATGAAGTCAAATATTGGAGTACAGCCAAAGCACGTCAGTCACGTAAGCAAAGCCCTTGTTTTTGTAATAATTTAAAATTGCGCATATTGCTCGCAATAGTGCGCGAAAACTACCAAAGCTTTCAAAAAATGTAGGTGACATAAATTAAAGAACTCACTATGAAGAACAAATTGTATTTGAAGGAAACATTTCTACCTTAAATTTTGTAGTTGTAGGAAGACATCGAAAAAAATTCATACTTTTGAAATCATCGAAAATTCAGTTAAACCTGGAAATCAGACCTATGCCACTTCTGTGTGTATGTTGTTTTATTCTTACAAAAAATTAAAAGAAAAAATGGAGTTGTCTCTAAGAAAATTTTGAAAATGTTCCATGTCTTCATGTAAAATACCACCAAATTTTAAAGACTTTTTTAAATCTCAAAGCTTCGACTCAAGCCAAACAATATATGATTTAAGCGCTAGTGATGTTCACAGACCGACGGAAGGGCAGTTATCATTTTCTGTAAAAAACAAATCTTTGGAAAATGACACACGACCTTATTTCAATATCTATCTTTTAGGAACAGGTTTCATTCAGGGGAAAAAAAATGTCTATCTTTAATATTTTAGTTGAAGGCAGACTAAAAAAATATTTTTTTGCAGTTTTTGAAAATTTTTTAACGAACACAAGTCCTGGACCATTCTTTTAAAGGTCCTTCACAGTATCCAATAACAAAATTTAATAAAATATATTGGAATCAGTGTTTTTGAAAATATACAAGGGGTTTCATGAAAAGTACTAGTAATAAAATTTCGGTTTCAAATTCAAGGGACCGCGACATCAGCCAGACTGATGGGGAATGTCAATTTTTGGAGAATATCGGCTGCTCGTTTTAACCGCTAACGTTGTTCACAGGCGACAGACGAACGGACGGATGTTCTGCCATCAATCAATTTTTAGATATCAAGGATCGTCAAAACATGCCTTTGGCTACGCCGCGAGTTGGAGTATTTCTTTTCTAAATTCCCATCTCGATCAGGTTTTTACCCAGTTTCCCTGATACATTGAGCAAATGCTGAGATGACCCCTTGTTTTGCTTCTGGACGTAAATGTAGCTTCACTACGCGCACGTTTTGTTGAACTCCCCTTTTGCTTGTAATGGTAAGAGTAGAGGTATGGGGTAAGTTGATATTTTTTTAGCAATGAAGAAAAATCATACTTGCATTTCGTGTACCGATGCAAGGTTTCTATAACTCAGAAACGAAAATGACTATTTTTCAAATATTGATAATCTTGCAATTTTTAAAATTAATTAATTATTAATTAATTCATTTTAATTAATTCATTCATTTTTTGTTTATTTATGTTAAACTCTTATTCATCTTTCAACTATTTATAGTTAAAATGACAAGAAGAGATTCTGGAACTCAAGAAAACCTGCGCATTATCTGTACCCCCTACGTCACATACAGTTTTTACTGTTTTTTTACTGAATACATCTAATCTAATCTAATCTAAATTTAGCAAGTGGATTTATCTAATTTCTTGTTTATTTACTACCTGCACCATTACATAACTTTCTATTCTTGTTTGTAGATTTGTTCACTCCAATTATTATTATTATTATTATTATTATTATTATTATTATTACTTAAGCTGCGAAATATTGTGTAGATGAATTGGGAGAGCATCATCAGAAACTGCAACGAGAAGTTTTGTGCATCACCTTCTTTGTTCTCATCAGACAAGAGTTCTGGGAAAAAGTGACACATAATTGACAAAGATTATTACTTTTCCAAAAGAATCAATGAGTATTGAAGAGACTGCCATAGTTACCTCAGACTGGACGAAAATAAACGTTCTTATTACGAATTTCACGTCATTCATCTTTTCTGCTTTTTCGCTTCGCGACTCAGAGCGCTGGTTCAAGGACGCTACACAATAAATGTTTGCTGCCAACGTACCACAAACTTTCAATGCGCCCCATATGCGTATTGCCTAGCTCCTTGGCACGATCGCTACAAAAATGGCCGCGGATACTCTGAATTTCAAACAACGCGAGCTCGTCTCGTCCGAAGTGGAAAAAAAATTGGATTCCAAGAAATCTGACAATGGGCAACTCTTTCGTCGCGGCCGCCCAGGAGGTGGTGCATCCTATTAGTGATTGTCCGAAGCAGTTGAAAATCGATTTCAATGAGATTTGTACAAAAATGAGTATTTGGTCAATCGGGAAAGAATTCGCGCGGTTTTTTGAGCAATATCTCCGCTGCGGGAAGTTTGAAATATATGATCTTCTAAAATGTCTTCAAAGAGCAGTGAAACTGAGCTGTTCGAAGCGTGGCACCAAATTTGAATTAATTTTGCGGGTCATGTACCAACAATAATTATTATTTCTTGATTTCTTATCAGTTTATTTTAATGATATAATCAAAAATTTTCTTGAGAAATATAAGAAGTTGAATAATTATTACATAATTTGCCTGATGAGGAAGAAGTTTTCACTAATAATGATTTTAATATTGGAAATATATTTAATTATAATTACGAAAATAGTGCATATCTTCAAGATCATGTTTTACTTTTAAGAAGCACATGTTTCAAAAGGCCTAACTAAATTGTAAGTCACCTAGAGAACTTTTTAATGTACTGCACCGCACTCTAGATAAATGAAGATGATGGTTATGTGGTGGCTGAGGAGATGGGAATTTTTCTTCCATGTTGGTGAAAAGCGTGCACTGTCACAGAATATTTGATAATCTCTTTTAAGCAAAGAATTAGATGCGACCTGGGGGTCAAGAATTTTTTTTTAAATCACACATGAAAATGCATATTATTCACTACCGTTAATGAAGCGTTATTGAAAGAGTAGATTTTATTTTATTAATATATTTGGGATTGTTGTCCAAGAATCCGAGACTTAATGCTGTAGGATTTGTAATGAAATTTACAAGTGATAGCTAGAGATGTGTTAGTATAGACCGACTTTTCGGTATTATTTTATTACACGAGGGAACTTGTTACAGTATCATGGATCTGGTATACTGCAACTATTCTTTTTTTTCGTGACGTAACTCTTACTAATGTGAGAAAGTGCATGCTGTTATAGCAACACTAGTTTCATATGTAATTGATCTCTACTGATTTTAACACAATCTTTTATAAAAATTCATATTCATTTTCCTCAAACCGAACATACATTGAATACAGTCCCCTGAACCGGCCTGTAAATTGCATTTCATTCCCTTTAACACAAAAATTACTTTTTTCAGGTAGCATAATCTTCTTTGTCGATTACATGTGCGATGGTAATAGCAAATGAAAAATAGTGAAGCTACAACAGAACATATTTTCTCGTATTATTTGTAACGATCGCGTAGTTTTAAAATACTAGCCGATCCTGTGCAATTATTGCGCACATTTGAACTCAACTGTTTATTTCATCGCGGACAGCGACGGATAGAATTTGAACTTGAGCAACAATTCTCACGCTCATCGCCCTTCTGAGGACACTTTCGTGCAGGCCGACCCGTTGTGTAGCTCCCCTTCCTCATCTCCAAGCCACGAGTACGCCCTCCTCACAATTCCTCTATTGAGCTAAGCAATGGCTGTGACAGAGCAGGGCCGCCCTCGGAATGTGAAGCGATGGCCCCTGCGGCCGCGCTGCCGCCGCGCGCCTCCGCCGGCCTGGGGGTGCCGCTAGTTCTGCTCGCGCAGCTGCTGCTTTTGCCACACGCGCCGCCGGCATCCGCTCACGAGCCTCTGGTGGTGCTGCGCCAGGGAACTCTGCGAGGGGTGAGTTTGCGCAACGCAGAGCGCGCGGTCACTAATTTTCCCTGTACTGTCTTACCCATGTAATTTCTGTTAAGTGATAGGGGACACAACTATACAAAACTTACAAAATGAGTTCAAGTCATCAACATAACTATCAGTTCTTCTGATATCAACACATACATCCGTAATGTGCTATCTAGCAGTGAATTTTTTTAAGAATTAGACGTATGAGAAAACAAACTAATTAAAGTTTCATGTTTTACTATTTAATTGGAAGTGATACATCGGGGCATTACATTATTTGATTACATTGACAGAATAGACATCTGGGGCTTCAAGTCGAAATAATATTAGAAGTTCGAGTCCGAATCTTTCCGTTGAAAATGACCTAGTAGTTGATCATTTCATTGATCTGTCACGATATAATTAAAGCTGCGTTAAAAAAAATTCACTCAGTAGATAATACTGATCGAGAGTGTTTTTGTTAAATGGCTAACTGAAGCGGTTTCTTATGTAGTTTGCTACTCTAAAGCCGAATACAACAACAAAAGGTGGTCACCAGGCTCAATGTTTGGGTAATCGCACATATACTGCAAAGATATAGAGGATGAGTCACGTAACTTTAGCATCTCCTGCAGTTTTTGAACGGTCGAAGTTATTTGAATGCTGTCTTGACGGAAGTGCATGACGAATGGGTTTAATTTATACAAGTATTTTTTTACGTACGTTTTTATTTTCGCAGAAAGTCGTATATTGATGTATGTGGCTATACACATCAATACTGTTTTAAACATTCCCCAACACACTATTTTGAATGTACATATTCCTTCTCTCTCTCTCTCTCTCTCTCTCTCTCTCTTCACACAGCACACAGACACACACAAGACACACACATCACACACTCTGGTTTTATAATATATCTTATATTAGTGAATGAATATACAATAGTTCATTATTTAATTTATACCACATCATATGTATCTTTTTATTGACTTATATTAAACTTAAATGCAATGCTACAACTACATTAGACTACATATTGCAATAGGAAACTCACAGAGTAACTATTGATTAATTGACTTTCAAAATATGCTGAGGAATGAATTAATGGATATCTTATTTTTTATTCTTTTGGAGCTGGTAGGTGGTGTAGGCCGATAGTGGTTGGCTGGAGTTTGTGGTTAATTTTGGAGAAGAAATTATAGATAGAGCGGCGATATATGGTAAAGTATAAGAGGTAGATTAAATATCTTTTATGCAGTTGAATGTTTGAGATGAATCAGGGTGCTGAGTGGCAAGTTTCTGAGGAAATTATTTGCGGATGAATCTGTATTTTTATTAATATTAGTTTTTGAGGCATCTGCGATCCGATGATTGCGGATTGCATTAATAGCTACTATAACGTGGCGCGGCCTACCAATTATTGCTTATAGATGGCTGAGGATTGTTAATTGAGAGTTTACTATTGCGATTTAGAGTGGACTTAGTTGAATTAAATTCTATTTTGGCTGCTGTGGCTTTTACTGTTCTGTGATGTTTCCAATTTAGTCTGGTATAAGATTCAGTCCCTAGTATTAACAGATTCATTGTGTGAGATCCATGGAATGGGTTATTGTTTATTCGAGTGTTGTTTGGGGTTGAACATTTCTTATGAGTAATAATGTTGCGCATATTTTGTAGGGAATTTAGTTTGATTTCCATTTGACAGACATCTTCAATTTTATTTAAATGTGTTCTTGAATTTGTTTACAGATTAGATAAGTTGAATGATTAGACATGAAAATTGCGGTGTAACTCGCGCGAATTGGGGCGATGTGCGTGTGTGATGTTATGGAAATGTCTGCCTGTGTTATTGTTGAAAAGCGTGGGGGACTGTGGTGAGCCCTGAGGTAGATCCCAGCTAGTAATTCTGCGGGATTGGATGTGTGATTATGTTAACTGTGACTGAAAAATGTTTTATCTTGGAGAAAGCTATTAATGGTAATTTAATTAAATAAGTTAAGGGTACCCTATGTTTTAACGTTTTGAAATATTAATCAGGATACGACACTTTGTCAAAGCTTTCGAAATGTCTAAAAGGTATACTACTTGTATGCTGTTTTTTTAAAATGCCGTTGTGTATGTGCTCGTGATTTCTTGAATTAATTGATTAGAAGTTGGAAACTTTATTAGTTAGAACGCCAATATTGGTGGCATTGATTGTTTGAAGTTTATTCAGATGGGAAATTAGTCTTTTAAGGATTAGTTTTTCTAGGATTTTTGATGAAGTGGGAAGAAGGCTAATGGGTCTGTAGTTTTCAGTTCTGGATAGATTTTTGAATGGCTTGGGGAACACTCCTCCTGAAGATGGCTGCACGCACGTTAACCCCTCTGACCGTCTCTCTTTTCCGGACCTTTCCCCCTAATGGCGTTTTCTTAGAAAAACTCCGCCCCTCTCCATTGAGAGCTTCCTTTTAAATAGCGTACAATGCCCTTGACCGTAGGTGTCTTGTCTGAACCAAGGTCCCTAGCCGCCTTAGAATCGGTAGGTCAGTTTGATCATCTTAATTAATTAATTAATGTATTTATTTATTTATTTATTTATTTATTTATTTATTTATTTATTTATTTATTTATTTATTTATTTCTCTAGTCTATTTTAATTTTACTGTACTTCACTTTAGAATAACACATTTGTTATTTCATGAACTATTGATTCAAAATTATGTTCCCATTTTCACATTTTATATTCCAATTTTCCTAATTTGCTTAAATTCTAATTTCATTCATGATAATATTAATTTGAAATAGATAATATTTTATTCGTAGTTAAGATATATTCTTATTATTTTTTCTAGCACTGAAGATGGCTACAATGCGCCCGAAAAGGCTTTCTGCGAAAATATAAGGATACGACAAAACAACGCTCCTAATCTATTATTATGTTGAAATTGACGTATTGATTGAGATTATTATGTAAATAAAACCAATCACTTTACATCAGTATGGATATTTAATTGCATATAACAACGATATCTTCCGCGTTAAAAATAAATGCTCCGCAAATTTGAAATCAGAACACCATATTTTTCAAGAAACAGCCATTCTATTCGGTTGAACAGGAAAAAAGTTAAATTTTGTCCACCAGTGTAATTAGTCTTCTTCTACAATTTTTACTACAATTTTTCAAAGAAATGTGTTCTCTCTTATCATGTTTTAAACAGCTGTCAACATACAGTACTTCCGGGCAATTGAGGCATCGGAAATCCCTGAGTTACAGCTGAAATGTATTCAATCACTTATATCAAACGTGTGGGTCATATGGGAAATCTATGTTTGGAGAGTGATTTTTCAGATTTTTTTAGAAATTTACCTATCATTTTATTGATTTATTGTCTTAAATATGGATTCAATCACGAAAATTGGTTCCAAAATACAAATAATTTCCTTTTAAATAATCATTATTTCAACTAGATGGAAGTCACAAATCTGTGGATGGTATCAAATCCGAAAACTTTGCTGAATTCACAGTATCCATCAACACCTTGAAATATATGGCTGATAGATGCTGTTAATATAAAACAACATTTTCCAACACAAAATTACTAGACGTCCTTTGAGTGAAAACTGTACGCGTTTGTCGTCATATTACACAATATTCTGGCAATTTTGTCCAGAATGTAAAAGATGAGAAGATGAAAAACATTAAATACAAGTGCATGATATTCTCAGAACTTATATGTACTTATTCTGAAGAGAAATGCTCATCTTTATTTCGTGAATGCGTGTGCGAAATGCAATTCGAACATTCTCCAACTTGCTTCATAGTTGTTACGTTTATTTTGTCATCTTACGCGCCTAAACTCCACTTCCCTACCTTGAATAGTAGGAAAACAAAGTCGTTCCGAAAAGTTTAACTTTCTTTTGAAAGAGAAATGGAGAAGTTAAGACTTGCTCGACAACTTTATATTATCGTATTTCAACAGGCGCGTGTACATTTCCCTATCCAACTTCACGCGTACTTGGGCATTAATTCCCATTGCGTCCCAGCAGAGAAAACACCTTCACTTGTACATCCTCCCCCAGAGCTTGCAGAAAACGCACAAATTTAGGTAGCCGTGATCGTGCTCATTATGGCACTTCAACAGAAACATCTGTGGAATATACACGCGTTATATTTCACAAGAAAATATCTGGAATCGACAGAAAAAATTGGTTGGGAATAGGATCACAAAATGAAAATTCCCATTCCGAGTAATTCCAATCGGTCGCAAAACCACTTACAGTTAATTTGCGATTTAAGTCTCATTTCACGGACGGGCCTTTTGAAAACAAAACGCATTACTCCTATGCGAGTGTTTATTGCTGCAACGTGTATATTTACAGCACTGTCGCTGTGAGGCGATTATCCGCCCATTGTGGTGACGCATAGGCTTGCGCTCTTTCGTTCCCAATAACTGTCACTCTCTTAGCATATCATAACGATGTCCTAAAAAGCGGGTTGTGCTATTTTGCGATTTTTCCCGTGAAAAACCCATGGAATATTTGCAAATTACTTAGCATAAGTTTTGTGACAGAAAATGAAAATAAACATAGTGATAGAGCATATTGCAAAATCCGAGCAATATGTAGTACGAGATAGTGATATTTTTTATGTACGTTAGAAATAGTGACTTGGACATAAGCAGGGAATTTAGGGGACTTAATTCAACTCTCTTCAACATTTTTACAAATCATTTTTCTGGTCTTTTTAAAAACGAAAAAATTATGATACAAAAATTGCTTATTTAAAAAGTTGGTATAAAATAAAACTATTGGTGATCAATAGCAAAAACTCTCTCACGTTGTTTATAAATGTTCCAGTGTGTTAAACTACTACATAAAGAAGCAAAATTGTTTTCAGCCAACAAACATTATTTTCTGCGCCCAGACTCCAATCTAAGTCCTCGAAGTTAACTCGCTGTCAGACAAATCTCTACGCTAAAGAAGATAGACAAGGTGAGGTCAAGCACCATCATTTTCACCGTTCCACGATACAAAAATAGAGAAAATACGAAGAAAACATTTGGACCGGGTTTTGAGAAAATGTTATTTTATGAATTGCGTTAATGTTAAGTACACATTACGCATTAACTACTACTTTCTTCAAAAAACTACATGGTCCTTTTTGTAAGCTGATTCTGTACAACAGACTTCGTGTAAAGTAAAAATCTTTACCTTCAATTCTGTGGTTTTGGAATGTTAACTTACGGATATACGGGAAGTTTGCCGAATATGAGACTAGCCCCGTATTTTTACGTCCCTTGATACATACGAGGAGAAAATTTAAAGAAAATATTTAGAGCGGTTATGTTCAAATTTTTTTAACATTTTCGAAAAACAAATACTAAACATAAAGCAGCCTAACAATTATTTAAAAAGTTCACTGAATAAACTTTACACACTTCAAATATCAACACTTGTTTCATATTTAAACACCTCGATTCAAATGTGTTTTATTTCTGCTCCCGGACGTCGAAATACGTGGCACAATTTCAACAAAACTCCACGAGAGATTTTTTGTTAATTTGACGTGAAAACGCTAACATGTGACAGGTGGAAAATTGCCGAAACCGTAGCGTCAGGAGTGATTCCAACGTAAAACCAAACGAGGAGAATACGAAAGGACGAAGTGAGAAGTGGGAGACTCACTAAGTATGAATGGTGTACTGGTGTATGAGGAGTTTTTATTCAAAAAGAGAGAGAGGAAAGAA
This sequence comes from Gryllus bimaculatus, assembly GCA_017312745.1. Classification (NCBI taxonomy): domain Eukaryota; kingdom Metazoa; phylum Arthropoda; class Insecta; order Orthoptera; family Gryllidae; genus Gryllus; species Gryllus bimaculatus. The sequence continues at coordinate 808,978 of BOPP01000014.1, read as the reverse complement.
GAGAATGAATAGTGAGAGAAGAGATAAAAGACAGAAAAGAGAGGAGAGAGAGCGAGAGGGAGAGGGAGGGGAGAGAGATGGAGACAGAGGGAGAGAGAGAGAGGGGCGATGAAAGGGCAGGCAGTGAGGATGTGTTGACAGGACGAGTGTGCTGCAGATCTCCCGAGAAGACAGCACTAATTGGAGCAGAGTTTTTGAAATGTTCGTTACCATGACTGAGTGGGCGATTGAAGGAAAATGAGACCACAAAAATGATCAATGTCTGACTGATGAACAGAGGAGTCCACTACGCCGGGAGCAAGAGATGTAAACCCAATTTCAGAAGCATCCGCAATGCCAGTATGCATGTTACTCATAGGTGAATGTTACTTTCTCGCTACTGCTAATGCAGTACAGAAAAAACAACTATAATGCTGCGGGGGAAAACGGCGATTTTTTTGACAGAAAAAACGATTATTTCCGAGCCTTGTTAACGAAAAAGTGGATAAAAACACTTTATGTAGTCAAAATCTATGTTTTGTGGGTCCTTGACATCCAAAAATTGATTGACATCATTACGTCTGACCTGACAGATATGTCTGATTTGAAATCGATATTTTATTTTTAGAGGTACTTTAAATGAAGCTCGGAGAAAATTTTTAAAATATGAAAAAAAAATGCACCAGTTACAACATAAGTTACAATATACAGTTATAAAACTTAGTTACAACATAAATGACAGATTCTGTGAGATAGCTCAATAAAACAATAAATCATACACGAATTGATACTTGTAGTAAAGACGAGATCATACATAAATGAGTACAATGCTACAATATACTTTTTAAAATTATTTCAAAAGGAAATGCAAATTGACATCGAATAAAACCACTCTGGATGAAATTGTATTCCCAAGATTAAGTACCCTTACAATTGGAAAGTGGAGGTAACGAATACTGTTGGCTATTGAAACGAATATATCCTGAGAAACGAGTAGACCTCGTTGGTATTCTAAACGTAATTAGTTCTAAAATTCGAGGGGATATAATCACATTTTCCTCCTCTTTTGAGTAATATAAGGGAATTATTATGTACTATTCTATATCTGAGAGAGGAGATGTTCAAGGGGAAAGTTATTTCTAAAATTTGGTATTTAAAATGTGAATCCAAATATCTTAAGTACTTACAATGAACTCCTCTTTACTCTAGATGTCACTACATAACCTCAATTAAAGGTAGTCTTTAACTGCAATCAGGATCAGTGCTTTGTGTTTTGAATTGGATTTAGATTTAGATTTATTTAGCCAAAAAAGTTGGAAATGTAAAGGAGTCAAGAACCGGTTTAATCTCAAAGGGACGATGTATTACTTCTAAAAAAGGACATAAAGGACTCACTGGTTTGCACCTGACACAAGTTTTGAAAAAAAAAATTCAGTGAATATAAATAAGTTTCTTGAAATGAAAACACCATGCGCAGTAAACAACATAACAAGCACAAATAAAAAACTTTATGCACCAAAATAATTTTTGAAAAGCAACCTTCAGTTAATGAATTAGAACACTATGAGAAATGAAATCAATATAAGTAAAAGAAAACCTGATTTACATATATTCAATAGTCACTTGCTTTAGTTGAATAGTAGTTTGTTTGAACACTGCTTTTAATGAGAAATTGTGTTTCGTATTAATCGTTCCAAACAAACGATTAACTTCCTCAGCTTCCAACACAGTTTTCAAATATTCAGAAGTTTGTGAATGAACATAAATAATTATAGTACTTGTTCACGATTCGTTATTTTCCTTTCCAAAGTTAATTTACAAAATTAGTTATTCTTATAACCTTGCTCCAGAACACGTCGTCCACAGTCCTCTAATATACTTTCTGGAGAGGTCGTAGCCTGACGTACCGCTTGGTTGGCAGCGTTAGCGCTGTATCCGTTGGCTCGAAATGTAGTCTTTAGAAGCTCCATTTCAGAGTCCAATGATTGTTTATTACACACACTAGTTGCTTGATGGTCAGCGTTTTCTGGCAAAACTGCTGATATCACCACACCTAGAGACACTTCCAACCAAAAAATAGCCACTCTGCCATATATACGAGGTGTCACAGATAAGATTGGCAAGCTTCTGAGCCGCTTTGATATAAAGACGGCCTGAAAAACTCGGGCAAAAACGTGTACGCGTGAAAGATCGCGTCCCTCCCCTTATGTCATCGGGGGTATACGAGATCCATGCAGCTTGCGGCCATAATTACATTACATTGGCGAGACGGGACGTACGTAGAGGAACGCCTGCGGGAACATATTCGTAATTATAAATACAATAACACGAGTAAATCGGCCGTAGCCTGCACGCATGGAAACTGGCCACGCAGTGCGCAGCACATCTCCGCGCATTACCCCTGAAGAAGGTCGCAGAATGGCGACCGAAACGGCACCTTCGCTATGACGAGCGTCACCCGGACAGCCTAGTAAATAAAAATCTGGAGGAAATCCATATCTTCTGAGTATTTCCACCCTCTTCCGGTGAAACCGTCATCACTCTTCGATTTATTTTTGATCAATTCCCTCCTGCATGTATCACGGAGGTTGCCCCACTTACTTTTCACATTACCTGAAACAACATTAGACATTTAATCGCTAATTATCAAATTGTTAGTAATATTATTTTTACAATTCCATTTTAAAGGAGCCAAATAGTAAATGGTGTAAAGTAAAATGATCTACTCCAAACATTGATCAGTAACCATCGCCTTTTTTGACACTTTTCTCCAGGATATTACAAAGTTGGCATTGCAACATATTCTATAAAACTTCTACAATTTGCATGTATATTGTAGAGTAAATTAGTTGTTTTTTTTCGTGACAATCCAGTTCATAAAAATAATAAGGGTACAATTGGTTGAAGTAATAAAATACAGTATTTAAATAAATCATTCAATATTACTTGCTTGCATTAACTCTTCATTGGGAAAGTTGGGTCCAAAACCTAAAATGCCAAACTTAAAAATTCATTTCATAATTCTTGCGTTATTTTTATATCAAAAAGTTAGTTACAATTTTTAACTCGGAAGTATTTTATTTTGTTAAGCTTAGTACTAAAGTACAACAAGTTTAAAACATTAAGGTACTAAAATTATGATATTATCAATCACTGCTCAAGTTGCGTGTCAGGATCACTACTCACTGCACTAGCATTTCACACAAACAATGCAATGTAAACATATTATAGAAGGATTATAATTGAGGAACTTTGATAGGAAGAAACATTGGGGATAAAACTAAAATTACTTCCTTTTTTAACATTAACGTTTATGTAGCGGTGTGTCTAATCAGACCCAACATTATCACTGAAAGACTAACATTGTGATAGATTAAAATGATATTTGGCACTTAGGAGTAAATAGATTTTTCATAAGAAGATTTTTAATTTGAAGTTGTTGAAAATACTATAAAAAGGGACAAAAGAACAGTAACGTCTAAAAAGGTTTTTATTACCACCACAAGCCAAAAATAGATAAACCAATACACGCCAGATCAAACAATTTTCCTGGAGATGTGCCGAAGTCGTTACAATGTTCACCGTATCACTGAAGAGGAAGTCCGTGTTCGTAGCTTCACCGGAGTCCGTGGTCGTAGCCGTTCCGTCGGCACTCTGTACACTTTTCACTGTGTCACTTCTCGCATTGGCGAGTAGGCGCTTGACTGTCCCACCTCCCAATTGCTTTACAGCGCAGTTCCCCGAGTTGAACGCAGATTAGTGCAAATGCCGCCACGCTTCCCTGCTGTGTAGCCATCACCATATCTTTCGGACATCTACTGATCTGAAAATAGAGAAAAGAACATTTCGAAGTGAATAACAACTTTTTCTATATTACCAGTACATGGTAGTATTATTGGGTAATTTTGAATATTATTATTGATTGCGATAATCACTCCTCTTTTGCTTAGGTTTCGGTCGTCTCTGTAGATTGAATTGGTTGGTATATAAATTTTATTTTTTTCCTTAAGTGGATTTCTGTGAAGTCAAATATATCTACACGGTGTGAATTTAAGAAGTGTGTTAGTTCTGTTTGTTTATTTGTTAGGCAGTTAGCATTCCAATTGATGAGAGTAAAATCTTTAAGGTGTTGTATTGTCATTTTTTTCGTTAATATAGGCGAAGAATACATTTTGAATTGAGTTGATTATGGTGGGTAGAAGTGTATTTATGGCATTGATTATATAGGAAGTGGTTGCTTTAATTATTGTATTTATAATGGGATAGTTGTGGTGTGGTTCTTGGGGAAGGTTGGTTGCATTTGAATTGTTGATGGGAATTGAGCGGGGCTGGGATGTGGTACTACAAATGTGAGTGAAGTTGTTGAGAATATGTGTTTGGGGAAGAAGAGGGAAATGGGAATTTGTTTGAGGTAGAGTGGATATATTGGAAAAAATGGTTTTCTGGTTTGGGGGTTGTTTCGTTTTTTTCGGACAGTTTTTTTCTATTTTCAACATATTGTATTAGACAAGAGCAACTGGAGCCTGTATTATCGGCCTGGTGGAGGCCTTGGCAGTTACAACATTTTGGTACTTGATCACGATTAGGGAAAGTTACCGAGTAGTGATTACTCGCGCAATACGCGCAGCTTATTGAGTGGTTGCAATTATTCTTTGTATGGTCATAATCCGAGCACCGCTGGCATTGTAAGGGACCTTTTTTCCTTGCTTCCTATTTTACTCTGTGGTTAAACATTTGTTTAATGGCTAAACTATTGTCTATGGGGTCTTGTCCTGTAAATACAGCAGCAACTACTGGGATATGTTTATTTTCTTTTTGAAGTCTGGTGATTTTTATCAGTGGAAAGCGTTGGATGGAAAGCGTTGTTTTAGGTCTTGATATATTTCTTGATTAGTTGCGACGTAGTGGAATAAGACAATAATTTCAAATAACAACTATATTAGAAGTATATTAATAAATTTAAAAAAACAGTTACAATAGATGCTAAAAATGAACCCTCCGGCAACCTTTTCTTCCCCAGTAACGGTGCTTTACCGCAGAAAAAACGACGCGTGATGCGCGCTGTCGGACTTCCGTCCCGTGGCGATCACCATCACATGGCCTGACGCCAAAATTAAGACCGGTCGCCGTCCGGCGGACCGTGTGCCTACAGCACCCGAGATCGTCTGGCCCTTACACCGGACATCTCGCCCACACTCACACTCTTCCCGTACCTACTCGGCCTTCGCTCTCCGATACAAACTGAATGAGAGCGCGGGCGCAGATGGCGCCTCCTCAAATAGTTGGGGTCTGCACCCCCCCACACAAGTTTCATAGGTTAGGCTCGCCTGCTGTCGGCAAGCGAGGACTCGTTAGCTAGCTTCATAGGAACTTACTGCCAACGCTGTCTGTGTCAGCTGCCAGAGCGCAAAGCCAGGTATCACTTTATATATATATATATATATATATATATATATATAATTATGAGTGATTCTGATCATATTATACAGGGTATATTTACAACAGGCCCTTGTTAATCTTCACTTAATTTTTTCTTACACACGACTCCGTTCTCTATGATTATTTATTTACACTGTTCTGTGCAATCTGATAATTTATTTACACTAATCACTTCTTCTACAGTATCACACAGTCCGCTTCATTGTCCACTGTCCACTGCGCAGACCGCATTTCACTGCGCACACCAGGGTCCACTGCACTGCTGTTTACCGCGATGCACACTTCACAGATCAGTTTCCACTGCAGACTTCAGACTGCTGACAGCTGTTCATCCACTGCACCACTGTTCACCGCAATGCCCACTTTACAGCACAGCTTCCACTTCGGACACAGACGGACTGACTGCTTATTCACTGATAACATACACTGTCTTACTCTGACACTAACTTACACTGACTAACTTCTTACTGACTGACTTCTCTGCTACTCACTGACTTCTACTCCCTCGCGGCCGCCGGCAGCGGCGCATTTATACCTGGCCGGCGCTCGTCCCGATGAACCAGACATTCCCGCGTTTCCTCGCGACTTCGCGAGAGTCCGGAACCGTTCCAGTCATCCCTCTCTTGT
>BOPP01000014.1:756105-795170 GCA_017312745.1 Gryllus bimaculatus | reverse complement strand
TATATATATATATATATATATATATATATATATATATATATATATATATATTGTATATTATATATGTGTGTATATTATATGAAATAGTAACAAAATATATGTGTTATATATATGAAATAGTAACGAAATATTGAAATATTGCATTTTCGGCGGCAAAAGCACCTCAGCTATTACAGTAGAACCCCGGTATTCCGCACTAATTGGGGGTGTGATCTGTTCGGATTATCCGAAATAAATACCGTACTCATAGGATTACCAGACGCAATGCAACGTAGCGTGCAATGTGAGAAACTGGCAACGTAGAGTAGCAATCGCATAATCACATCGCATCATCAAGCAGGTTTAGTACCTTACGATGAAAGATTACCGATTTCGTAAATACCTCTAGGTGGAAATGACTACTACTACATAAACAACATATACACATATACACCGTTGTTATCAGTACAATAAAGGTTGCATACCGACAACTTGTTTAAATAATTAGTTGTTCAGGTCTACAGTAATTTCGGATTTGTGGGGTTCGCATTATATGTGTTCTACTGTACTTGAAAACGACCATTTCTATCAATACAATCAAAGTGCTTGTGATGCATATCTGGATTCATTTCGATAGTCAGAAGCAACAATAATTTCTTACTTTCATAAATGGAACAAAGAGGAATACATTTGACTATTATAGTATTCACAACGAACTATACCGAAGCCAACAACGCCCTGCCAGCGCAGCGTTGTCAAAACTACATGCATTCTCATGGTGAATAATATCAAATGGCAAAAACGCTTATTTCCATCTGTAATCCGATTTTAACTTGTTTATCTGTTACTCACAGTACGTTATTCACAGTTGATAAATAACTGTAATACTAATAAACTAATTAAATTACTAATATTCTACGATTTGTAATATTAAGTTAATAATAATTTGATTCAGTGTATTTATTTCAAAACATTTCATAAACTAGTGTAGGTGGTCCAATTCATCTAATATAATAAACATTAATATAGTAAAATGAACCCTTAAACTTTCTCTAGCAGAGAAAAAACAACATGTTTTTTTATGTAAAAATATAAAATAAATCCTTAAGGTATGGAAACCCTTGATTAATTTTGAACTCCAGAACACAAAAAGCGAACCTACTTTCTATTTAAAAAAAACGGATAATCGATGTTCAACTATACTGCTTTATACTCGTTGAAATTTTGAAAGCCTATAATATGGATTGAATTACTGGTGACATGTTAAAATATACGTAGATAAGTGACCTTTCGTTCAGAGAAATTATGAATGTTCTATACCTCGCAATACGGACAAAAAATATGGAGTATCAAATAGATTTCGAATGATTTCTAAAAGATTAATTTGAAAACAAGCTCGACTAAATAAAATAGCTGTATCGTATTACCGCCACCATCTCGACGTTCAACAACAATTAGCTTCTCAAATATCGATTACAGCATTGTTGCGCAAATTTCAATTAAGCTTTGCGGATTGGTTGAAAGATATACATCAATACATTGAGAATACACAATGTTGGATAGAGTAAAAAGTAAAAGTGTGAGACAGTAAAAATTGCATTAATATTGGCATTTTTAATAGTAGACGACAAGTAAAGTTAAATTAATTATTTTTCATATCATTCATGCAATTTTTCTCGTGGTCCATAATATATTTCATCCATTTCAAGCAGAAATTACGCAAAAATTACTCGTTTTATCAAAACAAGTTGTACATGATCTTTTATAAAGAACTAATTTTGTACAGTAGAATTTGTCCGAGGCAAAAATGTCTATCTTCATTTGAATATTTTTATATTTTTCTGCAATATTCGAACAGAATTAGCAATGCCTGAAAATAGGACCAGCACCATATTTTTTACCGTGCCTTATTACATATGTAGAAAAAATTGCTTTTAAAAAGTGGAGTGGTTTTTGAGAAAAAAATCAAAATTGACTTAATTTCTAGAAAAATTACACCAAAAATACTCATATTTTCAAAAAGTTGACTTTATTTCATGATTTGTCTTTAAGGAACAGATTTTATTCAGAAACAATTCTCAATATTATAGTTGTAGGGAAAAGTCGAAACATTTTTTTATTTTTGTAATTTTCGAAAAATCAGGGATTTTAAATAAAATGAGACTTGCACCAATCTCTTAAGCGTCTATTACTCTATTCGGGGACGAAGTTTAATGAACAAATTCGGAGCCATTAGTTTCAAACTTTTGGAAATCTCCGAGGGGCTTCATGTAATGTACCCCCAAAATTAAAATATCGGTTTTAAATTCCAGGGACCGTGAAATCAGACAGAACGTGTTGGAAATATCAATTTTGGAGAAAATCGGCTGAAAGGTTTATGCGCTAGCGATGTGCGAAGACGGCCGGACAGACGGGCGGACTGACGGACAGAAGTTTTGCTGTCAATCGATTTTCCGGTATTAATGACGCACCAAACATGGATTCTAGCTACACCACGTATTAGACGACTTTTTCTATATATACCAACTGGATTTATCCATTTTTTCGTTACCCGTTTTCGCCCCGATGTAACCGTTTTAATTATCACAATACGTGATAATTAATTCGAAATTGTGGCAATTAAATAGCAATAAACTATTTGACTTGTTTCATTCCAGTGTGCTAACAGGTCCCAGCTTGATACAACTGTTTGAGAGGCTCTGCCAGCAAGATTTGGTCATGACAAAGGCTCCGCGAGCCTCACAACAGTTGAACGTAGCCACAAACAGCCGCGATTAATTTTTGATTCGGGAACTACATTTACTGTACGGCATTCGTCATTTTCAGGAATACTCAAACGACTTTTTCTCAGTAAACGGTTCCAAATTTTTCATTCAAAATTGCAAGTACGACCAAATTTTACTGTTCTATAATATCCTTAAAAGTCATATTTCAATTCTACCATTTGGGATCAGAAAATTTGATGAAACGTGACATATCTTTCATGCGCCAAACTATGGTAGCAGGAAAGAGTGTGGTGCAAAACCGAAAACCTAGCCCAGAGAGATCAGATAATCAGCTAGTACGTGAATGTCTGCGCTATTCTGAAACACCATTAGTTAATGTGTCGTATACGTACGTGTATGTGGAGTAATACACGTAGTATATACAAAAATATATCATGCCGGGGAAAATCGATTTCGATATTTTAACAGAAATACACACCTGACATCTGGGTCTCCTGACATCGAAGAAGACTTTTTTGAAAACTGTCCATTCATCTGTGAACAACGCTAGCGATTAAACTTCTTGAAGGATTTTGTCCTTAGGCACCTATCTATGGCAGCTGGAAAGAGTTTGAGACAAAACCGAAAATGTAGCCCAGACTAAAACGATAAGGACACTAACTAGTACGAGAAAGCATGTACCATTCTGTAACACCACTACCTTTATTTTCTCTTATACTTACATATACATGGACTAATTAATATATGTAGAATATAGAAAGTAATATAATACTGAGACAAAAAACCGTCAATTTTTCGAAAGAAAAACTCGTAATGAGGGATATAGAAAGAGTAGATAAAATCTATTTTAATATGTAATAAATTTCTTTCTTTAACACGTTATGTAGTCAATTTCAGAAATTGTGGGGCGTTGCTAGCGAAAAAGTATTTTTTAACGTCCGTCCGTCTGGTCGTTTGTGAACACTACTGCCGCCTAAACCATTCGTATGATTTCATCGAAAATGGATATTCCACGGTCGGTCTGGCTCGATTAAAAAAGTGCTGTGATTTTGAAAACAAATTCTTCAATTTTGGGTGTTATTTACATGAAGTCCTTTGCCATTTTCAAAATTTTCTCAAAAGTGGCTCAATTTTTTTCATTAACTTTCTAGTAAGAATGGAGTTAAATACAGTTATGAAGGTGCCATATGTTATATTTTAACTGTTAACTCTGAATTTTCGAAAATTGCACAAGTTTGGATCATCATTTCCGAAGCTCAACGAGATCCAGTGTGTAGTTTCCCCGGCGCTACCGTATGTATCTCCACATTCTCCAGCGCACGGGCCTGCGGAGCATTCCCGCCATTTCCCGTTGCCCCATTGCCCCCCCCCCCGGCGGCGCGGAGGCCGGGGCTCCGTCGTCGGCGTGAGCCGCCCTTAAATGACATCAAAAAAAGAAGGCGCGCGTCCCGCCAGGCTCCGTCACAAAGGCTGACTGATGCGCGGCAGCGGGGCGGGGGCACTAATATCGGCGCTTTGTGCCTCAGCGTTCGCCGCTGAATTAAAAATCAAAGATTCCGCTGGATACGAGGCCGATCCCCTGTGCACACGGAGCGCGCTGAACACGAGCGGTTCCGGAAGTCACGGGGGCAGCCGCAAGGGAGGGCCGGCAACGCATTTCAAGTACAGTCTACCCTGCAGATGTTTTTTACGAGAAGTAAGTCCGATATCCATCTCTTTCTGGAACTACCTGGGCTCGGTCTCCACCGGAAACACCATCGGAATGAACCCTGACAACCTCACTCTGGGGCCATACTTGAAACATTTTTATCTTTGTTTGTTCATTTAAGCTACTGATAGCAAATTTTTAATATTTTTGAGGACCTTACTTTTTCTCTCAACTTTTTCTAAGAATTTTTCGCAGAATGGTCGTTTTATTTGTTTCTAAAATGTGTTTTGTATGTGTAAGTATTTACTGTGCTTTTCAAATACAGCATTGTAAAACAAACAATGAAAGTTTCAGAAAATGCGAGAACATAACTCCATGAGAAGAAAATAAATGTGTTAAAGTGTAAATTAGGTGTGTTGGATTAAAAATAGCCTGTATTAATACAAACAATTGTAGAAGGATTTAGCAGACAAATATTTTGTATGATTCATCATCAAAATTAAATCGTTTCAACAGGGAATTAATGTATCAGAGAAAAAAATAATCCATTAAAAGATGTTAATTTGGACACAAAACTTTAAGTTAAAAATCATTTCTAGTATCTGTAACTTGTTTACACACAGTAGCTTGCATTGTCATTTTTAAACACAATTTTACATTTAAATAATTTTATTCTGCACATTATCCTTTAGCCATAAAATTTTATTATTAATTTATATACATGCGTAATCTGAAAATCTTAATATTTTGATACATTATTTCGCTAAGTTTTCATTTTATTTCTTTTCAAGAAAATCTTTTGTTTCTTGAAAATGCCGCGCATTACTGTTTCGAATGTTCGTAAGACTGCAATGTCATAGGCAGTAACGACTATGAAAAACTAACTCAGAAAATTATAAAACATCATATTTCCATAAAATTAGTCTTAAATTTTTGAAAATTATCCCCATATTTACCTTCTCCTATTCGTATTGTGGGCCCTGATACAGAAAAAGTGGATAAATCTTGTTTCGGACGTTATGTAGTCCGATTACAGAAGTTGTGGGGCATTGATATCAAAAAAGTGTTTTTTTATCAAACGTCCGTCTGTCCTGTTTCACAACAGCAATAGCGCCGAAACTACAGATATGATTTTTTCCAAACTGAATAAACCCCAGTCGATCTGGCATCACTCGAAACTATGCGATTTTGAAAAACATTCCTTAATTTTTAGGGGTAGTTTTCATGAAGCCCCTTGGACATTTTCAACGTTTTCTACAAAAAAGGCTCCATTTTTTTACGTTCCCGCACGTACAAACGTAAGAAGTTGTATCAGAATGTATTCTAATCTTGCGCCGAAAGACGGCTAATTTTCGACACAAAAACTCTTACTGACGGGCCCTGGTAATGAATAAGTGGATAAATCCAGTTGCTAAATGTAGAAAAAAGACCTCTAACATGTGGTGTAGGTAGAATCCATCTTTTGTGCGGCCTTTATACCGAAAAAACGATTGACGGCAAAACGTCTATCTGTTTGTCCATCCGTCTGTCCGTCTGTCTGTCCGTGCGTCTGTCCGTCCGTCTGTCGGTCGGTCTGTCCATCAGTCCGTGTCTCTGTCAGTCCGTCTGTCGGTCTGTCCGCTGTCCGTCCGTCTACTTGTCCGTCGGTCCGTCCGTCGTTAGCGCAAAATCCGATCTGTCGATTTTCTCCAAAATTGACAATCGTTATAGCTGATGTAGCGGCCCCTGGGATTTGAAATCGATGTTTTAATTTGAGGGTGGGGGAGAAACTTAACATGAAGCCCCTTGGACATTTTCAAAGTTTAAAAAAAAATGGCTCCAAACTTTTTGATTAATTTGTGTTGTTGAATAGTGCAAAGGACATTTAATTTGTCTTTACGTTCTGGTGCAGATCTCTTTTTCGTTGACATCCCCGATTTTTCGAAAATTGGAAAGAAAAATTAACTTCGAAATTGATGATAGAGTTTTTTGTTGCAGACATAGTCCGTTGTGCAAAATTAGCTCTTTAAAAAATGTCATGTATGTACAAGTTTTTTTGAAAAACGCGTAGTTTATGCGCAATTTTTATTTGAAGTGTACAAATTTTGTTTTCTCAAGTATCGCTACAATTTTTTTAAAACTATCTTCCCTTATGTAATGTGAAACGATTGAAATATGGTGATTGTCCCATTTTCGGGTATCGCTCGTTTTTTAATTTTTTAAAATTTGAAATTACAAAATTGAAGATAGAGATTTTTGCATAATACAATTAATTTAATTTTAAGTATAATTTACTACTGAAAATATCAATATTAATTTTATTTTTACTATATTGCATTTTTACTTTTTACTAAATTTGTATTCTCAATGTATTGATATATTTATTTTTAAGCAATCCGCAAAGCTTAATTGAAATTTCGCAACAATGGCGCATCGATATTTGAGAAACTAAGTGTTGTCGAACGTCGGGATGTTGGCAGTGATAAGATACAGCTGTTTTATTTAGTCCAGCTGGTGGTTGTGGTGGTGTAACTCCTTGGCCGACAGCCTGTACTTCCGTTTGCGATGAATTTCGCAGAAGTTTTCTTTTTTATAAATTTCTCCTCAGAATGGCCGGTGAGGAATGTTATATAGCATTTAATTATCTGACCTCTAAAAATATTTACTGCGTCTTGAATAAAAGATCTACAGAATGGCACAGAGTTTTCAGTATTAATTGAAACGCTCTCGTGGCGTCTCGAGACGCGTTGCGTCAATTCAGACGCAACAAATTTTAAAAAAAGAAGAAAAAAATCTTCGGTCTCCGCTTGCCACATGCTCTGGCCAGCTGCCATCTGTCGCCGCCCAAACTATATTTTTTGACATTTTCTTATTTTTTCGGTTGCCTAATTGCAGAGCGCAAATATTATAATAAGATTATTCAAGAACAGTAAAATCTCTTCCCAAATGGCAATTTTCTTTGAAAACCGTTTTTAACGAAACTGGCGTTTGAGCGCTTCTATAAATCTGAAATTTCAAGTTCTTTTTCACAGAAAACTGTTGAGTTTTCGAAAAACTTCATTTGAAGCAATTGAGCTAACAAAAACAATAGTGTTACAAATTGCTGGAAATGTGCATATCAACGGCCTGAGAGATCTTTCAGAAATTTACATTTGTGCAATTTTTGAAAAAACAACAAAATACCCGAAAATGAACTTTACGCCATATGAAAGAGTGGAATTATGACTATCCGTACAAACTTTTTGAAGAAAATATTTAGACCAGTTTTTGAGAAAATGGTGTTTGACCATTTCTGAATATGCGGAATTTTCAGCTGGTTTTCATAGCAAACGGCAGAGTTTTCGAGAAACTTAATGACATTACTTACAGCACATGAACTCATAAATTCAATAATATGAACAAATTCTATAATATAAATTTTAACGGCACGAGACACAAGTAAAAAAATACATTTTTGTAATTTTTGAAAAAACAAAAGAATAGAGCAATATGGCGTTTATATTATCTTATAGAGTAGATTTAGCACTATCCTGCCAAATGTTTAAAGAAAATATTTTGAGCTATTATTCCAAAAATCTTGTTTTCGTGATTTTTTAAATTGCACATATTGCACGCAATATTGCGCCAAGACTACTAAAATTATCAAAAAATATACATAACCTTAATGAACGAATACACTATGGCGAAAAAAATTTTATTTGAAGGACAAATCTCTATTTTTAATTTTGTAGTTGTAGGAAGACTGCGAAAAAATCATGCCTTTGAAATTTTTGAAAATTCAGTTATGTTATTCTATTACAAGAAATTTAAAGAAGGAATTTGGAGACATTTTTGAGAGAATATTGAAAATGTCCGAGGAATTCATGCCAAGAACCTCCAAATTTTGAAGAATGGTTTTCAAAATCTCAAAGTTTCGACTCAAGCCAAATGGACAGGAGTTTCTTCAATTTGGAAAAAATCCTAAGCATGGTTTAGGCGCTGGAAGAGTTCACAAACACCAGACGGACGGACGGGCAGGCTGTCAGACGGACGTTTTGAAAGAAAAAATAATTTGGTGTCTGGGGACCCCAAAACGTTTATTTCTATTGAAATCGATTTTACGCAGAATTATATAGCTTTCTCTATACAACGTATATTCTCTGTATATACGTACGTATACGAGAAAGTAAAAACAATGAAGCGCTATCGAAGCTGTTATCTTACGACGAAAGGCAATTCACGAGTGAGCAGCCAGAATTTTCGTAATTATTTTGAATTAAATTGCATATATTAATGTATACTATTATTAGCCAAGCGAGTGCACATCGCTGCGCCGGTAATAGCCCGTTGCTCGCTTCTTGGTTGAATTGAGGATCATTTTTTGAGGATTGTTTTCATATAATAGCCGAGGTGCTAATAGCGCAGAAAAAAACAATATTTCAATATTATGTAGCTGTTCTCAATATCGCGAGACAGTACGTGCAGTTGTATCACCACGGTTTTGTTTATATTTCTTGAAATAATATTGTGACATACACTTATAAAGGTGCAATAGGTATGATTTTCATGGTTAACACTAAATGTTTGATAATTGCAAAAGTTTTAATTTTTTCGACGTCTTCCTACAACTACAGAAATCAAAATAGAGATATTTCTTTCAAATAATGTTCTTTCTTCATAGTTACCACTTTCATCGAGCTCATGTGTATCTTTTGACAATTTTAGTTGTCGCACAATATATTAATATAATATATTAAGGGAATGCAAAATATGTCCAGGATTTTCGTATCCGAAAATCAAAAACATTAATGCCATACAACAGGTGAAATATGAGGAATTACTTAAAGATTAAAATAAAAAGGAGTCATCGGTGATGCAATCTATTATAAAATGGAAATATTACATTGACAAAATAAATTATGTACAATTTAGAAACATGTTCGAAAACAAACTATATTAAAAACATGAAACATTGTTGATATAAGACAAGAGAGGCCTAGATGCATGGGCGACAAGAGCGCATCGAATAAGAATCAAACAAGTGAACTTTTTAACATGGCGGGTGAAAACGAACACTTTAAAAAATAACTATATTGAATTTGGTAACGTGGGGATCTATGGCCGTCAGGGTGTTATGTAAAAACATTTCCTTTTAGTTTGTGAGAGATAGAAAATGGACATGTCATTGAAGATAATTACAGGATAGGGAAATAAGTAAGTTAAAACAGATTAACGAGAAAAGAATAATATTCGGGAAAAATTTAGATCGCGCGTTGTAGCACAACGTATAAAGTAAATTCAGTGTGGTTATATGAAGAACTTCAGTATGGAATTATGGAAATGGTCGCTGAGCTACTCACAACGCCAAGATTGCTGAAATATCTTTGCATAGGAAAGATTAGACGATAAGTTGCAAACAGAGTATAAAGAATACAGCGAGGCCAAGACATGTTTAATTATGAGGCATAAAATTTAAGTTTGAAAAAGAGTTATCGTTTTTCTGCATAAATATTCAATGGCCATCAAAATAGGTAGCATTAGAGAAAATACAAAGAGATATTGTCAATTATTAAAAAGAAAAAAGAATATCGAAATAAAAATTAATTCTGCAGCAGACACTTTATGTCGCTGATAATTGCATAACAAATTACATGGTGTTTGATTTTGATTTTGATTAGTAAAAGGAATAATTAACAGAATATTTCCTAACAAATTTAAATTATCACCATCCTAATACTCTTAAAACGAGAATATACTGAGGTAATATAAGCATGTAAACGCCCAAAATTCTTAATAAAAAAGTAGAGCTAGCTACTCCATTAAATTCAATAATCAATAATGAGGCAACGTAGGGAGAAATATAAATGGGATTATATTTAGGGAAAAGACGAATTGTCGCAGTTGATTATATTAGGGAGCTGAATTGAACAGTCACAATGGCATGCCCAACGCGGTGCAAAATATAGTTCATTTAATTAGAGAGGGAAAATGAACTGTCATAATGTGCATTATTGAAAAAACAACAACTAGGTTTTCTGGAAAACTGCTCCAGCTATTTAGGAAATTGTGGGTCTTTGATACTGAAAAAAGGATGTTTTTAAAACGTCCGTCCGTCTGAACGTCCGTCCTGAATATGTGCGTCACTAGTGCCTAAACTAGGAGTGTCCAATGAGCAAGGCCTCATGTCACAACAATAACCATTCACATGGTTGCGGGCCATATGTTCATTACTCGGGCGATGCACGCGTGTCTGTGTTGTGAAACCCATTGAGACGATTTGAAAATCTGGACTTACTAGCAAGCAACTCATTAAATCTAAACCTAACCTATTCTTACATTGAGGGGTGTTGACGCCGACGGGCCGCGAGCGATGGCGCACGTTTTCGCCTGACACGATCCACCTTTGATTAACCTTTCACCTTTGACTAACTACCCTTCGCGGCCCACCATAAATGGAAGCGCGGGCCGCCATTTGCATAACACCGGCCAACACTAATGTATGATTGTTTCCAAAGAAACTGTAGGATTGTTTCCAAAATAACCCCTTTTAAAGCTTTGCGATTTAGAAAAAATAATCCTTTATTTTGGGGGGTATATTTACATGAAGCCATAAGACATTTTCAAAATTTTCTCGAAAATGGTTCCAAATGTTATCATTAAATATCTTGCAACAATAGAATGAAATGTATTTATAGGGATGGCATAGTTTCCATTTTCATTGTTTACTTGGAATTTTTGAAAATTGCAAAAGTGGATTTTTTCGGCGTCTTCCTACAACTACAAAATTGAAGATCTTTTTTCCTTAAAATAAAATTTGTTGTCAATACTTAGTTATTTCATTGAGTTCATGTACATTGTTTTGAAACTTTTAGAAGTTTTTGCGCAATACTGCGTACAATTTGTGCACTATAAAAAATAACAAAAACAGTAATTTTTCTTTACACTTTTGTTATTGCTAAATGTACTCTAGAAGATGACATAAACGCCATTTCCTCGATTTTTTTGTTTTTTCGAAACTTACAAAATGTAATTTTTTTGACTTCTCTCTCACGTCGCCAATATTTACATTAGCTGCGATTTATTCACATTACTGTATTTATGAGTACATGTGCTTCAAATGACAACTAATAGTTTTTCGAAAACAAAATTTTTCTGTGAAAATAAGCTCAAAATTCCGCTTTTTCAGAAATGCTCAAAAGGCCATTATCTCCACAACAACACCAATTTTTTCATCAAACTTTTCGTGCGGATAATGCTAATTGCACTGTTTTAGGCGCACAAATAATTTTGGAGTATACGTTTGTGTTTTTGAAAAATTACACAAATGTATTTGGTGAGTTGAAGAGCTTCAAATAATTTTCAATAAAGTTTTTCTTAGACGCAAACGATTTCTGTGAAAAAGAGCTTCAAATTTTGCATTTATAGTAAACGCATAAACGACTACTTCTTATAAATGACCTACAACTTTTCAAGGATAATTTTCATTTAAGACGAGGTTTTACTCATCTATAATCTTCTTAAATTGAGAAAAATTGAACAAAACACTACTTAGGGTGGCGATGAGTGGCAGCAGGCGAGAGTGTGGCAAGCACGAAAAGGAGGCCAAGACCAAAGAACTTGGAAAACAAGTAGTACTAGAAAGTCATTATGAAGTACTACAGTAAAATTTGTCAAAACCGGAACCTGCAGAAGCCGGAAACGTGCCTTAACCAGGAAATTTCCTTCGCCCGTGCAGTTAAAAGGCATTTTACACAGCATACATTTGAATCTGTCCAACGCGGAAACGGAACGTTTTTTCATGTCCAGCGGGGGAAGAAAATCTTTCATAAAACGTAATTCCTACGAATTTAATGCGATTGGCAGAGAGTCACGAGAATATCTTAATGGAAGAAATGCATCTGCATGTCAGTTTTAATTTCTATGTCTAAGTGATGAGTTTTAGTCGGGCAGTCGCACAGTGAAGGCGAGTAGCTTCATTTGTCAGTGTACAATTCGACTTTGGGGTTGCTTGTCTCACAAGGCGTAGGCCTTGGAGGAATTGCATCTCTCCCGGCGCTCTAAGCGTGGGAAGGTGAACGAATGGCTTGTATTCATGCATCTACCGGTCCCCCACGCGGTCAATCGTCACTCGACGATTGGCATTGGCCAAGGCCATGCGAGAGCATCAGAGAGAAATGGTTCTCTGGGTTGTGACGCATTGGGTGTTGAAAAAGTCAGCGAAGAGTGCGTCTGGGTGCTGCCACTAGGCAGTAAGGAGCGTTTTTATGAGTTTCCCAACAACTTTAACAATGGTTGAAAAAAATCCTAAATATTAAAATTGTTCAACTTCAGAAAACATAATTGAAAAGGTATTAGTAAGAGGGAAAACCAAAAAGCAATAATTGTAAATGTCTGTTGGAAAAAAAATATTTTAGTGCACAAGTGAAGTATTTACTTATAATGGTGAGAAATATGTTTAAAATTCATTTCGTGGTAATATCTTCCTTAAATATGTTACATGTTAATATATTTTATAATTATAATAAAGTGATGTTATTTACTAGTTTCAGAAAGCAAGTAACAATATATATTCAGAAGAGGCAGGATTGTTTTTGGCAAATGAGTGAATAAAATGTTTACAATCTGGGCTTGAATAAGAATACCGGAGGGGCATGCGAGGAGTGCCCCGGTGGGCGCGCGAAGGCTGCTTGGACCGCTCTCTCGTCGCGTTGCAGATCCGCGTGTTCACCGACACCCGGCAGCCGATCATGGCCTTCCTCGGAGTGCCCTACGCCGCGCCGCCCGTCGGAGAGCTGCGCTTCGCGGTGAGTACCCTTCCCCCAGCGCTCCCACCGCCGCCCCCATCGCCCCTACTACCGCCCGCGCCCCGCCGCCGCCTCGCGGCTGGTCAATACTTAATGCCCAGCCAGCCAGATTAATTATACACGAGGCGTGGCAGCGGGCGGCGCCGGGCGGCGCCGGGCGGCGGCGACGGCGGTGGGCGGGTCTGCGCAGGCCGCGCGAGGGCCCGGGTTCATTATTAAAAGCCGCCGCCCGCCGCACCCCACCCGCCGCGCGACTCGCGGAAAAATCTGGAAGAGCCGTCGGAGTCTCCCGAGCCCTGCCATATTTATACCACGAGATGGGCTTCGGATCGTGGTGGCGAGGGTGCGGCAAGGGATTGATGCCGAAGTGGCGGAAGGGGGGGGATCGGGGCCTCCGCAGTTTACTTTTAAGATTTGTTGGTCGCCAGGAGCGGAGGGGAGAAACAAGGAGAGGGAGTGGGCGCGGGTGAGGGAGGCAGAGGCCGGAGGATCGCCTGAGTCGCAGGAGGCAGGCGGAATCAGGACGACCAGGGAGGAAATGAACGATGTTGTCAAGGGAAAAGGACGGAGCGGAAACGATGGGGACAAGAAGACTGTGGAAGCGCGTGAATATCTGGGTTTGATGGAAATGGTCACGAACTTTAGTGGACCACAAAGAGCGTTTGCAAGAAATGTGCCGTCAAATAAAGAATGCGCAAACGAGAAACGAAGTGGTAGAATTCCTGAAAAATAATTAGCAAGGCGTGAGTGTGATTAGAAAGGGCGCGTAGGAACTGAGGAGATGGAGTAGGCGCGGGCAAGAAGGGGGGGGAGGAAGGTCGGAGGATCGCGAAGCGAGGAGTAAGCAAGCACATGGGTTTGGGCACGTTCTGCAGGTCCCCCTCGTGGTGGCTGTCCAATTGTTGGGTAGGGAGTTAGTGGGTGTGGAGGTGCTGTGTGTGGAGGGGAGTGGGGGAGAGGGGATGGGGGAAGATGGGGAGAGTAGAGAAAGTGGGTGTGAAAGTGGAGGGTACGGAGGTGCGAGGGTAAGGAAGTGATGGGAGTGGAGGTGGTCGGTGTGGGGGTGGTGGAATGGAAGTGGTGGGTGGGGAGAGTGGAGGTAGTGAGTGGAGAGGTTGAGAGTAGGGAGGTGGAGGGTAAGGAGGTGGTGGGAGTATGGGGGTTGGGGCGGGGGGTGGTGGGGATAATGTGGAGGTGGGGAGGGTAGAGGTAGTGAGAGGAAGGTGGTGGGGGTGGGGGTGGGGGGTGGCGGAGGCCGGAGATGCGCGAGGCGAGGAGTGAGCGAGGGCGTGTGCGAGGCGAGGGCTGGTCGCATGCCGCAGGCCCCCGAGCGCCACGCAGGCTGGAACGGGTCGCTGTTCGCCGGCAGCTGGCGTGCCGCCTGCCCGCAGCCCCAGGCAGCCGCCTCCGCCGCGGGCCCTGCGCTCACCGACGAGGACTGCCTCACGCTCAACGTGTGGGCGCCCGACGTGAGTACTCCCGGGCCACGAGCCACGAGACCCGATGCTCAGGGTCGACGTCATAACCTAGTCACTTTTGGCACGCGCACGTTGTTGAATTTGCTATGGTGGCGAAGCGATGCTACAAGGATTGAATCGTAATCGTTATTATGAATTAAAGACTTTTTCTAAAGAAAATTTACCAATGGTGTGTAATATGTCTTCTCTTATAGAGACACTTGGCAAATAACCACCCAACAGAAATGTGTATGTTCAATGATTTACCAAAGTCGTTTTTCTCCATAATAGATTCCCATCAGCGCCTGAGCTCCATTCTGTAAGTAAAATGAATGGGATGGAGTAGTTTTAGTAATTTGAAGGTATTTTCACATAAGCTTAGTCTGTAGCTTTTTTTGCGCGATAGTCAAAACAACAATAAGAAACATTACATAACATTTGAAAAGAATGTCTGAACCATTTGTTCATGGCGCCTGGGCGTTGCGTTACGCGAGTTCAAATCGGTCTTCGAGTTACGAAAAAAGTCATCGAAGTTTCGAAGCGCCTGTTGAAGATAGCGAAGCGAAGAAAGGTACTTTTTTTAAGTTCGAAGATTTTTTAAAATGCAAAGACTAATGAGAGTATAGAAAGGCAATGTCCAACAATCATTTGATATGTGTCCTTTTACAAAAATGTCCAATGATTATAATTATTTGTGATGCACGATGCTTTTAAGTTGAGGTGAATAGCAGGTACGGGCTACTACAACCATACATGTAGGAATCTGGGTTAATATAATACATTTCAATGACATTTTCAGAACATGCTTTACTCTTTATTCGCAGTTAATACTGATTATTTCAGAATGTATAAACCTCACTTATTTTATTTATCTTGGAAAATAAGTACAAAACGTCATGAAACAATATAAGGAACGAACAGAGAGCCAAAATACAAAGGAATTAATAAATGTCAGCAACAAGGATTATGGAAGTAAATTACTTTCTTTTATATTTTGTCATTAAATTTGACATTGCTGAAAAAACATTTCAAAGTTAAAACAATTAAGTATATTTACATATATGTTAATTTATAATTGGTTATTTACGAATAAGTGTTTAAAAATGAATTAGGAACATTATAAAATATATAACATGAACTTAATAGATCGCCATAAATTATAAATAAGAAAACTACAGTTTTTTTAAATAAATGGATCTAATAATTTTGGTCCACTTTTTGACAATCTTATTGTAAACACTTCATTATTTCAGGATAACAATCTTAAACATGTAAGAAAAGGAATGTAAACTACAACCTAGACAATTGAGGTTAAACGGAATTTTGAGAATTGAAATTTTACCTCGAAAAGTTTTGAATTTTGAAATAATCTTTAGTGGTAAATTGGAGTGTAACCTGTTTTAACTCTGATAGCTAAACATAACACATTAGTTCTGGAATGAATTTGAAAACTCTCGGGAACACAGATTTTCTGGCTCTTATTCCTGATTTTTGGAATTTCATATATCCATGATGGTTGCAAAGCTGGCTCAATAGAAGCCAACCAGAATTTGTAGAAGTGGCAGCTGCTCGGTTTGCGACTGAGCTAGCCACACTTTCGCGCTCTGATCCATCTCAGAGGTGGTGGTTCTCCGGCGTGCCTTTGCGTAACTTCGCAAAGAGCGAGGGAAGCGTTTCCGCGAACTCCGGCCAACGCCGGCCGCTCCAATTGGCCCCGAAGGGAAAACGAGGGCTCTCGGAAGTGTGGCGCACGTGGCGAGGCTCTTCAAGCTAGTAAAGGGCAAATATTTGTTTGGTGAACGTACGGCAGGGATGTTACATGTTTGAAGGGAAACGTCTTTAAAACGGGTTCAGAAGATGTGAGCGTTTGGTAAAACTAGATGTACGAAAAAATGTTAAATTGTGATATTTATAACCGTGCTAACTGTGCGCCTCATTTTGGTGTCGTTTTGTGGAGGAAGGAAGCCATTACATGATTACGCATGTGTCGTGCTGTTGGTGCTCCATACAGATTGCAAATGAACCGCGCGGCCGAGAGAGGCGTATTTCTGTCGTATATTTGTTGCACTCAGCAGAAATTATCTCATTTAAGAGACCTCACTTTTTCAGAGCAGATGTAATTCATCCATAGCAAATGATGATCATTAACCGTTGTAATGCTTAAACGTTAAGTGTAACGTTTCCATAGAGTTTACGCTTGGTCGGCTGTGGTACCATTGAATTCGATATTAACGGTCTAGAAATGGCGTGAATAGAAACGAGAAGCAAGACATAGATTCAAATATTTCCCCACTCCCTTTTCACGTGAAATTTATTTCTTAATCAAACATCATGTAACTGCATTTAAGGAATACATGTATTATTTATATCGCTTTTATCTTTGCAACCATGCAACTGTAATAGTTGCACGGCATTCCATTAGTGTTGTTTTGTTCATTTTTCGATGACGCTCCTTTCGGGTGCTTAGATGGCGCCGCAGGCGCACACACTGCAATTAGGTAAACATTTACCGGCAATTGGATGGAGAAGATTCGCTAGGGACTCGCGTTTGGGAAGTGTGCCTTGCAAAAGAGAACTCCTTTAAGAGGAATCACTCTGGCAGTATGACAAAAAATCAAAATTTATCAGGCGGTAATGCAAAGTTAAAATGATGAACATTATCTATATTTAGTAGAAATTTCTCATGCTAATATGCCTCCGTATTAGGAAGTTATAGCCGCACACACCTCGTCTTAAGCGCGTCTTCGCTGCATATTCTGCCCCTGCGATTATGAATTAGCGACCGGAATTATTACATGAACGTTATCTCGTACAAGTGAATCAAATTTCTTAGTGTCAGTGAATGCATCCGCAAACTTGCGGGAGAACGTTGACATGGCAAGATAATCAGGTATCCTATTGTTAAATAGGATACTTGATTATGATGTCCAAACGAGGATATATGGCTAACTCATACTCGCGAGAATTTATTTCATCTATTGAAATTTTTGCAGAGCGTGGTCTAAAATGTAATTAACAATCACATGACCAGTAGCATGAGAAGCGGCGACGAAATCCGCGGGACCATTCACACCGGAGCATCAATTATGACACAGCGTTTGGAGACAGTTTTCCTCAACGGATAAACAAAACGCGCTCGCTTCTATTCATGCACGAGATGGAAAATGTCAATTCTCGTAGTACGTTTTCAAAGCATATGCGATATGGCGCTTTTACCTTCTCTATCTACGATTTTCCATCAAATGTTAATATCTCAGCAAACGAAGAAAAGGGGTAAAGGATTTTGACCTAGAAAGGAAAAAGTGCGAAGAATAGCATACCTTGATGCCGCAAAAGACGAGAAACACTTTTGTATTTGGTAAAATGACCAGTAACTGTTAATGACATTACTGACATTATTAAAGATAAAAATAAAATTTTGAGGACAAACAATTAAAAAATCAAATTTTAATGTTATTTTAAATTAATTAAATTACTGAACACGATTAGTTGTATTTTTTCTGATCATTCAGTCGTGTCACATTCATTGGCGAGGTGACAATATACGACATATAACGAGTCTTGGCCTTGGTTTCCACAGCAAAATTGGCTTCGTTTCCACAACAGAGTTCTGCGCAAAGGCAAGGGAGCTCGACCCTGAGGGGAGCGAATTATCCCGAAGGCGGGCGGACTTCCACGAAACTCGAGCGGCAACGGAAAATACACGTCCGACTGCTTTACAAAACCCGCCGCGGATTAAACGCTGCCAATGTGCTGACGCGACTTTCGCCTGCAGCGCAGGTCTGAACGTGCTCATAAGGAAACACATGACGCAAACTGCCGCTGCGGCCATTCCGCAGAGGCTGCGGATCTTCCGCGCCGGTCTGTGAGAGCCTTAATACATTGCAATAACGAAGCATTGACGGGGCCACTAGTACACTATAAGGAACATACGACTTATAATGTGAGCAAACATGTTCATTGTGTATTTTTACGCCGTCTCTAGGGCATTATACACCCCCCTCTGCAGAACTCACAAGATATTTTTTGTTTTCTGTGGCTGCATCTGCAATACCGGCTGCTAGGTTTTTTACACATTAGTTTCAAGTCTGTGAAGATGCGCTCTATGTATGTATCTGCCATTTTTTGTTACCATTAACATTGAACAGCTTTCAGGGACCAATTTATTTTATTTTATGCTGCAATATTCTTATTACGCACTTTTCCTGAAATCCATTCAATATTTACATTTTTACGTCAAGTATGTAGCAATTTTTCTTTTGTTTGGTTTGTTATTTTTATATCTCTTATACTACACAATGTTTTTAAGTGCGTTAGATGTATATATTTTTGTGCGTCGATGCAGAACTGCTACAAGGAAGCGTAGATGTTTTTATTCACCCATTTCATAACCATGTGATGAACTCTTAATTGAGTAGCACAACAATTCGCGATGAACTAAAGTAGAAGTGGCAAACGGAACACAAAAACCATGCCACCAAATCAGTAAAGGTTTGAACATGTCCACTTGTGATTAGGGAGGTAATGAACAAATTCGCCTTACTGTTGGCAGAGGAAGAACTTGCCCCTTGGAGGTTTGCACGCTTTCCTCACACCTCTCCCGCACAGAGCTCAAATCCCAATTCACACGCGGTAGTTAGATTTGCGGCGTGAGTATTCTGGGCAATATTTTCAGACTTACTATCGTTTCTACTTTCTTTCCTGCCTTTTCTCATCATTCATCGTTTTACACTTTATCCTGGGTTCTTTTTCAATTCAATGTTGCTGTAGTTACTGGATGCGCAATTATACCACTGAGTAAACATACATTTGTTCTGACTAGCCGAACGATTGAATCGATGATATTAGTACTGATTATTCACTTATCAGTCGATTCTATTTTTTTTTTAATTTATCATCTTGTAATATTAATATGACTTTTTAAGATAAGTAATGGTTTGAAAATGAAAATTTTAAGAGTGCATTACACGTGTTAATTACATAATTTAAAACATTAGAGACATTTTAATGTAATTCAAAAAACCACCTACTTAAGTCTAAAGAAGTGGTTTTCGCAACTAAGTGCGGCTATTCATCCCTGTGCCGATATAGTAATAGTAGAGCATTGTAGAACACTAACTGCCGCAGTCGCCGCACTACCGCCCGCTGCCCGTGGTGGTGTTCTTCGAGGGCCAGGACTTCGTGACGGGCGCCCCGCAGCGCTTCCCCGGCCACGACCTCGCCGCCGAGGGCCTGGTCGTGGTGGCCGCCAGCTACCGCCTCAACGTCTTCGGCTTCCTCGCGCTGGGCGACGCCGTCGCCCGCGGCAACCTGGGGCTGCTTGACCAGTGAGTGCAGCGCTTCGCCGCTCCCGCGTGGCCTTGGCCCTGTTCCTCTTCAGCCATTCCATTGCATTGGACTTATTGCAACAAAGAACAGTAAAAACTGTATGTGACGAATGGCAAGAAGTATTCTTCGCCCAAGTTTTCGTCAGATTCAGAATCTCTTCCTCGTCTTTTAATCATAAATATTTGAATGGGGACTAAAAGTACCAACAACGCGAGGTTAGCATCATTTGAAAAGTAGACATTTTCACTCCACAGTTATTTGCCTTGGTAAACAACATCATAACTACATAATTGAATTTTTAGAATTGCTAACAAAATAGTAACCCACACCCCTGGCTGAACTACCACAACTGCATTTGAAACTACTATTGATGAAATACTGTTCGTTTATTAATACAAGTAGCAATAAATGGTGTCTTCACAACATTTTGATTTTGTTACTAGCAACCAAGAGTATTTACGTTAAGAAAACCTAAATTTCTTAACACACTAAAAATAAAACAAAAATGAGACATTCAAGTTAACTCTGTTTTTAACATAAATAATGACATATTTATTTACAAATAGTTTACACAGTTCCCAATTAACGGACTTATTTCGGACTTAGTAATTTTCCTGAATAATATTTACATATTACTAATCTAACTTTTATTGCACACGTTTTACTATTTCACTGTGTCAATGATAACATGTTCTCCATAAGGGTTTGATAAATTTCTTTAGATTTATTTGTCTTGAAGGATGCATTTGCAATGACGTAAGCAAGTTCTTAATTTTTTAAATGTTTGACTTCATGAACTTTAAGCTTTACGTGAGTATTTAAAATAAGTTTTAATGAGTTTTTATTTCATTCAGCCTCACCTTTTTTTGTGAGTCATCATTAAGATCCCCATAAAAGGTCGTCGCCCAGTTGCATAACATAAACCTTTCCAGAAACGGAGTATACATAAATGAAACTTAAATTATACAAAATAAAAATGTATACATACATAAATGAAACTTTAATTATAATAAATGTGTCATAAACAAAAGATCTTACCGTTAAATAAAAACTAGCAAGCGAAATATCTCGGCATAATAATCCATACCGTACATTGAAATGCCACATTAAAACGATTTCGCAATATAACGCATGTGAAAATTGCAAAATTATATCCACTAATAAAATTTATGTCACACTCAACATGACACAAAAGGTGAAATTAAAATATTTAAATAAATATTTATATCACTAATTAAACCACACCAATATTCGCTTGCTCAGTCTTTGAAAAACTACAGATTAAAATATATGTTCAAGACGTGCCGCAAAAGCCCCCTTTGTAGATTTAAAAAAAAAAACATAAAAAATGAGTTGCAAATGGCAAGAAAATGTACGTTACAGAGTTACATTACATTAACGGTGTGATATCCGTAAAACCATGCGGCGCAGGTACGTGGTGCTGCTGTGGGTGCGCGAGAACATCGCGCTGTTCCGAGGAGATCCCAACGCAGTGACGCTGATGGGCCACGGGGCGGGCGCCGCCTCCGCCGCCATGCACCTCACGTCGCCACGCACCGCGGGTGAGCACGGGGCCCGCGCGGGCGCGGCGCCGGGCGGGCACACAGCCCGAGGGAAGATTCGCGGTACAGGAAACTATAGCGTAATTTAAAACTAGTGACGCTACAACAGGAAACACTTTCTCGCATTATTTGTAACTCGTATTATTTGTATTAATTGTCCAAAATTGAAAGAGTTCAACGAAAATGAAACTTGTGCCACTTTTTTAAGTGTACTTTTCTCTATTTGAGAAAAAATTAAAGAAAAATTATGGATGTGTTGTTTAGAAGAAAGAAAGAAATTGCCTAAACTTGAAGCAAAAATTACACAAAACCTACTCTTGGTTTCAAATAAAGGTACAGAACATTAAGATATAATTTTGGAACGAATTTCGTTAAGGATAGATATCTATCAGCAATATTTTAGTTTCTTCATTTTTGTTGTTGCAATTTTTGAAAGTACAATGAATTCATCAAATATGATACCTGCGTTATATTTATAAATGTACTTTATTCTATTCGAAAAAATATAATCAAAAAATTTCAAGCCATTTTTAAGAAAATTGTGAAAATATTGCTAAAGCATTATTTAAAGTACCATCAAAAATCAAAATATTTGTTTGGTGAAAATTCTGCTTAAAGTCTAGCCGCTAGCTTTATTCAAAGGACGGACAGACAGGCACACTTTTTGGCGTAAACTAAGTTTTGGAATGATGGACCCTCAAAATGAGGACTCTAACATCCCAATGTTCTGGAAAAAAATTACTACACGAGTAACAACTTTTATCCACTTTTTTGATACCAATAAAATATCGGGTTTTACTTTAAATATGAGGTTTGTTGACGCGTTAATTACGTACGTACGTGAGAAGCGAGAAAGTAAAACATTTATTTTTCCTCCCCGAGACTCATTTAGTACTTCAGGGTACTAAATGCTAGCCAGAGATTTTTGGTATCACTGGGATGATCCACATGCGAATGGATAATCGCTCAGCCCTGAGGAAGCAATCAGAACCGGATAGGTAGGGAAGGATTGCGCAAGGTTCTTGGTCCGAATTCTAAAATACTGCTCTAGCATCCACCTGGAAGTTATCACAAAAAACCATAGAAACTACTGGTCCGAGGAGTCGACAAACTCATCCGATGTCAGTAGGTGCCGCAGACTGATTTTAAGTACATAACAAAAATGTTTGGCCCCCAGTCGGCGTCGGACCCGCGATCAGAAAAAAAGATTTTCGATTCAGTAGCAAGCCAGTAATACGCTTCATTTGTAGATCGGAGGTAATCTTAACTCATCTATAAGTGAACCAAATAGACAAAAATTAGATGTGAGAAGACCGGGACTGTATCTGGGAAGCTCTGAGACCTCGAAATACGGATTTTGAAGAGCATTGGTGGCGGTGAATGGATTAACGTTGTCTTAAAATAAAAGAATGTCTCTCTCCGATCCATCTCGGCGTTCTCACATTCGGAACCTAACATGCATGTGCTTTGCCAATTCCTCAATAGTCACTCTTCGTTATTCATAATCAGAACACAAACTTCTTTAATATTGGGATCAGTAGTGATCAGGTTGGACGTCTGGTTCTTTTCTCATTCTGTGTACTTATTTGATTGCTTTGGTCAAGTCTTGTAAAATTCTTAACGCCCCTCCGCCCGAAAAAATGATTACATCTTTTGGTACACATTAAGAACACAGAAAAACGGATTATGAAAGCCTGATATTTTGTAGTGCAAAGGAGAGGGTGCAGCCTTGCTTACGTCGCAACAGTTCAAGCGGACATTACAAAATGAAAAATGTCATTTTAAGACTGATAAGTGCTCAGAGCTGTAGTCAACAGCTACAGAAAATTAGAAAGAAAGTGCAGATCCTTATTTTCTTAGCTTTTTATATTTCTAAATATTTTGATGGTGTATCTTTTTTCACGGTTGTCTCAGAACTATTGCCGTTCTCCATATCCCCGATCTGTCGTTGGTTTATAGAACTTAGGAGGATCGGGGATCAGTCCAATGGTCGGCTCTAATGCGATTGGTACAAGCAGGGAAGGAAGGGCAGCGCGTTTCTTGGACCGACGTGTAGTTAATGTTCCGGCGCCTATCTTCACTAAGGCTATAAAGGTACCATGTACAAAACAAGAACTAAGAATAGAAAGAGAACTAACCGGCGAAGGGAAGAAACCACATCTTGCCGGTCCGGTTGCCCGAAATCGCTGAGGCAGTGTCATAGCGATCTCCGACCGAAGGATCGTGAGTCCGAGCCCCGCTTCGGGCATAGTAGTATTGTCTTCGTCCTTTCACACTATCATCATCATCATCATCATTATCATCATTATATCGTGTTCTCCTCACAGTTACCATACCGTTACTCGCAATAGTGATCGATAATGACCTGGAAGTTAATGCGACCTTAAATTAACAACAAAAAAAACTTTTTAAATTCCTACACTAGTCACCCATTGATTTAATAATAATAATTTATTTAAATTAATTACTCTGCCCAATTGGTTTTAAAATCAGCCAATGTTTCGCTCCTACGTCGCATTTCAATCACAAAATTTAAAAAAAAATACTTTTTACTGGCGAATAATAGAATCACTAACATTGTTTGGTTACAACTACTTTATATTAATTGATTCCAAGGTTTCACAATAAACTACCAATTGAAAATAAGAGATAAAGAGAACTAATCTTAACTGAGGCTATCAAAGTACCATGTATAAAGGAAGTAAATCATAGAAAAAGAAGTAAATGGTGAAATTCAAAAATATCGTCACAAGTGTCTAAACTATACATTTATTGATTTATTAATATTTTGTTTAAATTTACTACTCTGCCCAGTTATTTTTAAAATCAGCCAACGTTTCGCACCTACATATTTCACCCACAAAATTAAACAAAAATACGTTTTACCGGCGAACTACAGAACTACTAACACAATTTTGTTACTATTACTTTTTTATTTATTGATTAAATTATTGAAGAATTTAAAAAATCTTAAAATTACGTTTTACTGGCGATATAATATAATATGTATTATTATGTCCATATACTATCATGTCTCTATCGTGCATTGCTTCCCGTCACCATTGTTGTTTTCGTCATGGCTTTTATTTACCAACAAACATGATCAATTATATTCCTCTCTTGTGTTGACCAATTACAGAATACATTTGAACATGAATACCAACTTATTTATTTAATGAAATTTCTCTTAAAATTGTAAGTGATATATTTTCTGTTTTGTTGCATTTTTCTATTACATTTAAGTAAAAGGTGCGGCCGGCTGCCTCGCGGAGCAGGTATCATGTGCGCATCCGTCGCGGCCTGCTGCAAGAGCGCGACACAACCTTAGAATGTCTATTGTATTTGCTTTCAATTAAGTGTATTGCTTTTAAAACAAATGTCAGGGCAAAGTCCAACTTTCAAACCACAATGTAGGCTCTCGTCGTTTCGCATTCTTGTGTCATACCACACATCGTTTCTGTTGTTTAATTTTGTCGCCTTTAGGTGGTATTCTTTCAAGGAAGTGTGTTCCTGAAAAGCGATGTAAATCACTTACCAAACGACGTTCACATACAGCTCTTTTGTCATTTGAACCGATAACAATTGCTCAACCAGATCAATACGAAATTTCAAAGAATCAATTTTTGTCCCAGTATGATTGTTTTACTAATAATAAATGTATTCAACACAGTTGCGTTTAATAATCTTCTGAACCTTTTCATATTCCATTTCTTGTTTTTTTCCTCTCAATTAGATATGTTTGCAAGTACTGATCTTTCTGATCTACCCCTCCCATACATGTAAACATGTTTTACATGTAAAACATTTGGTCTTAGGATTGCAAATGTAAAAAATGTAAACCCCAGTTGTGTTTTACCCATTCTAAAAAGGACGCTATAGCAAAACTGTGTGACTAGTTTGAGACACTAATGACAGAAGTGACTAGCTTTTTACTTACCAATATTTATAATGTTGTATTCTCTCGCATACCTTTCTTAATTTTTCTTGGCAAATAGTGTTATCATTACTTTGTCAGCTTCTAATATTATATCCGTAATATGTTCAATACCTTCCATATGAAAATAGTTCTTGTAAGAAAAGGCAGTGCAAGGCCCACTAATATATATATATATATTTCAGAAGCAAAACGTCATCAAATGTATAACTCGAAAGGTAAAGATGTGCTTGAATTCACAAAATTTAAATTAGTCTTAAATGGAAACGAAAAATTTTGAAGGCAACAGGTGAATAAAGGGGTATAATTGCTCATGGAATATAATAAAACTCGCTTCTATCGTTGCTTTTGATCATACCACTTCATTAACATACTGCTCATGAAATTATAATCCCCTCTTTATCCACTCATTTCGTTAATTAATATAATTTTCATAGAATTGAATTGTTTGAAGCACAAAATGATAGAATACAGCTAATTATAACAAATGAAAGAAGAGATGTGCCAACTTGACAGATTTCATTATCATATAGGCGATTTGACTTGCGTAAAAGAGTAATTTATCGCTATAAAAACGTGAGTTTAATTTCAAATTTCTAAAGACTTTGGAACTTGACATACGTAACAAAAATCTATACTATTCACCAGGAAAGTTTCTTTGCCAATCCCAAAATTAAAGAAGCTGCATATTTTATACTTTCAACTTGTACCAACCAAGTCAATGTTCACAAATAAGACGATATGTTGTCGAAACCTCATACGAGCAGATGCATCTTGGTTCATTCTAGCGTTTTTTGTTTCCAACTATGATCATTCTTTGTGCAGAGTACCGAACAAACTTAAAAATACGAACAACGGAAACAAACTTTACTGAACTATGTTCTAACTACATTGTGTTATGAATTTACTGTTTGCAAAATTCCCTCTCCCGGAACCTTGTATATTTTGCTTCGACACTAGTATTCACTGTTTATATTTCCTCAGCAACTCTTCCCGATGAGAGTGACTCTAAATTCGCCACACATCCACTTTCTCCCCAACTTCTGTTGTAAAATTTGTCTGAGACAAAATAATGTGAAGGAGATACAATGTCCAACTTTGGTAGTTGGAAATAAAGATTGTGGAATGGCAATATCAGACTCGCCTCTCCATAGTTAAAATAAATAATTAGAGAAGGTAAAAAAATTTTCAAACTTGGAGTACGTGCCAAGGTTGTTACGTCTTGAATTATGAGTTTCGAGGCGGATTCCTCGGCGCAGACGAGGATGCCGCAACCATCTGCGCCACGCGGCCGACATTACTTTATTATTATTATTATTATTATTATTATTATTATTATTATTATTATTATTACTATTATTATTATTATTATTATCAACTAAAGAATGGCAGTCAAACGTGCCAGCTAAATGTTCCGCCACCGGGAATTGATTTCATGGCAAAAAAGCCTGCTGACCATGAGCTTCTGGGGTATGTTGCTATACACATACTTACATACACATATTGTGTATGTAAGTAGCATCCTCTCCGGTGGCTCAAGGAGAGAATGACAGCTTTCTGTGGTGCGATCCTGGGCCTGAGTCCCGATTGGACCACAAATAGATCTGTAGCTTTCCATTACAGACGTCTCCGTCTCTTTTGCTGTGTAACGAAAGATAATCTGAGGCAGGACAAGAATACGAGATTCTCGCCACATGTTGCCCTCCTCCTCAGACGTGGATAATGAATAAAAACAGAGACCAGGCCTGGTAACACCGCTAGCCGGCAACAGTGGGATTATGATCTGGGTTGAGGTGCCGACATTTCGACCAACATATCTCGGTCTTCTTCATGATTGTATTGCGCCAGGATTTTGGGCGCCTGGGTTTATGTTCTAGATGGACAAGGCTGTGATTGGCTAGGTGACCGGCCAAGAAGACCAAGATATATGTTGGACGAAACGTCGGCACCTGAGTTTTCGACTCTGTGTCACCCGGACAGCGCAGATCATTACTCTGTCCTCGAAAGTCTACGCCATCAACTAAAAGTCGGATTAATCGGAACCTGAAATGCCCAATCCTTCCGTCCTGTTGTCGCTCCCCTGCCTTCGTGGGCGAGGGCTTGGGCTGCGATGGCGCGCGGGCGCAGGGCTGTTCCAGCGCGCGGTGCTCATGTCGGGGTCGTGCGCGTCGCCGTGGACGCGAGCGCGGCCCATCGCGCAGGTGGCGGCTGCGTCGCGCGGGCTGGCGCGTAAGCTGGGCTGCCTGGCCCCCGCCCCCGCGCCCGCGCCAGAGGACTCCGCCCTGCTGCTCGCTTGCCTGCGCGCCAAGCCCGCCGCAGAGCTCCTGCGCGCCTTCGAGGCGCAGTACCAGGTGACGCCCTCGCTATACCCTCACGCCCTTGGAACATACACACTTTAAAAAGGTTTTTTTTTTTGTTTTTGCGTGTTTCTTCCTTCGATAGCTTCAATTACTTCAGCCTTCCTGTGCTTCCTCGCTCTCCCTCTTCTTCTTTCGGTAGGGACTCGATCATTTCTACCATCTAAACCTTCAGTACCTCTTCCTTCCTTTTTTTGTTTCATAAAGAGCCAATTCAGACAATATTCGTATCAAATCTTATCATTTCCTGCAACACTACGAACTTTTTAGTTCAGTCCTTGAATATGACAGTATTCACTGTCTGTTGCCAATTTTTTTAAAATAAACAATTTTAAATGTGCTTAAAACTCTGTAATATTTGTGAATTTATTTCAATACAATTAACAAATATGTTTTTTAATGTAATGTTTTAAATACCTCCCTGTAAAACTTTATTAAACTACTAAACTGTTAAATATTTATTAAATACTAGCGCAAACCGCCAGATGTTCTCGTGCCGTCCATCTCCCTTTTTCACCTTCCCTACGTTTTTCCCTCTCCGTCACTCTGTATCTCTCTCTCCGTCTCTCTCTCTCCCTCCTTCTCTCTGTCCCCCACAATCCCTGTCTCTGTATGTCTCTCTCTCTCTCTGTCCCAGCCCCTCTCTGTCTCTCTCTGTCTCCGTCGATTCGGGTATATCAATATCTCTCTCTGGGTCTCCCCGTCTTCTCTCTGCCTGTCTCTCCCTATCTCTCCATCTGTCTCTGTCTCTCTGTCTGCCTATCTCTGTCTCTGCCTCTCTCTGTCCCTTTGTCTCCGTATATCCGGGTCTATCTGAGTCTTTCCGTGTCTCTGTCTCTCCCTGTTTGTCTTTCCCTGTCTGTCTGTCTGTGTGTGTATGCTCTGTCTTTTATCTCTGCCTCTCACTCCGTCTCTCTCTTCGTCCCTATCTCTCTCTGTCTCTGTCTTTCTCCATCTCTGCCTATTTTTCTCTCTGACCCTCTCTGTTTCTCTCTCTTGGTATCGCTGTCAGTTTCTTGCCTGTGCCTCTTTCTGTCTGTGCCTGTCTCTGTCTCTTTCTGTCTGTCTGTCTCTTTGTCAGTGTTCTGTCTCTCTCTCTCTCTCTCTCTCTCTCTCTCTCTCTCTCACACACACTCACTTTCTCTTACACGCATAGTTCGGCCTCGCCCTGCGTCACATGGCAACGGTTAGCGACAATGAAGCCCAGGTTGTGCTCAGACTGAATGGAAAAAAATTAAAATGAAGCGCATTCTTGTGCTGCAGCGCCATCTAATGAAGTTACAACAAAACTAAGTTTGTAAAGATAAGATAAATTTATTTAAACTGCAAATGGGTATAACCCGGCGTCAGTTTATTACATAAATACGATAATACAGCTAAGATGCAAATTATATCAAAATAATAACTAAAATAACATCAATAATAAAAATAATATTGATATAACAACTTGCATAAAACATTACATTACCTTAAGAAAAATAAACTTCTATAATGTAACTTCGTTTTGAATGTTCGTTCAATTAAGACCACACTGCACTGCACTGCCCTTCACTGTGACCCTTTAATCACTCCCTTCATTATTTCTCTGTTCTTCACTGCACGACACACTTCACAATATATCACTTACGCTTCGCTATATAACCTATTATTCTCAGTTAAGTCTCTCACTTAGATATTAGATTTAAATTTTAGATTTATTACTAATTCAGCAATTCAGCCGTTCGAGAACTTGGTGGCAGAATACACTAACTTAACATTACAGAACTTAACATCTTTACAAAATTTACAAACTTTTCCAATTAACGCGAACATTTCACCGTGATATCTTTCGTAGCACTCCACTACAGCACACTTCACTTTTCCGCACTTCGAATCACTGATCTCTAAAGTCTTTCTTACACACATTCTTAGAATAATAATAACGCTATTACATAGCAGACATAGTTACTTACACTGAATAATATTACAGATATTTATAATACACATATCAATATTCAGGAAACTAATTTATTTTTAAAATTGCTCAGGCTTTGAGGAAAGGGATCGAAGATTATCACAGGCAAACCGTTCCAATCTCTAATAGCTCGATTCGCGAATGAATATTTCCCAACGTCCGTTTTGAGAATTCTTGTCTACATTTTGTGTGTGTAATCCGCTCTACCGAAATATGTAGGTTTCCGTAATCGACTTTGAATATCTTTCCACGCTCGACTCCCATTCTTCTTTATTCTTGGTATCCCTGAAAGTAAATGTACGCTCGGCCACTGGACGCTGCACGCTGGACCACTCTGCTGTCTATACCCGAATCTATTAATTTTTTTATAAGACGATCGAGAGGAACAACATCAAAAGCTTTGGCGAAATATATTACTATCGCTTCTACCCTTTTCCCTTCATCAAGTACGTCCGTTCGGTCCTGTAGAAGTGAGACTAGCATACTTTCGCATGAGAAACCATTTCTAAAACCATGCTGACGTTGATAAAGCCCTTCCATTTTTACCTGAAATAGCTTGAAATTAGGAAATTAAATGTTCCCTAAGTTTGTATATGACAAGATGTAAGGTTTACCGGCCTGTAGTTACTAAGTACTGTTGTGTCCCCACTTTTAGAAGTAGGTACTACGAGAGCCAGCTTCCAATCTTCCGGTGTGTAAGCGTTCTTTACAGGTACATAATAATAAACTACTTAAATATGATAGAATAGCCTCTCCACCTAATTTAATAATATCCGTGGAAATACATGGGCCTCGTGATTTGTCTCTCTTCATTAATTTTATTCTAGTATTTACATCAATAGGAAAATACTTCTATCTGCCAGCGTTGGCATCTGAATACTGTTAGGTTTCTGCTTGGAAACGGAGCTAAAATATGGGTTAAAAGCTTTTGCTTTTTTATGTCGTTCGTTATTGACGTATAATTAACACGATCAACTGGAATCTCGTGTTTACTTCCTTTCCTTCTACGAAGTATTTAAAACATACCGACCAATTATTACTGCCCTCCGCATCACGAATATGTTTCAAATGACGTTCCTCTGCCATTTTCTTTTCCTTCCTTAATGCTTTTGAATCATTTCGAAATATTTTAATGTGATTTTCTCTACGGTGTATGTTGCTAAATGCTTCTCTGGTTGT
This sequence comes from Gryllus bimaculatus, assembly GCA_017312745.1. Taxonomy (NCBI): domain Eukaryota; kingdom Metazoa; phylum Arthropoda; class Insecta; order Orthoptera; family Gryllidae; genus Gryllus; species Gryllus bimaculatus. The sequence goes on along the minus strand of BOPP01000014.1, from coordinate 764,284 downwards.
TCTCTTCAATCGCCTAATCTGTGCATTATATTATTCCGGATCGCAGTTAGTTTTTAACAATTTACTTAGTACAAAAGTCTGCACAGCATTTAGAAGATACTAGAATATTTTTAAACGCTCTCCATATATCTTCCATGCCTCCTCCTATTCTAAGAAACCCACCATATTGTTCTCGTAAGTAATTTTGGAAACCTTGTAGGTTCGCTTTCTTGTATTCCCTCACTGGAATACCGGTGACAATCGACTAAAACGGCTTTTTGGTCACTTATACCTTCTAAAACGTCGCATGACAAGAGTAAATTTTTCGGTCTAATTAGGCAAATATCCAGAATCGAGATCAGCTAGGTCGGCCGGTCTATTGTTATTTAAATGAAGCCATTTTCATTTTAGCATCGGAAATGAAATGCTTTAAATTCATTCTTTACATTTGATGTTACTGATGAAAACATTTCGGCGGTGTAATGAATCATCATACTACAAAACTACATGGAGTGTAGTACTATTCAATGGAATTGAGAAACTACATTCCATCGAAACATTTTATTCCAGAAGGAATGTGTAATTATTCTCTTAAATACAGTAACAAGGAAAACACAATTTTTCAACATGACTATATGTAAGTCACATTCATGTATTGTCTACGGATGAAGGATACTAAGACACTTATGGTGAGGTGCAGTTTTGATGTGAACTCACAAATACTGAGAAAAAATAGAGAAGACATTTGAAGAAAGACATGCTCCCTGTTGCAGAACAGCAACTGGAGTGAGCTGGTTGGGCCGGTGGTGGATGACTTCCTGCCTGAGGACGGCGTGTACCTGGGGCGCGATCCGCTGGAAGTGCTCGCCGCTGACGGGTCGCCGGTGCCCGTGCTCACCGGCGTCACCTCCGCCGAGGGCACAGCCACGCTCGGTAAGGGGCACGTGGGCTGCTATGAATGAGAAAAGTACAAGAAAACAGTGGTATGCAAAACACATTCATTCTTTATGGTAAATACTGTGTTTAATAACATTCTATTGAACTTTACACATACTACATTTTCAAATTAACATTTACCATGTGTGAATATTTATGCCCTTCTTTTGCATTACATGAAACAAACATTTTTTTTGCGTCAGCAGGTGGTTGATGAATTTTACAAATTTTTATCAATAATCTATACTAATAAATGTGAATTCAACAACACGTAACCGACATCGATACCATAAAAAGGAGTGTTTGAATAGAACCGAAATTTTTACTTGCTCTTCTTCAGGATCAGTGTCCTTGCTAAGTTTGATAAAAAGTAATACAACAAAATAAATAAATAAAATAATACGATGGTTGATGCACCACTATAATTATTTTTCGCCTGGTATATTTCGCCAGAGGCCAGCAGCGGTGCGGCAAAACCACAGTACACTTATCATACAGTAGCGCAGTTACGTGTTAAAATCTCTACGACGTCGTGATTGTCAGTGACTAGCGTTCCGCACGGCGACAAAGAAACACTAGGCCGATTACATGCGATACTACATTCGTATATACAGCTTCTTTCTGATGAATAGGGCCAAACAGGAAATGTTTATATATTTTAATTTACTCTCGAATTAAATATACAATCGGTGAAGTAGAATTTTTTAACTATTTTTAAGAAAATAAATATTTAAATGTAATGAATGTTGTTTCTTGAAATTGAATAATGCCACGAGAAATAACTATTTTTCTCTCTTTTTCATGAAAATGCCAAGAAACTGATTATCTAAATCAGTCCAAAAACTCACAAATTAAAGACGAGAGTCTGAATGCGTGCAGATGAGAGATATTGAGAGAAGTAAATTTGTGTCTAGAAGGGAAAATAAAAACCGGTGGATACTGATTGTTCATATTTTATTTCACAAATTGTTTGCAAAACTAGATCTAATTTTTTCTTACTAATGACATATTAACATTCCAAATACTGAAATTTAAACATTAGGTCTTACTTTGTACTTGTTGAAGTAATTTTCTGTTGGCAAACTTAAAAAATAGTACATTGTTACTCTCATAAAAAATTCTGAACTATCTAGTTCACTTCACAACAACCACTCACAGAATTGCTTTCTGAGAGATAACAGCTGAGTTTGTTGTGCAATTAATTTTGCCAATTCTGTCATTAAAACTGCTTCAAACGGTATCAATTATTAATTAAAATTGGCAAGACACATATAGGTTAGAAGTTATTTTGAACATTTCAAAGCAATTAACGTTTTTGTTATGTTTTTTTTTAATCTAGGCTCCGACTCAAGTTTTTGCAGTTTTTACAAGGATGCAACTACGTAACTGTCTTTAAAACGAAACTAAAAACATAATACTTGGCATTCATTTCTGTTAAATACATCTTTACTTCCCCACACATTTCTGTTAGAGGTGAATAAACTGTTTTCACTAAATGTAAGGCTGATACTTCAGCAACGCCCTCTGGAAATCAAAACGGCGTTGACCTCACGGGTGTTGGCGTTAATTCAAGATGGCGTCGATATCAGCAATCCGTAGTTTTACTTTGCCTCCACCAGTATCACTAGATGTAAGCGTGCGCATTCTTAACTAGCCAAAATCGAGCTGAGCTGCGTATGACACGTATACAGTGACAGAAATGATACGTAATAGATGATTCCTAATAAATTCCGCCAGAGGCCAGTAGCGGTGCAGCAGAATAGCTACCAAATAGTTCGCTAAAGGCCCGTAACAGTGCTTAAGAAGAAGTATTTTAATCTCATGGCAGTATACTGTAATATGGAATGAAAGTAATTTGTAGTAAGTAAACCTGTCTGAACCGGGACCTGCACAAGCCGAAAACCTGCCTTAATGGCAAAATGTCTCCGACTCGTGAAGTTAATTGGCATTTTACACTGCATGAAATGTAACCTCTCCAACGCGGAAACGGAACGGTTTTTGATGTCCTGCAGAGAAAAAAATATAAGACGGAATTCCCTTGTATTTAATGAAATTGACAGGGAGACGGGAAATTCACAATGAAATGGATGCATCTGCAAGCTTGTTTTAATTTCTCTATCCCTGTGATACGCAAATTAGTCGTGGCAACGGGGCATTGAAGTAGTGGGGTAGCAGCTGTCAGCGTAGAATTCGCTTGTATCTCAAAACGTAGGCCGAAGGGGTGTTCTCTCTCTCCCGACTGAGCGAGAGAGGGTGTACGGGCATGGCTTCTATTCACGCGTCTCCCTGCAACGCGTTGAAAATCATAAACCCTTGACGAGATAAGCATTGCTCAACGTCATGCGAGGGTATCAGAAAGTCATAGTACTGGGTTGTGACGCATAGTACTGTCAAGAAAGCTGTAAATATAGAGTGTTTAATATTCATTTATTGATGATTTCTTCCATAAATACGATATATGTTAATGTACTTAGTTAATTATAATAAAGTAATGATTATTTAATACTTATATATATATATAATTTAATACTTTAGGGTTGAAATGTCAATATCACAAGTGTCATAAAGTGGACAACCTTGCATAAAACGGGAACCTCCCTAAACCGTATTTTTTTCTGTCCCGATCGATTCCGGTTTAAACAGATTTTACTGTATTTTATTTAAACTTGAAAAAATTGCTTTAAAATAATCTTAAACACCGTGGTTTAGATAATATTGATATTTTTCCTCTTTCACAAGGATTGGATATGAAGAAAGCCCAGACAACGTCGAGTATTTGCTTAGCTTTAAATAAAAAGACCCCGATAAATGAAGTTCAAAATTAGCCCGATTACTTTTGAACCGAATTAATTAAATACCGAATAATATGAGCCCATGAAGTTAGAAGACATCTACGGTGCGAAACTTTCTCGGGGGTTCGTTTTCTCCCAATCGACCAGTTACACCCGTAGACAAGTCGCGATCACTCCCGGGCTAAAGAGAATCTGTGCGCCGCGCAGTCCAAACACCAGTGCAAGATCAGTTGCCTTCCCATCAAGGTCAAATGTCACCTGCAAAACTATGGTATGTGAGATTTCCAGCCACGTGTTCAATGGTCACAAGTTGTCATTTTCTACCTATGCATATTCTAGAAATTTGATTTTTTTCTTCGGAGACATTCTGTATAAATACTTTCTATTAGAAACGAGAGAGTCTTGTTTTGTTTGATGTCAACTCACCTGTGCCAATGAAATTATTTAATCCTTCTCATAAGCCCCAAACATTGAAATCGAACCGTCTCCCAACCGACAGTAATGAAGGTTTTTTGTAGGGAGTTTGTTCACTGCCGTTAGAGCGGTAAAATCTACAATCTCAAGCTAGAAATGAATGGTGTGCACTAGATAAACCAATTTTTATGAGGGTAAATGAAATCTGGATTGTCAAACTGTATAGAAATGAAATTTAAGTGTACAGGGGGCAGTATATCAAGATTCACCTTTAGAACTTCATGGTTCTAATTCACTACCTGTTTAATATCATATGTTACGTTGAATATTTAATGGTTTATACATTTTTACATTCTTGCTTCAGCTACCGTAGTAGACAGAGTGCTATGTAATGCTGCGCACAAAAACGGTGGATTTCCGGCAGAAAAAACTCATTGTAAGGCCCTGATAACGAAATATTGACAGAATGGCTCAGACTTTCCAGTATTAGTTTTTTATTTCTATTTGTCTCGGCTATATATTCGGCCTTGCCACACATTCTTGTCAGCTTCCATCTATCGCCGTCCAAAGTAGCCCATTTTTTTTAAATATTCTTAATTTTTTGGTTTCCTAATAGTAGAACAGAAATATTATTTTAAGAATATTAAATAACAATAAAACCTCGTCCTAAATGTCAATTTTCTTTAAAAAATTTAAAGTCGTTTTTAATAAATGGTGTTTGAGCGTTATAGAGAATTCGAAAGTTGAAGCTCTTTTTCACAGAAAATTTTCGAAAAACTACATTTGGTGTAATTTCAAACACATTAACTCACATATACAATAGTGTTTACAATTTGTTGGAAATGAGCATATTAATGGTGTGAGTGATCTTTCAAACAAATTGTATTTGTGTAATTTTTGAAAAAAGCATAAAGAGTACTCCAAAATGCACTTCATGCCATATTAAAAGTGCAATTAGCCCTATCCGTTCGAACATTTTAAGAAATAATTTTGAGCCATTTATGAGAAAATTGTGTTTGAGCGTTTCTAAAAATGCGAAATTTTGAGCCAATTTTCACAAAAAAATTGAGTTTTTGAAAAACTGTTTATGTCATTATTTAAAGCATATGTACTCATCAATATATACTAAGTTGAACAAATTGCCGCTAATGTAAATATAAACAATGTGGGAGACCAGACGAAAAATTACATTTTTGTATTTTTCGAAAAACAACAACAAAAGATTAGAACAACATGGCGTTTATGTCATCTCATAGAGTACATATTGTTTATAATTTTTTATTTTATTAGTTTTTATAGTTTTTAATTTTTGATAATAGTAACCATAAATACGTTTTTACGCAAAAACCAAAATATGACCGAAATTTTTGTTGTTGTTTGGCTATCAAAACTTTTCCTGAAATATTTCGATGGGGTTTCGACGGGGAAACGTAAGGTTTTCATACTAATAACAATAGAAACAAAAGAAGGAAATAAAATCTTCTACCTCACCTTTTGCAAAGCAAAATGACTTATCGACTGCTCTATGTTGTTATAGCCTTTCTCTATACAATAATCACAGGCTATTTAAATGATTTCTGGCAAATAATGGCGTCTCTAAAACAGTTCTACTTTCCATTATTGATTATAAGAAAGTGTTATGCACTATATATGACGTTTTCAAAGTATCCCAGAAAAATTATTCACCCGTTATGAAGGCAGAAAATGGCTGGCTCATGATTCATGAGAACTGAGCGCTTAAAGTAGCGTAAAAGCATTTGTTTCGCCTCTATTAATAAATAAAGCCACGCGGAAACCTGCGGGAAAATGGGGTAAAGAGCTTCTGCCCACACTCCTCTTTGCGTTGGATGTTTCAGTGGCAGAAGTCAGCTCTTTGGGCAGCCCTAGGGCGGCGCGGCGCGGCGCTGCGCGGCGCTGCGCGCTTGTTAGCCCCGAAACCCGAGCGGAGCCTTCGACGCCCGCAGCGCCCCACGCCGCCGCCACCGCCCCCGCACAGTGACCCCAAACTCCATTATTGGAGCCCTACTCTTCGAACTGTATTTGTGGAACATTATGTATCATCGCTTTCCCGGAATACTAAAAACGTTAAAAACCTGGTTGGTACAAGAAAGCATAATTCGTTGCATCTTCTGATCACCATTAATCGACAAAAAGTAATTTCGCCTTGAAGTTATATAAAAGAAATTTTGCCTCTTAGGTGTTTTATTTTAATTAAATTGATTTTCTAAAACTTCGAGTGTTTGGGCAACAATTTTTATAAAAATAAATAATCTCTGTTCACGAAATAGCGACGTATCTACCACCAAGCAGTATTTAGTATAATGTCCGAGATAAAAACTTATTCCACGCATTAATGTATTTTTTGCGACATATTTACCTCAAAATCTCTTTTTTTCTTTTTACCGCAGTATTTAGTTCCCTGCAATAATAACTAAACAAATAACTGCGCGATGTCTTTTTCAAATTTTTAAATATGTTTCAAACATTCTAAATTTCAAGTAACCATTCTAAATTTCAATTTCACGGTATTATCTGGAAACTTTTGAACAAAGAGTATAATTTTACCGATTAATTTTAGCACATTAAATGGAGTGTTATTTAACTTTTGTGTCAAATATTAATATTGCTTCATTCATTACTTGATCATAACTTGGATTTACAAAAGTGTGAATACCAATACGATAGATTAAAACAGGTCTTATCACTATCTTATCTCCCGTTACAAATTGATTGCAATATCTGAGCTGAAATCTAATACTGACAATGGCGTGTTGGGATTGTCCTGTTGCGCCATCCTGCTAGAATAGCATTTGCGGTCATAGCGTTGTCGCCGCTGGGACAGCCTGCCCCGCGTCACCCGGGGGGGGGGGGCTTACCGCACAGCGCCGCCCTCGGGGAGCGCTCCTCCCCCGCCGTCCCACTTCGGCGCCGCCCCACGTGCCCGTCCTCCTCCACCCACCCACCAACTCGTCACTCCGATCGTTAAGGTCGTCTGATGTATCCGACTCGGTTCGCTATTGCTAAATGCGGTCAATCTGCTAATAGGCAATAAAAGCTGAAACCTTCTTCGATATTACCACTCAGGTTTACCTACATCTGAAATATCTTAGGATTCCTTTCAATGCGGGGCAATACATGCTTAGCCGATACAAAAGGGATCGTTGCTGCCTTTTCACCCAAGGGAGAAAACGAATTTTGCCTTTTTATTTTTCAAAGTCTATAATAATTAATTGTCTTATTACCAGCTCAAGTTCTTTTTTTTCCTTTTTTACTTTACTTGCAAGATAGTCTCGATTTTTTCATACCTTTTTTAAATTTCATTGAATTAATTGAATTAATAACACAATTAAAGGAATTTTTCACAGCATACATACTATATGTATTGCAGCATTTATTTAATTTTTATTATTGGTTTCCCTAAAGTGAAATCGTCGTAGCATTAAGTATTTTGAACAAGATTATTTTCACATGTCTTGCACCAGCCGTTATTTGACACTGAAACATTAACGTTAAAACAACAAACGTGTTCATAGAAACGTGGTACTTAATTTCACATGTAGTGAATTTTAGAAAATCAAATATGACCTGACTTGTTCGATTGAAAAAGTACTTATCATGTTCAAGTGAGTGATTCTTGCCATTTAATGATGTATGCATTTGGCATTTTGGGGTCGGATTAATCCCACTTTTGTGAGCTAGGGGTATTGACAGGCTTAGGCCCTGTTATTATTTATTACGCTGGCCTGCAAAGATTTAGCGGCACAAACCATTTTGTGTTTCATTTGTGAAATAGAATGCCAAATCAGAAAATTATTTGAGCTGCCGAGTATCACATACAGATTTTGAATAATATGTATTTTACATAAACATTTCAGATATAAAGTGGAATATCAAGTGGAGATACACCTGTTAGAGATTGAACGCTTTGTCCAACTGTACTTAAAAACCACTACGTATGTGTTGATGACCACGATCTCCAACGATAAGAGCCTCTTTTTTTTTAAATTTATTTTTCTGCCTGTTCGGCATAATATGCCTTTCAGGGGTTTTAATTTACA
>BOPP01000014.1:694546-752507 GCA_017312745.1 Gryllus bimaculatus | reverse complement strand
TCTGGTAGGTCTACGTGCATGCGTTTTAGTCTTTTACTGGTTTCATTAAAAACACTGGTTGACTGTTGTCTAACTGATTGTTGCGGGGCAAGACCATACCTGTTAAAATAAGCATCTTTAGTGCTTACTGACTTAAGGTTGGTCAGAGTCCCTTCCGCCTCTCCATCCAGCTGCACGGCGGGCGGTTATGATGTGTTGAACTGTTCCAAGGGTTGAGTATTTTCCATTTGTGGTGGAAATGGAAGCACATCTCCATTCATTGCTGTGAACTGATCTGGCGTGTCACCATTTAGAACGTGGGCTGCTGACACCAATTGACCCCCAAAAGCGGGGGCACTTGTTGCGAACATACAGCTTTCGCTGCACCACTAAACTTTCACTGAGTAACACAATATTTCGTTATGAGCAATAAACAATTCTATTGCACTTAAAAAAAACACCACTGTTAGAAAAATGGGTAGCCGCTGGTAGCGGCGCCCGTTTGTACTTTCACTAAACACGAGTTTGAGCGTAACACCGAAGCACAGCGATAAGCGGAGCGATGCGATGCTTACGCCTCGACGTCTAGAGCGAGACTGATAAGAGCCTCTGTTCGTTGTGCTCCGTTGTTTAAGAACGAACTCATCGTCAACTCAAATTCATGCGTGGCGGCGCGTGCCGTGCGGCGTCCGTCAATAACTTTCAGGCTTCGCTCAAAGGCCTTGCCGTTCTTCCGTGTCAGTGATTTGGTTTTAAACTTATACCGTGTAGATGGGATTTTTATTTGTGAAAAAAGTGGCAAGTTTGAGTGGCATTCAGAATATTGATTAATTGTGATTCCGAGTGCGTTAACTGCTAAGGTCATTAGTCTTGTACGTGTAGTGCATGTTTTTTGTCGGAAGTTGGCAGTAGTCTTCCCCCGCTGGATGGCCAGTTTCAGCGTCGACCTACAGTAAACTAACAGTGTTTTCCCCAACCAGCAATCTCCCACTAGTCGAGCACCGCCCCAGCTGGATAAGCTCTAAACTCATGAGTAGTAGTGTAGTGCATGTAAGTGTGTACACATCTGGCATTCCTCTTGTGTTGATCGGAGAACCACGGAGAAGTACCGTTCAGAGCAGTCGGCCACTAGAATCTCCTTCAAACAGCGATCGTAGTCTACCTAGCTAACAAGCTAGTGTCGAAAACATCGAGAAGAAACTGTGCGAACAATGCAAATTGTTGTATATGTGTGTGTATGTGTATGTGTCTGAATGTTATGTGACCAAGAAGCAGGAAATTAACATTGCCATTTTAATAAAAAGTTTGTACCAGGCCTATTTCAAGTTAAATTGGGATACGAGGACAAAACGTTTGCTTTAGATATAGTTTGTACAATTCTGTAGAAAATTTAAGAAAGTCGTTCGTACAAAGAACGTGGTTTGTTGAGAACAACGAAATAATTCAGACTTGTAATATTTATCTCAGTAAAGTATCTGGTTAAAATGAGAACTGTAAGGCTGTCATATTCTATTTTATTTTGCCATCATCGGTAAAACATGGACCAAGTGCCACATGGACCAGATGTTCCAATTCCAATACCACTAACAGCATTACCAGAAATTAGTACTAGTTATTCTTATTCTTCGAGTGTTGAAGAACATTATCTAGACAATTTTTCAGAGGTAGAAGATCACACTCCACGACCATTGGCCCAATCCCAATTAAATTATTTGATACGTGACGTGGCTATTTGGAAACAGAAGAGTAAGCGTTTACGTTCCATATTGACATAAAGCAACATTTTATGCATAGGAACGACCTTTGTATAAAGTGTTGGTAACGTAATATGAATTACACGTACATGAGCACGTAACATGATTAACGTAAACATTGGTATAGACATTGGGAAGCACTCAAATACGTATGTGTAAAATAGCTTCAAATTTCGAATTTACCGTAGCGATTAAGTGCATATTTCTTAAAAACGGCTCCATATTTTTAAAATAAATCGGCACTTTAGAACGAGGTTTTATTGTTATTGAATATTCATAAAATAATACTTTGGTTCTATTATTAGGAAACCGAAAAATTAAGAAATTTTCAACAAAAAAAATATTTCAGCGGCGACAAGAGTTTGTGGCAAGATCGTATAGCTAGCTGAAATCAAAGAAAATATATACCTAATACGGGAAAGTCTGTGCCATTCTGTAGCACCACTGCTTTCGTTATGTTTAAGATGTTATATTATACATACGCGGTTTATTGCACACAGCTGTTGATACATACCGCCTTCTAAGATTCATGAGTCGGAGCTTATGATTGGCCAGTAGGTAGAAGAGGCTAGAAAAATCGGATAGAAAAAACGATAAAGCGAGATACTTCGGTCTGATTGGAGCAAATTATATGTTTATTTAAACGCTATTGGTTTTAATTTTACGAGTGGAATAGCCGTTTGAATTGAAAATAATTTACATTTACTAGAACAATTATGTAACAGCTATTAATAGAAAAGAGTATGACGATCTGATAATATGGAAACATATTTCTCCCTTTTTCACAAATTCCATCGCACGATAAAATATTTTTCTATATGGTAATTTAATTTGATATGTGGAACGTTTCGCTAGAGCTAGTGATGAAATATGGAATTCAACAATAAATAAAACGATAAAATTAGGACGGGGAGAAAAAAGCCGCCCCATGAAACCATCAAAATCAGACTAATAAAATGTGAGGTAATATACCACGAGAAATAATATTATGTTTAGTTTTGTCTAAAGTTTTTTTTCGACCGTGTTTTTTAGGCCTATAGACGTTTACTGCATAAAACCATTCCGAAGGAGTTAAAGAAAATACGCTTCTTAATTTCTATTTTGAAAGTTCAGAGGTTCTCAGAAATCAGAGAAGATATTTCTCAGAAATCAAATTGTCCTTTAAAATGCACGGTAAGTATGAGAAATGTGTAATATTTTTTATGAAAATTAGTAACTGTCGAATAATTTCGACGAGATATCTCTCTAGAATGCTGAACTGTTAATAAAAGTTCAAGGTACTAATTGTCGTCATCGAAAGATTTGTTTTAGACATTTGACCACTATTGGAGTTCACATCGCAAAAACGTTACTTTTTATTACGTTGTTGATTTCGCGGGACTCATTATCTGTTAATGTTCCTGTTCTTTACATTCACGCATTACCATTCTTGCCCAACTAACTTCAACCCAAAGCAACAAGGTTAATCTTGTAATATCAGGCTCACACTTCTGGGAACGGGTTTCTTTTCCGTCTGTCTGTTATACTCCTCGATCTGATCTAAGGTTTCGCATTCCTTGTAACTGCAGCCTTCTTCCGTTGACATCGCTATCCCCCTTGCCAAAGGAACCGTCGTAGTCTGAGAACTTCTCTTCTCAAAACTTTCAATATTCTCCTATGTTTTCTTCGATTTCATTTTTCTTTACTTTTTGATCATATTACTTGAAGACTGTCATCCTTAAATGACTTTATCCTGTTTGTCTATGATCGTTTCTTGCTCGGCCCGACTTTGCATCACTTGCAAACGTTGCGGACTGAGAAATCAAAAGTTATATTCTTATAGTTCTTGAATCACATGGTAAACAGGGTTTATGGTAGATTTGAGTGTAAAAGTCACAGTGTTGTTTCAATTATTTTAAAACATTATCAGATCTTCTGTTGGCGCCATTTCGAGAAGATTAAATCGTTGGTCCCCATCATCAGGCTACAATTGAAATAACAACCAATTACTTCCATAAAAGACGTATAACATATTAAACTTTTAAAATATTATCACAAAGTACAAATCGACTATGTGATATAATAATACTAGACTAAGAATAGTTGACAGTCAAAAAAAGGAAAATATTAGTTGTAATATTCACCCACGCTTTCTTCGATTTCATTTTCCTTTACTTTTATCGCATACCTTGGGCACCACTTCGTGGCTTTGTTCTGTTGTGCGCCCGCCGCGCGCATCGCGAGGCGCCGGGGGCCCTCGGGCCCGCGCGTCCCGGGTGCCTAACGAAGGAGACGGGCGTCGCGCGGCGCCTGTGCGCCCGGCGGGCTGCAACCCGCCGAGCGCCAGCGATGCCTGTGACTGCTCCGCGAGCGGCAAGGCGCTGCAGGGAGCAGGTCGGTTTTTAGAAGTGCTCGTTAAAGAGTCAATGCGAGAGAAAAAGCGCCCTTTTTAATGTAGGAGTGAATGGGAAATGTCATTGTATGAGTTAAAAAGGGATTTATACACATCTTTAAAGGGTCAACGCTACCACAATCTCTAAAATGTTCATCATGGAATATTTAAAAATAAATTGCCCAATAGGTAGGTTTAATGAGATATGTTATGCCCACGAAACATGACAAGAAAAAGAACATTAGACTTGATAATTTTAAAACTTTTTTGATACTGGCCACAAAATATTAATTGTAATATTTTTGGTTGCTTTCAGACGAGTAATATATTATAGAAGGAATCTGAAAGGTTACCTGATAAGAATCTCTACAGAAGAATAGTTTTCTAGACTAAGAATAAGTTCATGTAATGTAGAAAGTATGTTTTCATAAATATTCAGTGGTTAAAATTCCTGCGATATTACTGAATAGCTTTAAAATTATTGTTTTTTTAATACCATGCTTACAGAAACAAAACAAAACAAACCTGATGTCAAATTGTATCATGTTTATTTGCGTAAACATTAGAACTCTGAGGTCTAAACTTGAATGCACTTTGAATTTTAAGTATATCCCACAATCCTGGAGAACAATCATAAACCCTCCAACGAAGCGAATACTTAATTTTTCTTATGTAGCCTACTTGCACATGTTCCAACTTATGCCAATTCTTTGATTTAATTTACCATATTCTCAGTTCTTTACCTCTCACAAAACTATTATTTATTTCGAATTTACCAATTTAACTTACACTGTCTTTATACGCAATCTGTTTCTGTTGTATCAGAACAGCATTCTGTGAACAGTGACACAAAATGGTTAAGAGTGTGCAATATACGATACACAAATTTGTTCTGGAACTTTTAGTGGATTATTAATTGCATCATTAGAGATAAATCTCTATTTTATCTCTAATGATTATGTTAATAAAGGACTTTTTTTCAGTTTATATATAACTATTTTTTTAAATAAATACATCTCGTTTTAACCTTAAGAAAGAAGAAACGTTCAAAGTTTACAAGTGTTGTATACTGAATGTTTCAATGGCTATTTTCAAGCAGGAAACAATAAACTGCTAGGGCGAAAAATTATGTCTTTACAGACGTCCTACGACGCACAAAAAATCTGGCACTAACTGGAATTGGAACATGAAAACCTTGGATTTTCATAATTTGTAAAGACAACTAATTCATCTTCTAATATCTTTTTTTAAGCATAAAAATGAAATATTTTTTGAAATTGTCACTGAGTGATAATAATTTATTTTAAACATTTTCAAACAATTAAGCTAAGATATTGACTCCAGCAAGATCATTTAGTGAAATATAATTTTTTTCATTAAAATTTATCATGATGTACATTCAAATTAGTTTGTTAAATATTAATACAAACAGTTCAAATATTTTCACATTCTAACTATTATATCTAAATACAGACTTTTCGCACTCAGAAGCCCAAAGCCATAAATGTCGGCTCTGACTGCTTTGCCCTTAGATCAGTGGAGCGAGCTGGCACGACAAGGGGGCGCGGCTCTTCGTCAGTTCCTGGAACAGACTGCGCTGCCCCACGCCCTACGGCGCTACGGCCTGCTGCCGGAGGCGGGCGGCGGCGGCCCGCTGGGGGCGGGGGCGGGGGCGGCGGGAGACGCAGCCGTGCGGGCGCTTGCCTCTTGGCGCTACGCGGAGGTGGCGGGGGCGGCGGAGGGCGACACAGCGGCGCTGCGCAGTGCGCTCCTGCAGGTGAGCGCTGCTCAGGCTCTCAGTAGAGCGATAATATTAAATAACATGTCACGATTTTAATGTTTACAGAAAAAAATTGGAGCTTTTTTTGTGAAAATCTTGTTTTTGTAATTTTTAAAATTGCACATATTGCTCGCAATATTGCGAGAAAACTAAAATGTTCATAAAAATGTAGATGACCTTAATGAAAGAAATAACTATCGACAACAAATTTCATTTGAAGGAAAAATCTTTATCTTTAATTTTGTACTTGTAGGAAGACGTCAAATTTGAAGAAATCAAATTTTTGCAATTTTCGAAAATTCAGAATTAACAGTGAAAATCAAACCTGCGTCATCTTTATAGCTGTATATTACTCTATTCTTATAAGAAATTTTAAAATAGAATTTGGAGCCGTTTTTGAGAAAATTTTTAAAATGTAAAGTACCCCCAATTTGAAAGAAAGTTTTTCAAAATCTCAAATCTTCTACTCAAACCAGATGGACAATTTTCTTCAATTTGAAAAAAAAAATTCTACGCATGGCTTAGGCGCTAGTAGTGTTCACAGGCGGTAGACGGACAGACAGACGGATATGTGTAATGTCGTGAGAAGATATGCGTTTTGGCCCCGTCCCTGAACTTTCGCTCATATCAGGGCATTGCTCCGTGTTCTCGAATTCCTTTATATGTTCTGTATGTATGTGTACACCGTGTATTATGCTTGTTCTGTGTTATACGTCTGTGTTCCAGTATACTTGTAAGTGAATCTACCTGTTGGTCACCCACCTTGATGACGGCCGCAGATATCGTCATAAGGGGCCTTTAGCTTACGTCACCGAAAGCAGGCTAGCGTCCGTCACCGTGGAGGCCGGTGGTTCGTCTCGTCGTTCTTGCTCTTATGGCCGCAACTCTCTTCAGGGTTTATGCCGCCAGCCGCACTAGGCGGCTTTGAAGTTTTGTATATGAATATTGATATATTGACATAGAGACATGTAGACATTGGTTAATAAAGTAATGACATAGTTGAGTACTTGCGAGGCTCTAATGGAGGTTGAATTGTGAATATCGAATGTCTAAAACTATTTCTGGAATTTACAAATTTTCAAAATGTCCAAAAAGTCTTTCTCTTTAATTTGTAGGTCGTTGTCAGCTGTATCAAATAGAATTCCTGAACTACGCCAGAACGACAGGCAATGCACGGCATGTAGATCACATTCAGTTAAGACAACTGTACGTCTGACATTCCGCATGGACACGTGGGGATGTCTGTTAGGTCTCTTCTGCACAGGTACTCGGAAAAGAATCCACGGCGAGTTAAGAACTGTATTGTTTCTCTCAATGGTTTGAACCATTTTGCCTGTACAGAGAATGAAACATTCGGCACAATTTTTTTTGTTGTTTTCCTCTGTTATGCTTGTCCCACCGCGCTGCCACTCCTTCACAAACGCATCAGCTTATTTTCCCTCGTGTCTTCAACTGCGACTAAAATATTTGCGAAAGTTTCCACAGTTTCCTGGTTTCTTAGAGCGCGTCTTGCTTCACGTTTTCTCACTTTCAGTTCTAGTGAAAATAAACCTGCTAGGATTTCAAGCCTCATGGTTGAGATTGTCCTGTAGACGCCTGAAGCGCCGCGATGCGCTATTTCTATTTTTGTAAGCCCAACTCCGTGTGCCCACACTGCTGCTCCGTAGCCTATGATTGGCAGAAAAGCGCCCTCATAAATTATTTTAAGCATTGGTCTATTTAGTTTTATTAGCCGTTGACTTATGCCTTATTATAAATGTGAGTTTTGGATCCAGCCAGATTCCCAGGTATCTAGCAAGTCTGGTTTCTTTAATGGTTTTCCATCTATTTTGAAGCGAGGAGGAAATCTTATGTGAAAAGTAGGTCCTATTAGAATAAATTCTGTTTTTTAAACTGACAGTTTTAATTTTACGCTTTTGCATCACTTAGAAATTATATGGAGTGGTTTAACTGATCGATCCTTGCAACTTTTCCCCGGTATAACGACTACTAAATCATCCGCATAAGCTATTGCCGTGACTACTGCCTATCTCAAAATAGCAAGGAATTCATCGAAGAGGACATTCCCAAGGATGGTCAATAAACGGACCCCTGCGGACAGCAACGTTCTTTCCTACGAAAGTTCCACTAGCACGAATTCCTGCCGCTCTATCTTTAAATTTGCTGCGAAACATTGCATAAAGATTTCCTCGATAACGTAATTTTCGCAGTCGGTGTAATGAAGCTAGCCACCGACAGTGATCAAAGGTCCCGCAAATGTCGGCAAGGATCACAGCACAATCTTTTTTGCCGGGATTCTGTTGCTTTTAGAAGGGAAATTACAGCATTTTCTGTATTAAAACCATGACGAAAACCAAACTGGTTTTGTTCCCAATGTTGCTTACAGCATAGACAGATGAACGTTTGAAAAAGAAAACTTTTTCGGAATCAAGGGACCCCAAAACGTTTTCCGTTGAAATCTCGAAATCGATTCTCATCATCATTACACAACTTTCCCTATACTACCTATATTACTCTGTATATACGTACGTGTACGGGAAAGCAAAAATCCCATTTACAAGGAATTGGAATAAAAAGTTAATAGAAATAATTAATATTTTTTTATTCTAATTCTAAGATTTGCATTAGCAATTAAAGTATAAGGAAACGATCTTTCCTTTGTAATCTTATACATAACCATCCTGTATGATGGCCACGAACTGGATGGCTCACTCGTGACTATGTCTCTTCGAAGAAGTATTGTGGACTCCCTTTTGAATATTGAACTGGCATCATTGAAAATGAATACATACTTTTCGTTTTCCGCATTTGTGTAATAGCGAGCATTGTGACAGAAATCGTGCCCAGAGAGCTGTCCTAAAAAAGGATCAAAGCCCATACTCGAAAGTAGGATGGGATACCGCGTCTGTCAGCACCAACCTTGACTGTTGTTTCCTTTTTTCATTTAGATTTTCAATACAAAATATGCTACCACAGAAAGACAAAACACGATCACTTTCACCACATCTTCCACAGATCACAAACCACGTTCAGGCTTGCAGGTATATATCCACCTTGATCGCGATTGGTACCATGAGAAAACTAGTAGTGCTAAAATGGCACAGTTTTCTGTACTAGTTTTCTATTTTCTTTGTCCTCGGCAATCTATTCGGACTTGCTACATACCCTTGCCAGCTGCCTTCTATCGTCGCCCAAAGTACATTTTTTTAATATCCTCAATTTTTCGGTTTTTTAATAGTAGAACGGAAATATTATTTTAGTTATAATAAAGAACGGTAAAACATCGTCCTAAATGGTAATTTTCTTTGAAAATTTGGAGCCGGTGTTATGAAAATGGCATTTAAGCTACTGTAAATTCGAAATTTGAAGCTCTCTTTCACAGAAAATTCTTGCCTTTTCGAAAAACTTTATTTGAAGTAATTTAACTCACAAATTGGTGGAAATGTGCATATTAACGTGAGAGATCTTCCAAAAAATTACATTCGTATAACTTTAGAAAAAACAAAAAATACCCCAAAATGAACTTTACATGAACCCTTAAAAATACCCCAAAAAGAAACATACTTCTAGATTTTGAAGAAAAAAGAATAGAGAAATATGGCGTTTATTTCATCTCCTACAGTACATTTAGCACTATTCCTACCAAAAGTTTAAAGAAAGAAATTGGAGCCGTTTTTGAAAATATTTGTTTTTCAATTTTTGGAAATTTCCGTGAAAACTATTAAAAGTTTCAAAAAATGTGCATGACCTTAATGAAAGTATTAATTATGCGTAATAAATATAAAATGAAGGAAAACTCTCTATCTTCAATTATCTAGTTGTAGGAACAAAATAAAATTTATACTTTCGAAATTTGTGAAACTTAACTATGAAAATTGGACCTGTTCCACTTCTATAAGTGTATGTTACTCTTCTTTTACAAGAAGTTTTAAAAAAATTAGGAGTTGTTTTTGAGAAAATTTTGAAAATGTCTGGAGAGCTTCATGTAAAGTACTCCCAAATTTTAAAGAATGTTTCTCAAAGCTTCGACACGAGCCAGATGGACAGGGGTTTCTTCAATTTGGAAAAAATTCTACGCCTGGTTTAGCCCGCTAGTAGTGTTCACAGACGGACGGGCAGACAGAGAGATGGATGTTTTGCCGTTAATTGATTTTTCAGTATGAAGGACCCACAAAACAGGGATTCTAGCTACACCACGTGTTATAGCATTTTTTCTTAATTTAGCAATTTCTGGATTTACCTACTTTTGCGTTATCAGGTTCCGGCAATGATTTTTTCTTCCAAACATCCGCTGTTTTACGCGCAGCATTACATAACTTTCCCTAATACTATGTATATTACTCCGTATTAACGGGTGCGGTATATGTATATGTATACGATTTCCAGTATATGTATACGGGAAAGTAAAAAGCAAAATAATGAAGGATAGGCCAGAAAAAATCAAAAATGAGACAAAATGGCAAAAATAGGCACCATAAGCGAAAAGAGACAACCAGACGTGCAATTATGTGATTCCTATTGATAAAAGTCATGAAATAGTAACAAAAAAGGAATTTTGCCAAATTTCCGAGCTCTAATTATCTCATTAGTAGGCTATTTTATGGATTTTACTTTCCTTATAATTTTTTGACGTCTTTTGGGATGATTTTGATTTTGTAAATTGGCTTTCCACGATTCGTTTTTCTATAATCATCATAAAGTATAACTAATTTCTTTGTAATAGATCTATAACAAGTTAGTTCACTGTTTGTGGCATTCAGGGATCTTTAGTGTACCAACATTATACTCCTACATGTTTTTCTTGCTTTACAACAGCAAATTTCTTCCACTTAATGCTTTAAGCAAGGAATGACAGTAAAATTTGCTGCGGAATATTTGTTGGCCTTCCACTCGTATTAAACTACATACAGTATTACAGTAGCTCAATTCCCTATGCATTAAACTTCTCTAACAGGGCGGCGATTGTTCCCTAAACAGGAAGTTCTAACTTTTTCAATTAAGAACGATTGTGCAAATGCACGGCGCATCGAAAGTTTTCCTCCTTTTGATCTCACTAGTTGTTTCTAGATAACAACTCATTTTTAAGTGCATGGCATCATTTATAGATCTGAAACTGAAGGATATGTTGCATTGAGAAGGAAATTTGTGATTTTGATATTGGAGATTCAGGACAGGATCAACTTTGCAGATTTCAAAATTTAATAGGTTTTAATGAAACTGTTCCATTTTTATAAACTTACCTTCTTGTATTTCACCAAAAAAATTGAGAAGAAAAGTTACAGCCAATTGTTTAGAAAATTTGAAAATCATCTCTGAGGCTTTATGTAAGGTACTCCCAAAAATTAAAATACCTTAATGGTCTCCCGAACGGCATAGGCGGATCTTACTTATGTCTATCTAGTCTGACAGATTATGCGGGACACCCATCAATACAGACATCACTATTTTCAGATACCAAATTACGTGTATCTCCTCACTACCTGCACGTATTTACCATCTTTGAAATAGCAATAATGGATCTTAATCCCGACATGACTGCGAGATTGCAGATGAAAAGAACCTTAATTATGGATTTTACGACCGAAAATCCATTATTCGTTTGTGAGGTGATTCCAAAACCTTTTCTCCCTACACTAGGGCAGAAAATTATTATTTCATGCGTCAGTTTTAACCATAAATACATTGAAACTACAAAAAAGGATTTAAATTCAATATTTGCGTTCTTTCAAGTTCATTAATTCATATTGTATTGAGGTACTGCTTTATTGATGACAAATTTACACACTTTTTGCAAAGTAATCAGTTCATCTTCATTAATGCTTGTTTCGTAAACTAAACCAGGAGAATTTTAATAGGACGAATAAAATTAATTGTACAATATTATTTATCCTAGCCAATACATTTAATATTCGATTACGACATTGTTAGATATCAAAAGTCAAATGATTGCATCTATCTATTTCTATGTTTGCTAACGAAGTAAACAACACACTCATACTTTGTATGTACCTAGCACGCAAGAAATGATAGTAGCGAGAGTGTTAATGAGTTAATAGAAAAGATTCAGCTAAGCCTGAAAACTTGCAAATCCCAAATTATTACATACAACTTTCACTTGCACGAAAAGGTTTAGATATTTATAATAAAACTAAGTCGTTCTAAAATATGTTTAAGGGGGCGTGTTGAGCTTTTAGACATACGTTTTCAACAATTAACGATATTAATACTCGGCACTTGAAGTTGTCAACGTCATCTCCATATAAATCCGGAAATTATTTGATCTGTCGCTGAATTTACTCAACACACTTCCAAAACAACGATGGGTAAAACAAATTGTCCCTCTTCCAGGAGGTAGCTGAGCTGTTGTGGTTTATTTGTTGGGGAGATTTTGTTACCGTTTGCAATACACCATTCTTTGAAAATATGCATAATGTGAAATACCTCACCCATCACCCACATTGCCCATCATGTAAAGGAAACGAAAGCTGGTTACTTATGCGCCTACTCAACTGGTCATATATAACGCAACGTTTCTCCCTCCTGTGATTCTTCTCATTTCTCCTCCCACCTCATTTGCATCCTTTCGTGGGTCAACAGGTCTCGCGGATGCGGCACTCAAATATTGAAGAGTGCGAGCTGCCACCGCCGGCATGTCTTAAGCTACGTCAAACACCCACAAATATTTCATGTCGCTTTTAGTGAAGGTGTGGGCGAAGTCTATCGAACGGGATTGGGGCGAAGCCGAGAATAGCGAGTGCAGGCAGACCAGGCAGAAGATAAGTCAAGCTGCACTTCTGGATAAACCGACGTTATTACGCCTTTATAGTTTAAAATATATGCTTTACCACACGCATCCCATTTATGGTCAGTTTATGTGTGTCTGTTCGAGGTTTTCTACATGCATTTGTGATGTATTTCAACTTTCGTTACAATTGCATGACAATAAAATCACCCGTTAAATACATCATCGACTCATTCTTTCTACTGCATTGACATCAGAAACACAATATTTCGTTTGTTTACTGTTAGCGTTGTAAAAATATCAACCTTTGCGGTCTCTCCGGTCTCTCTTAATGCCTATTATCGATCCCCATTTATACTCGGTAATCTTTTATGGCAAGAGCAAATCTTTCTTCTACACGTTCTTTTATTTTTATCCTTTCCATTTTCCGCTGTCATATTCATTCTTTTCATCCCATACCATTTTCATAAATCTACTCAAAGTTTCCCTCGATTTTTTTCTTGTTCATCCTAATATTATTCCTTTACATTATATTGATGTGTTATTTTGATGACAAATTCTCTTTGTTTTTGTTCCGTGACTTTTTCACTGTTTTTATCTAGTCATTTTTACACGGCACATTTTTCCCCGGTCACCCCATCCTCATCATCTCTCATATATGTTTCTTCATCTTATTTTCAATCAAATACGTCCTATAATCCGTATCCTTTTCCCACCATATTTCATTCCTGAAGTTCGCAATCCAGGATACTCCGATCCTGGTCTCTCTCTCTCTCTCTCTCTCTGTCTCTCTCTCTGTCTCTCTCTCTGTCTCTCTCTCTCTCTCTCTCTTCCATTGCCTGCCCTTTTGCATCACGTCCGCCTTCATTCCCCATTTTCACTCAGAGTGCAGCCTTTCAGTTTCCATCCTTCGAGCAGGAGGATGCCTTCGCTCGAGGTAACGCAGCAAGTTATGGAGGCGGCGCGGGATACGAAAGTAGGGGAATTTTTAAGGAACATAAAATTATACAAAGTACGTGGAGGTAGCGGCACTATAGCGCGTAGCGCTTTCAGGGCTGTGGAGACGCTTGGGCGGCGGCGGGGAGGATTGGGGAAAGGGGGGCGAGAGGAAAGGGACACCGCGATGAAGCAGACTGAAGTGGAGTTGAGAGGGCGCTAAGTCGCCTGGCCAGGAGGAAGGAAAAAGCGTCTGTGGGTGGACAGACTCCTTCCCTTCACTAGCATGGTAAACCCCTTAAGGAACCACCGGCGAATGTCAATGTGCTCTGATTATCCATTTTTGTAAGAAACGTTTTTGTAATATACTTTGTTTATTGCAATGTAATATGTTTAAAATTAAATGAAATTGCTATTAATTATTGTATATTTTCTCTTTCTTCTACGTCGAAGCTGAAGGTAAATAATTTTCAATTTTCTGACTCAAAACTATGATTAAAACTTGAACTTACGAAAAGTAGATAAGAATTGCGGTTTACGTAAATTTACGCTGTGTGGTATCGACGTAAAATAATTGTTTAGATGATAGAGTTAAAAAACGCTTCTTTTTTCGTCTTATGAAGGTCTATATTATTAATATAAAACTGTTCCTTTTTTAATGTAAGATATTCAGCTTTCTTGACCAATATCGTAAGTTAATACTCCAATTCATATAAATTGGAGTTGGAAACGTTTCATCTATCATCTTCTAGCCATTTTCAGGCCCCTGGTTTTAAAAAAAAACTTGCTACAAAATTCTAGACCAAGAACCACGGAAGGGCACGAGAATTGTGTCAGAAACGTTACATTAAAAACTAAATCAAACTTTAAATACTGTGGTGAATCCAATTCTTTCATCGGAATTTCAACAACATACTATTACAACATACTATTGCAGATTAACAATAATAATCCAAATTAATTAATAAGTACTCAGTGGAATAAATGTTTCATTATCTCTCATCAAGGTCGAATTTACCCTCTCTCTCTCTCTCTCCCTCTCTTTTACATTTCCGTACATACGGAGTAATTTATGTGGTGTAGGGAAAGTTATGTAATGTTGCGGAAAACCGATTTCGAGATTTCAACGGAAGTACACGTTTTGGGCTCCCCTAACCGGAAAAGTGGTTCTCTTCAAAACGTCCGTTCGTCTGAAGTCGTAGGCTTACGCGGCCAGAGTCATGTGGGTGATCTGGGCTGTGCGAGTGACGCCGCGTCGAAGGCTGAGTTGCCGACGTTTCGACCATCCCTGAGGAAGACCACGACACGATGGTCGAAACGTCGGCAACTCAGCCTTCGACGCGGCGTCACCCGGACAGCCCAGATCACCCACATACGTCCGTCTGTCTGTCAGTCTGTGTACACCAATAGCGCCATAGTGCGATTTTTTCCAACATAATTTCACCATAGTCGACCTGGATCCACTCGAGGTACCGCGATTTTGAAAAAAAAAAAAACTTTAAAAATTGGAGATACATTACATGAAGTCCCCGGACATTTTGAAAGTTTTCTCAAAAACGTATCCAAATTTTTTCTTAAAATATCCTGTAAGAATAGTGTAAAATACAAATAAACATGGCGTAGGTACGATTTGCTCGGTAAACTCTGAAATTTCGATAGTTGCAAAACTTTTAACGCGTCTTCCTCTAACTACAGAATTGAAGATAGAGATTTTTCCCTCCTAATAAAATCTGTTCTACATATTTGGTTCTTCCAATAATGTCATGTACATTTTTTTAAACTTTGAGTAGTTTTTGAGCAATATTGCATGCAATATTTGAAATTTTTAAAAAATTACAAAATGACGATTTTCTCAAAAACGGCTCAAAATTGTTTCTTTGAACTTTTGGTAGAGTTAGTTATAAATTCACTCTATAAGAAAACATAAACACCATATTGCTCTATTCGTTTGTTTTAAAAAAATTACACAAATGAAATTTTTTGACTTGTCTCTCACGTCGTTAGTATTTACATTAATGGCAATTTGTTAACATTAATATATTTACGACCAAATGTCCTTTAAAGGGAACCGGATATATACTGCCCGTGTTAAAATAAAGATTTTTGATGTACCTTTTTTAGAAACTATTAAAGGTAGAGCTTGGAGGCAGCGTTGAGTCTTTCTTATCACTTTAACATAGGAAAATTTTACTATTTAGAATAGACTTTAAATATTTATTACACTATCTTTCTTTCAAATTAAAAAAAAAATTACTCTGTTAAAATAGAGTGTTTTTTTTAAAAGCCCGTGTTAAAATTAAGACTGAATCAATGGCAATAAGGCGGGAAATTTTACTATACCTACCATCCATAGTTTTGGAAAAAATGTTCCTTGTATATGAAAATATGTAACTTACACCAAATGGCTTCAAAAGTTTCATAACCAAAAATATGCTCATATAACTAGCCTTTGGCGCTTTGTAGCGCTCTTTTATCTCAAATTAACAATACAACAATGAATTAGCACTTAAAGTTACCAGAACATGTAACCAGGGAGTTTCAACAATTGCTGCGCGCATGGATTCGACAACAATGCGCGATCGCTATGGTTGTATTTTCTTATGCCAAGTGGAAGAATAGAACCTATACCGCTTAATTCGTCTGCAGCAGAAGCAGTATTTCGCCTTAAGACATTACCATAACGTTTCGGCAATCTGTCGATTGTTTCATCAGTGAATTGACTCGTTTCCCCATAGTTTTCATTTCACTTCGTTTTGTAGGACCAAGTTTTTGTTTCAATTTTCTCAATCTCATCTTCATTCGCTTTTGAATGTTGCTTATGAATTCAAAGTTTTGTACAGTAACATTTGCACATTATGGTTTCATTACCCCAATCATTTGAACATTTAGTGTCACCATTATCAAGAGAAAGGACAAATGGACAAATAGAGGCATGAAAAGTTATCACGTCGTGGCTCTCTCTCTGTGTAAAAAACTGTTAAAGACGTATGTAACATAATATGGGGAAGATGACGAAAGAATGTCATCAAAGTGATCGACGAGTTAATGATGCAACAAAAGATAGAACTACAGGATAGCACAGACTAACCCGTAGTAGTTTTCTATTTCCTTTGGTCTCAACTAGCTATTCGAACTTGCCACATACGCTTGCCTGCCATCTATCGCCTCCCTAAACACATTTTTTGACATTTTACTAATAATAGAACAGAAATATTATTTTAAAAAGATTACAGACCAGTAAAACCGCGTCCTAAATGGCAATTTTCTTTGAAAAATTTGGAGCCGTTTTTAAGGAAATGGCGCTTAAGCGCTACTGTAAATTCGAAATTTGAAGCACTTTTTCACAGAAAAGTTTTGAGTTTTGACGAAAAACTGCATTACAAGTAATTTGAAGCACATTAACTCACAAATACAATAGTTTTCACAAATTGCAGGAAATGTGCATATTAACGGCGTAAGATATATTAAAAAAATACATTTGAGTAATTTAAAAAAAACGAAATGAACTTTACATCATATTAACGAGTGGAATTACCACTATCTGTTCGAAGAGTTTTAAAAAAACGGAGTCGTTTTTGAGAAATTGGCGTTTGATTGTTTCTGAAATTTCGAAATTATGAGTTAGTTTTGACAGAAAATTTTTTCGAGAAGCTTTATATGACTTTATTTAAAGCACATTTTCTCATAAATATAATAATTTGAGCTAACTGCTACTAATGCAAATATTAACGACGTAAGGGACAAGTCAAAAAATTACATTTTTGTAATTTTTGAAAAAACAAAAGAATAGAGCACTATGGTGTTTATGTCATCTTATGGAGTGCAATTATTACTACTCTGCTAAAAGTTTAAAGAAAAATTTGGAGCGGTTTTTAAGAATATCTTGCTTTTGTAATTTTTTTTAAAATTGCACAAATTGTACGCAATTTTACGCGAAAACCACTAAAAGTTTCAAAAAATGTACCTGACGTTAATGAAAGAACAAATTGTGGACAACAAATTGTATTTAAAAATAGATCTCTATCTTTAATTTTGTAGTTGTAGGAATACACCGAAAATAATTCAAACTTTAGAAATTTTCGAAAATTAGAGTTAATGGTGAAAATTTTACTTCTGACACATTTATAAGTGCATTCTACTCTATTATTATAAGAAATTTAAAGAAAAAATTTGGAGACTTTTTGACAAAATTTTGAAATATTTCCAGGGGCTTCATGTAAAGTACACCCAAAAACTAATGAATGATTTTCAAAATCGCAGAGTATCGACTCAGACGAAATGGACAGGGTTTCTTCAATTTGGAAAAAAATCTTTCGCATAGTTTAGGCGCTAGTGTTGTTCACATACACCGGACAGACGGACGGACGGAATCAGAACACACTTTCGGTATTAGGGGACCCAAAAACGTGTATTTCCGTTGAAATCTCGAAATCGATTTTCCGCAGCATTACATAACTTTCCCTACACTAGGTATATTACTAGTTAAAGTGGTATACTAGTGTATACATTGTATACGAGGTAAGTAATATCATGTGACGCAACTTATCAAACTACATAGAGAATCACCAGAGAAAATTAATGAAGTAATGCCATTATAGCTAGAGAAGAGAGATATCATTAGAGATTAGGGAGATACGAAAGCTGGGTTAACTATGCAAATACTAGAGTTGGTGTACATTCATTTATAAAATCCACAGATCAATGAAAACCTTTGCAAATGGGATCATCAGGAATAGGAGTTAAGGACGGCAATGGGAATGAATAGTGTACCACGATCATTATGGTGGGTACCACAGATGGTCATAATAAGATAGGATTATCACGTGATTAGAAACAGCTTCATAGCAACCAAGATTCTGGAGAATACCAAAAAGCGCACGATATGAAGCGCTTGCATCTATGACCGAGGGAAATTTACGACTTGACGTAAATCTAAAGAGTGTCGTAGCTGTGTATATGGCCGCCTCGCCGCAGTACAAGGGGAAAGAAGCGCCGCGAGGCGGGGCGGGGCGGGAACGACGCAGAAGATGCGCCGCGCGGCAAATGAGGCAGGTGCCGGCCTCGCAACGGCGCTCCAACTGCGCTCCAACTCCGCGCCGACTCGGAGCAGCGCCGCCCCTCCCCGCACGCAACTCGCTAATGATATGGAGGACTTTTGAAAATTTATCTCGCACACTCAAATTAAATGAAATAGTACAGGCATAACAGACGTGCACGCTCCGACATTGATGCGCTCTATAATGTTAAGAAACACGGAGTTTCACCTATGTAGCATGGTGTTTGCCTTATATGTCAGGAAACAACCCCAAAGGAACATGTATTAGACTGAAGGGGCTATCAGCGTATCGGAATACTAGTTCCGGCCGAGTGGCAAATGAAATCAATTAAATGTAGTTGACAGACGCAATAAATACGACTATAATATAATTGTGTTAACTATAAATAAAACGAATCGGAAGCTGAAATGAAGCTAACGTAACTTAAACGTAAGTAATTAACGAACATATCGACGAAATAAGAGACGTAATTCAAATTGCAGATATAGGTAGGAATTTAATAATAAACTTTCTATTTATCTAATACCACTAGGAAACACGATTTTTTCCTTCAGGAAGGTAGAGCGCGCAACATACTCAATTTTACATGTAGATTATGGATACCACAATAAAAATGTCATATCGCTTCACAGTTTTTAATTATACCGTATCATACCTTATTTTGCTAATAATGCAGCTTTAAATTGCAACTGTAAGAGATGTAGAGTCAAAACAGAGAAATGGAACGTAAAAATAAAACATTTGTTCAGTTAATCCATGGGACTTTAATGAAATATCAACAAAATTAGGCTATCGTGTATTTCTTTACTTTTTGTATTGGACGTGTATCGTGTTTCTTTTCGCAACTGGGAGTCGCGCTCAATTACGAGTAGGTCTTAGTGGCCTTGATGGATGTATTGAAAACGAAGCACGTGCACCCTCACATTTCCTACTGCGCGTCAGTCACCGAGAGGAATTATTTTAGTCCCTTACGTTATTGCAGGTACACAAGTATTCAACTGTTAGAGTGGCAGATTATGAAAGTCGGTCTCATGCGGACCTGTATTCACAGTGCGCATGAAATTCGGGTATCGTTTGCGTGGCCTCCTATACATTACAGTTCTATGGGTTTTATAAAGTGAAATGATCTGTTGAATTGAATCGGTTTCATAAAATACAAATCGTCATTTCACATCGAAAGTGTGCGAATGAACGCGATAACTTCTGTTACGTATGTGTAGGATTTACACCAGACCTTCAAAGGAAAAAAATATATGAAATTAGAAAACTTGCATATTCTTTATAATTTGGCTGTTTTGTTTGTGGTCAGGAAAAATGAAGTGCTGTTCACCAGTGTTTATTGCAAAAACTAAATATATTTATATTTATATCTTTCGAACCTTGCGTGATAGAAACGTGTTATAATTATTTTCAAAATCAGCGTGATCGTTTTCTTTAAAATCATCTAATTTCAGCCCAGAGGTTTGAAAAAACATTTTGGTCCCTAGTGTAATTAATTAAATATTTTTGACATCAATAGATTTGGCCTAGTTTTGGCATCGTTAACAAGTTCTATGTTTTCTATTTGTGGAAGAATGCAGATCGCTATAAATAAATGATTAAATAATATTAGCAATATAAATAGATGTGCATACTGATCTCAGGTTAGCAAGATGAAGGTTGGTTAGATCGTCATGTAGATGTCACTGGTAACGAACTGCAGATCTCTTAATAGTTTCAAGCACTTGCTTTGAAATATTTGCGTTTTATTGATAATGCATTGTCCAGCCTGAGGTGACTCGTGAGCGGCCAAGTGTGCAAAGAGTGAATGTGCGGCAGCTGTTCGCGGACACGCGCGTGTTGGCTCCGCACCGACGCCAGCTGCGCCTGCTGGCGGGGGGCCCGCAGCCCGTGTTCGCCTACGCCTTCACGCAGCCCTCGGCGCCCGACCCCTTCGCGCCCGCTGGCCCGCAGCCGCCGCTCAACCTCTCAGGTGAGATCCAATGCTGCTTATTCGAGCGTGCTCAAGGAAATCTCCAAGGCAAGGAAAGTGCTGAATGCAATGCGTGCCATCTGACTGAGTCAGGCGGGGCGCCGCACGGCTCGGAGCTGCTGTACCTGCTGGGGCCGACGGCGCTGGTGCAGGCGGTGGGCCGGCGGCCGACGCCCGGCGAGGAGCGCCTCGCCAAGAGTCTCAAGCGCCTCTGGGCGGAGTTCGCGCACCGCGGGTGAGTGGCGCACATGCACTCACAGATAGATCAAATGTAACTTGTTATATTGGAATAATCCCATCTCTGGATTCCAGAAAATCCTTATTTTGCGACTAGGAAACGTGGTGAAGTGAGCTTTCGGTTATAAGTAAAGTCACGATCCTTACTGTGAAACTTTTCCTATTACTTAACATTCTTATTACCATCTCCTATACTTAATTATCATAGTTGCCCGACTTGTACAAGCTATTTGTGAAATATCTATTTACTTCCATTTATTTACTTCATTAATTTTGTTACCTTACTGATATTACTTTATCAATATTATAATTTATTTTATTTTTCCTGCTATGCTCGTAAATATTTTCTCAATATTAAATCGTTATAATCATGATCCTACTTTTATTTCTGATCATGGGTCTCAACATACAACGTGTTACCTCTTTATCTGTCGTATGTGGACGTGTACTTATGTACACAATTGCGATTCCTGGAAGTTCTGAAATTAAAATCATTTATGAAATTGATAGCAACTAACTGCTAATTAACAAACTTTTTTTTTCAGCAATACGAATTTAACTTTATTTTGAAACTGATAGCATTTATACTGAGCTCATCAATGATGTGATCTAATTTTTCTATGTACAATAATTATAGTTCCGTACGGTTCCGATTAAAGTTCATGGGTAACTGAGATCTTCGCGCGCTACGATGATTTCTCAGATGACTTCCCATCCTCTGGCTTCATTCCGTCCGTAGAATATCCTCGTTCATATCTCTTTTGTCGTAATCTTGCCTAATGTCAAGGTAGGTTTGTAAAGGTTCCCGGAGTATTCTGAACCATTTTGTAATTTCATAAAAACCAATAATTGCAGCTAAATTATTTTACGAGGGCGACTTGCCCTATCTGTGCTTCGGATGAACACCTACACGCGACTATCTTCAATCCAACTTGTGAAAAATCATCCCCGTTTACGGATTTATCCTAATATAAATTCCCTTCGAATACAGAATCCATTTTAATATAAATTACAAATTACAACCTAAATTAAATTGATGTCTTTGAATTATTATTTCATGCTATACTTAACATTGCAAAATTACTTATACGTCTCCCGCTTCCCTATAATCGAACAATTACCCTAATCTCAACTGAAAAAATATTCACAGCCCCCTTCACACATTCTGCATGTATTGTCCTCGGGGCCGTGCTCCTACTCCTTCCCGCAACCGAATAATGTCACCAAGCATGGAATCTAATAACTTGTTTATCGGCCGTCCTAATAATGGGTATTCCTTGGTTCTATGCGTCTTATTTATGCATACATTTACATCGTATATAATACATGATGCAATTTTCCCTGTTCACAATAAACGGAGATATCTGGTTTATCACATTACACACAACAAATAAGCACTTAAAGATCCAGCTACAGGGAAGCCTCAACTTCAGTTATCGTTCGTAGTTAATAAAATTTCCAGGCCTCCCCTACTCTTTCAACTTCCCAGTAAGCGAATTCATATAACACTCGGGGTTTAGCAATTACAGTGTCTCGTGAATTCTTGTTGCGTTGATGGTGAATGAAAGGGATTGAGGGATCGTGCCACTCAGAGAATTGCTTCAGCTCGTCAGTGACAGTTCGTTTCTTGACAATGACAAAAAGTTAACTAGTAGTGCTACAGACTTTTCCGTATTAGTTATCAATTTCCTTTGGTCTTGGCTAGCTAGCTACTCGGACCTGCCATCTAACGCAGCCCAAAATAATTCTTTTTTTTTGAATTTTTCTTAATTTTTCAGTTTCCTAATAGTAGAACAGACATTATTCTACGAATATTAAAGAGCAGTAAAACTTCGTAATAAATGGCAATTTCATATGAACATTTATTAGCCTTTTTAAATAAATGGCGCTCAAGCTCTACTGTAAATTTGGAATTTTAAGTTTTTTCACAGCAAATTTATGAGTTTTTTAAACACTTCATTAAAATTAATTGAAACATTTTAACTCACATATGCAGTAGTGTTTACAAATTGCTGGAAATATTCATATACACGGCGTGAGATATCTTTCAAAAAGTTACATTTGTGTAATTTTTGAAAAAACAAAAAAAATCAACGAAATGAACTTAACAACATATTAAAAAGTGAAATTGACATTATCCGTTCAAAATATTTGAAGAAAAAATTTGGACCCGATTTTGAGAAAAAAGGTGTTCGGCGTTTCTCAAACTGCGAAATTTTGAGCTAGTTTTCGAGAAACTTTATGTGCCATTATGTAAAGCCCATATACTCATAAATACAATGATGAGAACAAATTGTCGCTAGTGTAAATATTAACGACGCGCGAGAGAATTCAAAAACATTATTTTTTTCTATATTTCTGAAAAAACAAAAGAATACAGGAATATGGTATTTATGTCATCTTATTAAGAGCATTTCGCACTTTCCCTACTCAAAGTTTAAAGAAACAATTTGGTGCCGTTTTTGAGAAAATCTTGTTTGGGGAATTCTTTAAAACTGCAAATATTGCACACAATATTGCGAAAAACTACTAACAGGTTTCAAAAAAGGTGAATTACCTTAACAAAAGAACTAATTATGAATAGCAAATTTTATTTTAAGGAAAAATCTCTATCTTCAATTTTGTAGTTGTAGGAAGACACCGAAAAAAATTCATGTTTTTGAAATTTTGAAAATTCAGAGTGAACCGTGAAAATCTGACCTATGCCATGTTTATAAGTGTATGTTACTATATTCTTACCAGAAATTGAAAGAAAAAAATTGGAGCAATTTTTAAAAAAGTTACGGAATTTTTATGACTAGTCTCTCACGTCGTTAATATTTACATTAGCAGCGATTTGTTCACAATATGTCGCATTTTTGGAAACGCTCAAACGCCATTTTCTCAAAAACTGCTCAATATTTTTTCTCCTCGAACTTTTAGAAGTTCTGATGTTGTTGCTTCTGATGTGTTGGTGCAAAGTAATGACAGAAGAAGATATTTTATTCAAAAGTAGAATTTCAAAGAAGGTCATGTTTAATTTTTTGAAAATATGAGTTTTTTGGGCTAATTTCGAGACAAAAATAATGGTCCAAATTTACTGCCCTTTGGTGTTGTCATTCCCGGCATTTCGTAGATTCGTAGTATGTTAGAATTCATACATTTCATTTAACTTTGTTCTTTCTTACATTCAACTTTTACTCATTAATATTTTAACAATTATTTAAAACCTATTTGAAATACTGCTAGCCTTTATGGAATATCAGATTTGATTGCTACAATGACTCGGCAACAATGCCTCGATAGCTCATTTTTGTGATTTGCGTCTTATTGTTGTAATATGATTCACCTGCATGAAAATCAGTTATAATTGTCAAATTTGTGTTGATATTTGCTTGAAAATGTTTAGTTTTTGCACCAAATGTTGTACGCTTTGTAATGAGTTGGGTTTGGCAATATTTGAATACTTGTATACGAAACACGGTCACTTGAACTATTTTTCTTGGAAGGTTTTATATATTTGCAAACTAGTGGCTTATTGTACCATGATTGTTTGAAAAATCAGTAGTTTTCAAGGAATATTTCATTTCTTTGAGTTAGACATATTTTTGACATTTTATATTTGAAAATGTTTACACAAATAGTTACAATACATTTAAATATTTATTGTTCAGAGATTTGTATGACTGTCAATTACTAATTTGCTGTAATTGACAATATAAAGTTGTAAGAAAAATATTGAGACTCGAGTACTCTCGGTAAATAGTTTAAACATTTCAAAAGCCGCGCGCAGAACGAACGGCGCCTCGAACCACGGCAAGAACGTCCAAGAACAAATCGTCCGCTCGCTCACTGGGGGAAGCAGCGAGAAGTTCGTTGGCGGCGGAGAACAGGCAGTAACGGGTAGAACTGGTGATGTGCAGATGGCAGATGAGCGTGTCAGACAACGAGTTGGTGAAAAGTAATGTCGAGATATTGAGTAAAGCGAAAGTGATAGGAAATAGGAATGCGGAAGGTGAAAAGTAATGGCACGAGGTACAATTGTAATTCATGTAGGGAATAAACTAGTAAATTAGTGATAGCATGGTACATAAAGAGAAGACAGTGCTGGTTAGTAGCAACTAGCACGTGGCGATAAGAGTCAGTGTTATTGAGTGAAGAGCAGAAGTAGTGATGAACCAAGTGACGACATAGTGATTATTTCCAATTGGTCCCTACTCGTATAGACGAATAATTGTATTGCGATATGTGGGGGAATTCAAAATCAGGCGTGGCCACCGGCAGTGCAAGTATTGCATCATCGGGGGAACCACGGCGACGGCTGCACTTGGGGTGGAGCCGAATGGAACCGAGTGCCACCGGACGAAGTTGAAGTTCCGGAGAGGGGATGTCGGTTGGAGAGGGGGCTGCCTTGGAGGCCTCTACTCAACCACGAGTATTCGTGTAACATTCCAATGGAGTAATGTACGGTTATGATTAAACCTATATGTATTTGTAAAATGAAAAATGGTTATCACCATAGGGTAATTATTTGTAATGATTTCGTTAATAAATGTTTTTTCTTGGTAATCTTTAAAGAAGTGTTTTAATCTCGTTTATTGTGTAACGTATTAGCCAGCGTGCCTCGTGACATATATTTGGGGACGCGTGGTAAGGGATTAGTAACAGAAAAACGCCTCGCCACAGGGGAGAGAAGGGTTCTTCCTTAAAGCAAGCACGGGAAAAGGGAGGCACCAGGCGTTGGGGTCCTCCGGTCTTAAGGAACGGAGACCCAACCCTCATGGCCAGCAATAGGGCCCAGCGGGGGCAGCGTGATGTAGTAGGTCACGTGAGCCTCGAGTATATAAGGGAGTGCACAGAGCCAGTGGGTGGGTTTGGGAGACAGTGGGAGAACCTCGTGCGAATGCACAAAATTTGGCGCCACGACGGTGCAGCGGCGAGCAGGACTCGCGAGTCAAGTCACGTGTTGATGAGCCTGTGGAGGACTTTGGGTCCTTGAGTGACTGCGGTCACGTGGGAGCTATACTGTGTGCGTGCTCCGAGGTGAGGAGTGGTTGAGTGCCACGACACGCGGCCGATTCTCAATCGGGTACGATCTCTCCTGCGATAGAGGCAAACCATCAGTTGGTACGCCGGTACGGACATTGTGTCCCAGTGTGACATCTGGTCACGGAAGCTTGACTTTGTGCGCGCTTCAGATGTAGGAGTGACGAGTGCAACAATTGAAACCGATCATCAATCGGGTTCGGATCGCTCCCGCAATCAGGGGATAGCAGGTCTATCAGAGCTAGAGTGTAAAGTGTAAATTCTTTGTAAATATTTGTTGTGTTTTCTTTGGAAATAAATATTTGTTATATGAAAGACCTCTGCCTGTGTTCGCTGTGAGTATCCATGACATCACAATTGCATGATAACTTACATGCAACCAACAAGATCCCTCCCCCTGCAACGGACTCCCTGTCCCATGTTTAATAAATTTCATCCAGTCGATGAGATCATTGGTTCACGTATGTCATGGAGGGTGAGTGCTGTAACAATATATAATACACAATTGTTATATATTTATAGTGTTTTGAGTACAATGTGCTTCCTGGAATTAATTTTTAAATGTAGAAAATTTGTAAACATAAAAACTCGGCAAAATAAGCCGTTATCCCGAGGGCAGACGTTCGCGCTCTTTTTAGAGGCAAGTCGGCAACACCGTACGAGTAGCACGCATCATTCAAATCGAGCGACAAGTTTCTTAACAAGAGTTCTTACATATCCCTCGGTGTACTGTGAGCAATGGAAATTCCCTCACTCCTGCAAAATTTTACCTTTGATATTAACTAGATTTTCAGCAAAGGTGAAATTTGATGGATACAATACAAATATTAATTTTGCTGGATAGAAATTAAAATGCAGAAAAGTTTTAGTTTTTTTTCAACTTTCGAAAAATCAGGAAAATTCGGAAAATGAAATCTGTACCATTCACTTCATACCATCAAACAATAAAATTTAATCAAAAACGTTGGAGCTAATTTTTTGTTTGAAAATGACCCAAGAGCTTCATCTAAAGGAAATGGAATACGTAAAATTTCAAACGAATAAACATTCATTCATTTTTATAATTAATTTAAAAAAATTGAATTACATAATTAGTATAAAAAAGTATTGCATAACTATTACTAAAGGCGAGAAACAAAGTGCTGGTTTAGTTCCACTAGTATAAATATCTCTCACGCCGTTAATATGCGCATTTCCAGTGATTTGTATACGATATATTATTGGTTTTGTGAGTGGAACTGCTTCAAACATCTTTCAATGAAGTTTTTCGAAAACTCAAAAATTTTCTGTGAAAAAGAGCTTCATATTTCGCATTTACAGAAACGCTTAAAAGCCATTTTATTAAGAACCACTCCCAAGTTTTCAATGTAAAATTAGAGGACGAGGTTTTACTGTTCTATTATATTCTTAAAGTAATATTTCAGTTCTAGCATTCGGAACCGACAAATTGGGGAAAGTTCATCAGCAACAAAAAAATACTGTGGGTGGCGATAAGTAATATTTCGGTTTTGGTTCTACCATTAGGAAGCCGAAAATTTTAGAAAATGTATTTTGGGTATGTATATGTTGTTAGCGGCGATACACATGTGTACATATATCTCAAGACCGA
Organism: Gryllus bimaculatus; assembly: GCA_017312745.1. Classification (NCBI taxonomy): domain Eukaryota; kingdom Metazoa; phylum Arthropoda; class Insecta; order Orthoptera; family Gryllidae; genus Gryllus; species Gryllus bimaculatus. The sequence goes on along the minus strand of BOPP01000014.1, from coordinate 725,045 downwards.
AAAGCTAGCCCAGACCAAAGAACTTATAACACTGACCATACTGCGATTTCTGCAACTCTGCCCCTGGCAGGTATCAACTGTTTACAGTTTCATTCAATCGGGAGCTTAAACGTCACCATTGTGATGTCACTATGGGGCGTTCAAGCTCCCAATTGGATGAAACCCTGACCAGCTGATAGCTGCATGGGGCAGAGTTGCTCTGTACTACGAGAAATTCTGCGGCACTCGGTTGCACCACTAGTTACATTTAGATCCAGTGGTATCTAAAATTCTTTAGAAAATAAAATAAATTTCATTAAAAAAATCCACCGTTTTTTATTTAATTGTTCTCTCGCCATTCTTGTACGAATAAAAATGCTATATACTATATACCGTTTGAATAAAGCTGAGAAAAAACACGTTTCAATTAATTTTATCCATTTTCATTAACTGAATTGCATCAAAAACATTCCGAAAACTGGCGATTACGTGTATTAAAATATGCGTAATAAATTCAATCGCAAACATGTAAAAGAAAGAAACGTCCAACAAATCAATGTACCGTGTTTGAATGGCACGGATTGCATCGCGCGCGTACGGTGCGTGGCGGCGGTTGCGAGCGACAGTCTCGCTTTAACGTGCATCCTTTGATCACACTCAAGCTAACTGTGGGCGCGCTCCGAGATGCGTTAGGTGCTTAGGTAACCACATTATTCAAATATGCACGGAACCAAAACAGAAACAAGTCGGAAATGCGTTAATTGTAAAAAAGATCACACAGCCAATTGGAAAGGTTGTGAAGTTTACCAGAAACTGCTAAAAATCAAAAACAGCGGTATAATCAGAGACGACAGGCTTTTAATAACAGAGAATCCCACAAGATTAAAAACCTTGACCGAAAACAAGTCCCTCAAAATCATCCAACAAACAACCCAAGCAACGACCTCCATAAATCCCTGGTTTTCAAATCCTCAAAGACTTAATAGCCAAGTCCCCCGTTATCGAACTCTAATCTCCCTCTACACCAAGGACAGGTAATAACTACAATCATCAACCAAGTAATAAACGCACTCATTCCACAAATACAAATATTAATACAATCAGCCCTCGATAATGGACGTAAATAAAAATCCAGAAAAACATTCTCAACTGGAACGCGAACGGAATAAAAAGGCAAGAAAGTCAATTACGACACTTTATAACAAGCCAACAACATAAAAAATAGCTTGTATTTCAGAAACTCACCTGTTACCTCAAATCAAGTTCTCAATACCAGGTTTTAATATCTATCGCAACGACCGTCTCTCAGCGACGGCCGCAGGAGGAGTGGCCATACTAGTACACAAAGATATAAAACATACGTTAATTAATAGTCCTACGAGCAACGACCGAGAAACCATAGCAATGAAAACCAAAATAAATAACAAAGACACAACCATTATATCGGCGTATAAACCTCCAAATAAGCTATTCCCTAGAAAAATATATACTGAAATTTTTGGAAATAACGATAATATCATGCTAATAGGTGACCTAAATAGCAAACACTGCGGTTGGGGATGCAACACAAACAACTCTCAAGGGCAAAATTTACTAAATATAGCTACCACTCTCAATTAAGTATTATGGCCCCAATAGAACCCACCCATTACCCTTACAACAATAATATAATTCCTGACATATTAGATATCCTCATCACAAAAAATATTAATTTTCCGCTATACCAAAAAGTAATTCCTGAACTCGACTCGGATACAATCCAATAATCATATCATTTCATCCTCTCTATCTATCATCTTATTATAAACAGCAAAAAGGTAAAATTAACTGGTTTAAATCAGGGAAATTTTAAAACTTAACTACAAACATCCGCAAAACATTCAATCTGAAAAAGACTTACATAATCAATAAAACGATTAGTCAGCAACATACAAGGATCCCTTCCAAATTCTACCACATATCTCAAAATAACAAACCCAATATACAAGCAACAAATCCCATTAAAATCATAAAACTAATTAAAAGTAAACACAATTTAAGACGCTATTGGCAAATGACACGACTACCAGACTTAAAAAGAAAATTAAACAAACTGACGAGACTAGTTAAAACTAAACTAGATCAACATAGATATGCTAGCATTCAGACTTTTCTAAAAGAAATTCACCCGTCATCTAGGCATATGTGGTCTACCATACACAGAATAAAAAGACAAAAACAAGAATTTCCACAAATAAAACTAGGTTCACCAGTGGCAAATTCTGATTTTGAGAAAACATCTCTTATAGCTGACTACCTTGAAAAGTCGTTCAACCCAAACCCAGTCGAAAACGATCACTTTAATAAACAAGTGGAGGAATTCAATCAGAAACCACTATATACAGCTCCAGTCAATATAAAGTACATATCCCCATCAGAAATTAAACAAGAAATCAAAAAATCAAAAACTAAGAAATCAGCAGGATACGACTTTATTTCTAATAAAGTTCTAAATGAACTAATTAACAATTCGATAGCAGGCATTACAGCAATATTTAACGCAGCACATCAGAATTGGTTACTTTCCCAACGATTGGAAAATCGCAACAGTGCTACCCTTCCGAAAACCAGGAAAGAATCAAAAAGATCCAGCGAACTATAGACCAATAAGCCTACTCCGTCATTGTCGAAACTATTAGAGAAACTGATACTAAAACGATTAATAAATTCATGACCAACACACATGTAATCCCAGACACGCAATTTGGATTTCGACCTAACCACTCCACAACACATCAAATATTACGGCTTACCGAATATATAGCACAAGGATTCCATGCCAAACAACACACTATCGCAGTATTCCTGGACATCACCAAAGCGTTTGACAAAATATGGCATCAAGGCCTTCTCTACAAAATACAGACAAATAGGCACTCCAGACTACTTATTCCAAATTATTAAAAGTTTTCTAAATCAAAGAAAGTTCCAAGTCAAAATTAATGATGCCATATCATCCTTACGCCAGATTTCAGCAGGGCTGCCCAAGGGTCTCCATTATCACCGGTATTATTCAATTTATATATATCCGATTATCCCACCTAATAGATTCGCAAATGGCACTTTACGCGGACGACACTGCACTTTTTTCCAAGCATGGGGGCATTATGACAGCTAGGAATAACTTACAAGACGACCTTGACATATTCAATAAATGGGCAAAAAATTGGAGAATTAAAATAAACCCAGATAAACACAGGCGAAAATTTTCACCACAAGACATCCCCTCACCCCTCTGCAGTTAATTTTGAACAACGAAAATATTCCCTGGACTGCAATAATAAGCAGCCAAATATTTAGGAATGCAACTTGATACTAAATTAAACTGGAAAACACACATTTACACAACACGAACAAAACACAAGCAAAACTTCCCAACTTTACGCACTTATTAACAAAAAAATCCTCCCTTAAAATAGAGACCGGAATGATAATTTACAAGCCTATGACTCATGCATGCCCAATATGGGAAATGCAGCGAAATCTAATATAAACCTGTTGCAAACTATACAAAATAAAGCGCTAAGAAGTATAATTAAAGCGCCATGGTTTATTTCGAACAAGCAAATCCACCACGAACTGCAAATTCCGACAATAAAAGAACAACATTACCAATTGTCCGAAGACTTTTTCACATCACTCCCTTCATCTCCCAGCACCTCCATTTTCAACCTTGGACGCACAGCAGAACCGAATTACGCATCAACTCACGCTTCCCTAAAGACAGATTCAGACAACCATAAAATACCAGAAAATGGCCCTCAAATAATATAACCTTCATCGAATAATCATATCAACGATTCATTTCTCTGAACTCTTAATATACTTCCGTAATAATTTAAATTATTAATAATAAAAAAATAATAACAACCAAAAACATTTATCGCATCCGTCGAGGGCAACCACAGTTAGGAAATAAACCATAAGTTATGTATGATTGTATTCACAACCCTGAAAAACATGTATGTTGAACAGGTAGACAATAAACTAATAAAAAAAAACAAAGAAAAAAAACGTGCATCCCCCCACGCACAGCTTCTCAATAGCCAGCAGCGCCGAGCCAAGCCGAGCAGAAACTTTTGGAAGTGTCGAACGTCAGCCAACGGCCGTGGCTCCGAGAAAGCCCTGGCACACGATTCATGGCATGCAGATTCCAACTCCGCAATAGCGAGAGGGGGCGGTCAGTTCGCAGGGGAGATGGAAACTTGAAGTAAGAGATTCAAATGCTAGAGTGGACGGGTTGGAAGGAATTTCTAAGTATTAACGCAAGTTGGCGAATTCAACATTTGTCTTCTTGTGATCCACTTTTGATACCTAGAATGATGATGTCACAGTTATGCGGATTGGAAGTTCTGAAAGTATTCAGAAAGTTATCCTTTGGAGAGTGCATTTGAAACAAAACTGACTACGGATATTTAAAATGTGGCACTACTAGTTTTACATTACTTTCAAGCAGCATATGATTTGTTGAGTTTTAATGCAGAATAACTATGGTACTTGCGTGAGTTTAATAATTTCTACAAACAGAGAAATAACCGGCCAAATTTTCACGTCAACCCACATATTATTTTCTAAATGAATACTGGATTATATCGTTTTGACATTTTTTGGATGCATCTCATTTCATTTTGTCACAGATAAATAGACATTTTATCGATAAAATCATTAATATTTGTTAAATTTTTTACATTGAGAAGTTTATCGGTATTATTGATTAGGTACTAGTTGACATGTAATGTATCTTCAAGATAAATATTTTAAAAAATATTTCTGCAAAATTCGATATGTAAAATAAAAGACCATTCAATATAAAATATCATTCATTAAAGAGAACATATGTCTTAAGATAGCCGTATGAAAAAATCCTGATATTTAAAATCTGAGCAAATATCAAAATCCAAATATTGTAATCTTTTTCCGTTGGCAACTTTTGTTGTTTATTTAATAGATTTATTATTTCGTATTCTTGATCGCGGCAACTGTTGTGATTGGTCCCATAATAGTAATGCATGTTATATCTCCAAAAGTGTGAGTGTAAAAGGCGGATGATGGAGACACGAATGTTGCGGGAAAGATCGCACGCTGCCTGTATCACGTTTATTAAAACACTATTCAGACATTCGCCTGCTAGTTATCATAGAAACCAAAACTACCTACAAGAGCAATTGATCGCAGTGACATTCTCTAGGAAGTGGTTGAATTCAATCTAGCTAAATCGCTAGTGTCCATAATCCGTCACCGTCGGAACTGGATCAAAGATCCAGCCTTCAGATCAAAGTAGCTGCAGACAAATTTAATGCTGCCACTAAGCCAGCTGATCTGGTTCGTTGTAACTAAAATTAACATGTTCACGGAGTAATATAACACCAACGTATAAACTTTATATTGGAAAAGATTATTTTATAGTCGAATGGAAACGTCGTACTTTCACATCACTTGATGGAGTATTGATTACATCGCAATGTACACGATTTAAAATGCGTACGTTTCGCACTATTTGAGGGTTCCCGGACGTCCCACTTGACATTCGCCCCCACAGCAGCGGGGAATCTAAATTCCCGAGCGACCGACCTGGCGCGGCGCACTGCGGTCGCGAGAGACTCAACGAGTTACACAATGCCCCTGCAACGCCATCACCGCGCAAACAAATGAAGTGAATTTGCATTGCCGACACATTGCCAAGTAGATAACAATGGATGTTATCTGATCATTTTAATATTATTTGTACTCACTGATTTATTCGCGCGGTGATAGCGGCCTCGACAAAACCCGCGTAATTTTTATCGGTGGACGGATTTCAGCAGCGTCAGCGCCGCAAGAGGGATCGGAAGGGGGGAAAGGATACGAAGACAAATGGAATAGAGGGCCATGGAGAGATTAGCAGATAAAAATCATGGGAGAAAGAAGGGTATCCAAAAACGAGGAATAGAGGTGGGTTGTGGAGGGAAATGGAATAAATAAATGACTAGGTCGTCAAAATGAGAAAACCGTACGATACGCTTGAAAAAAAGTAATCCAAAAATAGGAGAGGAGAAAATAATGGAATGGAATCGGTGATTTGACAAATAAACGGAGAAGGAAGATGCAATAAGAATAAAAAAGGAGAGGAAAGATGGATCGCAAATCAAAACTAGTGGTGCTACAACAGCTTTCATTGCTTCAACAACATCCATTTTTCTCGCATTATTTCTAAATTTGCAGTTTTTGAAAATTCCGACTTCAACGAAAATGAGACCTGCGCCATTCTTTTAAGCGATCCTTCCAGTATTTGTGGAAAAAATAAAAAAGAAATAGGAGCGGTTTTCGAGAAAAAGTTTTTTTTTATTGCATAAATTTCAAGCACACATTACGCAAAATTTAGGCTTTATAAAAACGGTACTGTGATGGGCAATTTGATGGTTTCAATAAAAATATTTACGAAAGTAGTGTAATATAGTGAAAGCATACACAGAGCGGGTATCGATTAGGCGATCGGCCAATCGGAAAGGCGGGACGCGTAGCTCGTGAAGAAGAGACGAGGTTTCAACTGACAGTGCGCATGGAAGAACAATTGAGCAACGCGAGTTATGAACTGCAGGGGGAGGGCTCGCAAATTTTAGTAGTGGTAGGAGGTACAATAGAGAAGCTGTCGAATGTGTTAATACGTGTGGGCTAAGAGAATTGCTTAAACTTTGGTTGTGAGAAGAACTAAAACGAAGAAATCATATATGTAGCATCAGGGTGTAGTTAACAGCGAAGAAACGTAAACGTCAAATGTCCAAAGAAGCTTTTTTTAATGAAGAAGTGAATGATACAAACTGGAGTGTAGCAAGTCTTATAAGGGTAGTGGAGGGCAGGCAGTGGAGCGAAAAGAGAAGTGAACAATAGACAACAATTATTCTGACGTGTAGGAAGAACAAGTATTGTCCTTAAATTTAAAATTTTAAAGCTAGCATTATAAAATAACATTATCATTGGAATATGAGGAAACAAAGAGTGTGTGTGCATGTAAATAGAGTATAAATGGGGAAGTTGATTGTGAAAGATGTTTTTTGTCCTTGTTTCTTGTTCTTTTTATTGTCGTGAAACCAATTGTAGGTGTTTGTTGTAAGCAGATACCAGATTATAAACGTGTGTGTTTACAAGGTGAATTTGTTTAATTTCACAAAGTTTGATAGAATTACTGTTGTTCAAAGTTCACAAAATTAGAATAATCCCTTACGTAAGATTTGGGGCCCGAGATTTCGTATGAACGGCGGTCGGCCCACAAATAAATATTTTTTTTTAACAGAGGGGTAGTATTAAAGATAATTATAATTATTATAATCTCCTTAAAAGAAATCCCCACCCCTCCGTTTCAGTACATGGCATCTTTTAAGGAGATGATTTTGTAGACCAGTTTTTGTTTGAGGCAAAAATCTTTATCATGGATTTTGTAATTTTTAAAATTTTGCAATTTTCATTTGCCAGAAATAATACTACCGCCAATTTTTTACCGCTCTGTGATATATATGAGGAAAAACTTTAAAGAAACAATTTTTAAGAAAATAATTGTTTAAAAAATTACAAAATTGTTTTTATCACTCGAAAACTAATAATATTTTCGAAAATTTGATTATGACTTAATTCAAAAAATGACTTTAAACAACATATTTTATGAAGGAATTAGTGGTACTACAAATGTCACAGACTCTCCCTATTAGTTTTCTATTTCCTTTGGTCTCGGCAAGCTATTGGGACTTGCCACACACTTATGCCAGCTGCTATCTATAGCCGCCCAAAGTACATTTTTTTGAAATGTTCTCAATTTGTTGGTATCCTAATACTAGAACATTAACTCACAAGGCACATACACTCACAAATACAATAGTGTTTACAAATTGCTGAAAATGGGCATATTAACAGCGTGAGAGATATTGCAAAAAATTACATTTGTATTGCTGTAGAAAAAAATACCCAAAAATGAACTTTACGTCGTATTCAACGGTGGAATTAGGACTATCCCTTCGAAACGTTTAAAGACAAAATTTGGAGCCGTTTTTGAGAAAATGGCTCAAAATTTTGTCTTCAAACTTTTCACTTATGAGATTCAATAATGTTAACAAAATAACCGTACGTGAAAACTTGTATATACGAACTTTTAGAACATCTGTTATTTATATTTATCAACTCATGTTGAAAATATCTAGTAGAGGTTGAGTTGAAATGTTATTAAGTTACTAACCACTAACTATTACTTATCATATTAAATTGGAAACCACCAACAAAATTCGATCTTCGTACATCGTTCTTAGGAGGAGTCGCGGTGACACAGTGGCACTGGCTCCCTGATCTGAAGGACCCAGTGAGGTCAACTCAGCCTTTCCAAGTGAGTACCAGGACCTTCCTGCGTGTCAAGACGGCCGGAGCGCTGTGCTCACCACACAACCTCCTCCTTGTGCCGACGGCGACGAATAGGTGAAGCCCTACCTTCACCACCCCTGTCAGCCACATCGGCCTGTGTGCAATTGCACAGGGGTACCTTAACTTACATTCTTAGGGGAAATGTTTTCCTACAATTACTTCAATTTGTTACGTGAAGTGTAATTCAAAGTATTTCCTTAACGCAGGTGTACCAAGGTCGCGGGCAAGGTAATAATCTTTCGAGCACTCGTTGGAGGCAGTGCAGAGAAATTGGCATGAAATGTAAAAGTAAGAGTAGTACAAATTGCTCCGGAGTAGCGGTATGTCACTGAATCCTTGTCCCATGACAGTCTTTTGAAGAAATTACTTGACATTACTTTATTCTCATTTTCTGTTTAAATAAAAAAAATCCATTGAAATAATAAGACACATTTCAAATTATCAATTGAAAGTAAAATTAAACATTTTAAAATCTAAAGTAGCTAAATTTGTAATCGCGTTTACTTAAGACTGATATAATAGCATTAACATTCTACATCCAGGTAAGGAGGTTTAACAGACAATGATTATTGTCTGTTAAAAGCTCTTTCCGTCTATAAGCGAGAAATGTTAACTTACAGACATTTATATAGTATCGTAGACTTTCACGGCCGGAGTCAATAGCAGGTAGATTTTCCGGGCTGGTAGGCCGTCGTTCAATTGGCATTACTGGCTCAACAATGCCAAGTGAACCACGGCCTACCAGCCATAAAGCGACCCGAAAGGAGCAGAAATAAAGCTAAAATAAACCCAAATAACCTGAACAGAGCCGAAAGAAACCAAACAATACGAAAAATGTAGAAACGACCCAAAATGAGCTGAAATGAGAGAAATTTTCTGAAACGATCTTTTAAGAATAGGAACAAGCTCTGAGTAAAACCGAGCTAAAAGGACGAAACAAATTGGAACGAAATGAATTGAATTTGCGCAAGCCGAAAGAACCCCATTACGAAGTCAAACTATGTAAAAATAACATTTATGTCGAGTACGAAAAACGAATGATGTTGGAAGAGGTATTTAGTAACAGAGGGCAGCGTGGAGGGAAGCTGAGGTTGGTAAATTCCAAAGAGGAGTTCAAAATCGTGTAAGTTTGGCCCGGGGTGCATTCAAGTATTATTGGTATACTCATCTCCCAATTTAAGTGTAAATTTTCTGAAAGAACAATTTAAAACCATCCATTTAAATTGCATAAATGCAGTTCTCCTACATTATCAGTTCTGAAGTGGTCTGTTACAATTCTTGAATGAATGAAATTGTCAATCCACGAACTGAACGAATATTTAAAAACATATTTGATTGTGTCTTTAATAGAAATGTTCATAAGTAATAAGTTAAATACATTGTGTATGCTAAGCATAGAATATTATTTGTAAATGTTTCATCTATTTGTTTATGACTAGAATAACGCAATTGTCGGTGAAAATACTTGTTTGGCCTTGGTCGCAAAGGCCCTAAGGCTTCGCAAAATACGAATGAAAGTATGAATACAAAACATGAATTATGCCTGTCTGGATGGCGGAGATCTTTAAGGTAGTAGTGCCATAGCGACCGAAGGATCGCGGGTTCGAATCCCGCCTCGGGCATGGTTGAATTGGTGTTCGTCCTTTCGCCCCTATCACCACATATCATGTCTTCTTCACAGTTGACATACAGTTAAATGCAATAGTGGGCGCTAGATGTTAATTAGACCTTAAATAACAAAAAATGAATTTTATATATATATATATATATATATATATATATATGTAAAATTTATGTCGAGGTAAAAAAATACCTAATGTAAACTGCTGGCATCTTGCCTTTTATAGAATTTTATTACCAAATTTATGATAAACACTCTGAAAAATTCTTAAAAGAATTGAACAGGAATAAAATAAAATTTAAAAAAGGATTTTGCTCGTTTAAAAAAAACCTTTTAAATGAGCTGAAACTGTTTTGGTGACGGTGCACTTGGTTTCAAAATTTGAGGAAGTGATGGTTCTAGTTAACGCGACTATTGATCGAGTCTTCCATAGGCATTATTTGAAGATCTTACTAAAGTAAGTTGGAGCTTGATCTTCATCGCGAGTAATGAATAGAAACGCGTGGCACAAATAACACTCGGCCCTGAGCAGCCCAATAATTGTCAGTCTGCTTCGCGAATGGGTTTCGCCCGTGCAATGCGCCGTTTGAGCATTTACGCATTGGCCTCGGCCGGTGACCCCGGCGCGGCGCGGCGCGGCGAGGGCAGCGGGACAGCAGCCTAATCACCCTGCCAAGCGGCGTCAAGGGCGCCGCCTTCTGCCCGCGATACGTGACGAGAAACGAGAGCGTCCGTTTAGGGCGACTCCGGAGCTGCAACGCGCAGCCGCCACGCTCCAGTACGGCGAGGGACGGCGCGGCTCCCGAAGGTTCAAGGGGATACGGCGCTCTTAGGACGTATTGATCGAAGAGCTACAGCTACCTGAGCCGTATTGATGGCGCTCCCTCTCGCGGCAGGTATTTGTTTTGCGATGCGCAACATTTCGCAAACAGAAAACTATATTTGTTTGCCGGAATTTGAGGTCAGCGTTTTAGAAATATCTAGGTGAGTACAATCGACCAGTCATTACACTCATACCGGTTACACAGGCTAGCGAACCCCTTCCAGTATCAACAAAATCACTTAACAGAATACAAAATTGAGATAGCGTCAGTATTACAGGCTGATCGCCATACCAATAATTAGTTGTAAATAAGTATGTATCATCTTATTACGTCTCATTATTAATTCATTTTTGATAAGCGCCTCTACAGTTTAGAAGAGATATAATCGAAATAATTTTATAGAATTAGTATCGCCTGATAATACCATTACAACAAATTGGTCTATACGAACAGTATTAATGAAGACGTGCATTCCCTCCGTTTGGGGTTTGAACTCTAATAGCAGTCGTACCTTGTGCAATAGTGATTCGCAGTAATTTTCAAGAGACATCACTGTTTCACCTGCCATTTTTCATATTCTTTAAAGTACCAGGAGACTATACAGCTTTTGGCGGAAGTAAATCTAAAATTAACTAACAGTACTAACCTCAAGTTACGTTTAAAGACACCATCCATCATTAAAAAAAAAGTAATCAACAAGATAAAATATCACATTTTTACCACAATTTACAAACTAACATTGTTTTGACTGAATAACTCATTACTAGTTTATATTGTCATGAGACTCAATTATTTTCATTAGTTTTCACTTCCTAATCAATTTGACAATTTTAACAAATTTATAACCAATAAAGTATTAGCTATTTCGGTTATCATGTCTTAATTCTTCCTACGCATGCTCATGAGACACAATTTATTAAAAAAACAATTTAGTACTTTTTAAGTGCTTTGTATTTAAAATGTTCATTCAATAAATAAATTTCATCAACGTGTATACTTAAACATTCAAATGTGCGAAGGATACGAATAGGCCTTTATTATGGAATATATTTGTGTATTAAGTGGAACAGAGATTGGCCAGGTTTTTCCTCGTAATCCGAAGAATAGATGTGGAGGCGGTCAGCGTTTACGCAAACGAGGGCTTGAATTTATCGGTATGTACATACTGGGTAGATTTATGGCCTCGCGTTATAATCGTCGCCAAACCCACAGAAAGGTCTCGAAGGTGTGGTGTCCCGAAATCCAGTTCACGCTGCTGCCAAGATTCGTTTGCAAGTCAGGAGCGCCTGCTGTGCAGAAACTAATCGCGGTGCAAATGCAGAGCGGATGCGATAAAAGATCCAAAAAAGAATGCGGAAATTTTAAATAGATTGTGAACGACCAGATATTCCATTTACGAAAGAGTTTTTGAAACAATGTTGCGGAAAAAACCGATTCGTCATTCTTGTCAGACGCATCCTTTATTTTCCTCCATTTCACTACACCGGATTGAAATGGTAATATCTCAAACGAACGAGGGAGCATAAAGATGTTGATGAAAATCAATACTAAGAATATAAATGAATAGAGCTGGGAAGTTTGGCAAAATGCCTTTTTATTATTGTTACGATTTTATAATTTTTTAAAAATAGGTATCACCTAATTGTACTTCTGGATTTCTTTTAGTAGGTTTTCATTTTGCCATTTTTAGATTCTGATGCATATTTTTCGCATTTTGCATTGTGCTTTTCTACTTTTTTCTTCATTATTTTCCCTCCTGGCACCAATCTCTATCAACCTGAACACATGGCTGCAAGCCTGGATAAATACACGTACGGTCGTGTATTGTCTTTCTGTGGACGCGGGGGCTCCAGTGTCAGGCTATACGAAAATTACAAGGGAAAGGAAAATGATACCAATTAAGATTATTAATATGTTTCATTGATGCTTACAGACTTGTTGGCTCACGAGAAATATCATTTATGTTTGTGTACGAACTCCGATCCCTTTTGAGGACAGAGCTCTCTGTACAGGATACATCCGTCTCAGTTTCTTCTTGTTCCCTCTTCTCTTCTGGTTATTCCACAAGTGCGAAGAACGAAATCTACAATTCCATTTTCATTAACACCATTTGAAGATTAATTAGTGGGGCTACAGAATGGCACAGACTTTCCCGAACTACTTCTCTATTTCCTTTTGTCCCGGCTAGCTATTCGAACTTGTCACATTTTCTTGCCAGCTGTCATCTATCGCCGACCAAAGTACTTTTTTTAAACTTTACACAATTTTTCGATTTCCTAATACTAGAATCGAATTATTACTTTAAGAATATTAAACAACAATACACCCTTGTCCTATATGGAATTTTTCTCTTACTATGCCACCCCCCATTAAAACCAATAGTATTAAACAATACATACAACATGCCTCAATCAGGGCGATGTGTCTCAAAAAGTTTATCGCTTTTTCTATCAGATTTTTCTTATCGCTTCTCTCTACTGACCAATCATAAACTGTGATTCATCTATATTAGGAGGTGGTATACATCAATCGTTACGTCCATCTTTAATACACAGCGTATGTACCATAACAAAACCTCTTTGATTTTAACATAGTTTTCAGTTATTTTCAATATTTGACTTATTTTGGAACTTGTTAGAAATAATTCCACTCGTTGAATGAGCTATAGAGTAGAGTAGTTTAGAGTAGAGCTTACCACTCGTGATTTGTAAATTCTCAGATAAGTCGCCTCCTTGCTTTGCGAGTCAGGAATTTATCGACTATTTCCAAAGCACTGGTATTTTCTAGATTAGATTAGATAAGAGTTATTAATAATTCTGCAATTAAGTTTCAGAACTTAGTGGCAGAATACACTAACTTAACATTACTGAACTTAACAACTTTACAAAATCTACAAACTTTACAAATTAACGTGAACATTTCACCGTGCAAGCTTTTATAACACTCGACTTCACCACACTCGACTTCACCACACTTTCATTTCACCACACCTTCATTTCACCACACCTTCATGCATGATGCAAATTGCAGAAAATGTGCCTATTAAAAATGTGAGATATATTTTTAAAAAAATACATGTGTGATTTTTGGAAAGACAAAAGAATACAGCAAAATAAACTTTATGTCATTTTAACAGTGCAATTAACTATATCCATTGAAAAGTTTGAAGAAAAAATGTGGAAAAGTTTTGAAAAAATTGCAGTTAAACATTTCTCAAAAGCGGAATTTTGAGCTCATTTTCACAGAAAACTTTTGATCTTTCAAGAAACTTCATATGTCATTATTTAAATCACATGTACTCATAAATACAATACTGTAAACAAATTGTCGCTAATGTAAATTGTATGGACGTGAGAGACAAATAAAAAATTACATTTACAACTACAAATAATACATACGGAAAAAGCATTTATAGCAATTAATAGAAAATATTCGTTTAAAATTGAATTGCAGTTATTATTCAAATTTATACTATCATCTTTAACTAGTGCATGCCGAATTTGGATCAAGGGTGCAGCTACGACTATAGGGAAATTACAAGTAGTGCAAAATAAATGCAGAGGCGGATTCTCCATGCCTTATGGTTTGTACCAAATTCACAAATCATAGATAATTACAAGTAGATTCAATTTAAAATCATATATTGAAAAATCTCAAAATGTTTTCTTTTCACTGTACTTTACTTATCAAACTTTATAATTTAATTTAGGCCGTAATGATGTGATCCCTAGCAAAGTCAAATCCAAATTTTCTAAAGATAAATTGCATCCACCTTAATTATTAGTAGTATTATTTTTGATTCCCAGAAATACATTTTATTAAAATCAAAATTCTTTAAAATTAAACCACTCTCTTTAACTACCTGTGAAAATGAGTTAGCAATTAGTAATGGGGCCCAAACGTTATTGTGAATATTAATAAAATTGAATTCTTGAAAGGCTTTCTGGCCGAACATTAAAGAAAGAAAGAAATTTACCAAAACTGTTATTAACCATTGAATGCATATGAGCTAGGCGAAAAGATAAGGACTTGTGTAAAATCCTCTTACAGATTTAAGAATTCAATGTATCAAATAATTCTATTTATTGATGAATTTTTTTTTGATAGAACGACTTTCTTCGTTACTCGTCAAACAAATTACTTATCGTAAGCACAAAGCACCTTTTGGGTGAGACTTTTTGTACTGCACAACAACCATTGGTTAATTTACCAACTACGAAAAAGGATTTCACATCGTTGAAGTTTCATCCTCACGCAAATCTATAAACTGCATTGGTTATCTATCCAACGGATGCAAATTCTCATCTAAATCGGGAAAATCAGCAATGAATTAGTGGTCCAACAGCACTCACGACGCTAATTTCAATCACAGTTGCATGTTGTGCAAACTATCCCCTTATTATGAATAAGCGTATTCGCTTTAAATTAACACACATTGTCTGTTTGCAGGTTTTTGGCCTATTGAATTATAAATCATACTAGCTTACGCTATCGGCAAATGTCCTCCGCCAACATTGCCATTAATTTAATTAATTTTTAAACTTGACTTCAATTGTTCTAACAAAAACTTTGAAGAGTATATTGATGGCTTATGTAACAGATACTGTACGTCTAAAATTCCGAGTTTCGAGAAAAACCAAGCTTGAAAGTTTGTAAAGGTGCAGTTACTTAAGAAGCGACAATGTTCACTTACTAGAAAAAGCAAAGACATACAATCTTTGTACACAAGGTAGATATAAATGAAGGGTCTCTAAAATGATATTAACTCACATATGATTGACAGTAGACGTTCAAGGTTTGTGCTGTAAGCCAACGATATAAAGTTTGTTGCTTTTTTGGATAAACTTTATAAGAAAAAACGAAAAACACAGTCTCTCGAATTTTTATCTCTACTTTCTCTGCTTAATTTCTAAAAATGCCTACATACTTTAAAACTCACTAATTTTTTGACTAAAGAAGATCTAAATTAATATCCGTATGTCAAAATCAAAACATACGAAAATTGAAGATGGAAACAAACGCAACTTCTCGAAATGTCGTCCCCCTCAATGAAAGCAAGACAATTTTTTAAATGATTGTTGAAAAAAACAAGGGGTTTCACATACTCATTGTCCAAATACAACCAAAGAAAATGTAGACAAAATTACAGTTACACAAATTTAAAGGTAAACCATGACATGAGGTTAACACAATTTCGATAACTTTGTGAAACTGACGTGAAACCGCAGCAACAGAAATGTATTTTAACAAAACAGCACATAATTGGTTTTCCAAATAGTAGTATGCACACTGTTCATGATCAAATATAATACTCTCGTATTACACAGCAAACTAGAAATACTACAAAAGCACAATCTTTCTCACAATATGTTATCTTTGTGTAACATGACACAATTTCTGCTATTCTTACACTTGAAATATTACTTTATATCTCGTTAATACACGAAGTGTGACAAACTTTTTTTTTATTCCAAACTTCAAATTAAAATATATTTCTGACATTCAATACTAGATCTGGGTTTCCAATGGCAGAACTGAAATATACCTTATATAATATTAATATTATAATATTAATATTATAGAATATTATACTTTAATATTAAAGAAGAGTAAAATCTTGTTCTATAAGGAAATTTTCGTTGAAAACTTTCGGGCCGTTTTTTAAGAAAATGGCGTTTAAATATTACTGTAAATGCGAAAATGCCTACTCTTTTTTTCTCTTTTCTTTTTTCTTTTTTGTCGCATCAACGACTAAGGTTATTAGCGACAACATTTTTAATTACAGGTGTTTACAGACAATGATGACTTCATCTGTCATTACATTAACACAAGTATCAGAATGTTTTGGTCATAAGATAATACAGTATCACATATTACTTATCTTACATACCATGCCAGTTTGAATTTTTAGAATTTCGATGGGAATCGCGTTTTTGGAATATATTGCCACACCACCACATGCATATTCAGGATTACTCCTATTTTTAAAAGTGCAAGTATATCCAGTTATATTCCCGTGTGATTTTCCTTTAAAGTTTGTTTCTTGTATACAGATTATATCAGGAGTATGTAGTTTGCATAAATATTGTAAGTTTTCTAGCCTGCTATAAAAGCCATTTAGATTCCATTGCCGGACTATCATTACTTCTTTATATTGTACTCTACTTTCAGATGTGTCAGCGTGATTTAAATTCTATGGGATGATCTGAATAAGTTCATACAGTATTTAGGTACTGTCTAAACTGAATTCTGAGTCTGAGATCTCTCTGCTGTGAATATTTTTTTCTATTTTTTTAATAACTCTTGTAAATATGCCTTTTATAGATCTTTCATTCAGTAGTTTATATGTTTCTTTCAGCATACCAATTACTGCATTAAAATCAGTTGAATAATCCTTCATTATAGGAATGGGGTCAGGTGATCCAAAAGAGTTTTCAAGGAATGATTTGAATCGGGTGTATGACAGAGGAAGTTTTTCTTGGTTGAAGTCAATATAGGTTTTGGTTGGGAGTAGAAGTTCTATTGACTTGTTAACTAAATTGTCTTGAGAGGCAGGTTCTTCATTTGAATTTTTTGCTCTCTTTTTCTTTGATGGTTTATAGCCTTGTCTTTACATTTTACATCACTAGTTGATGTATTCTCAGGTGTAGAGGATGATTTAGATGGGAGGCTTCTTTTGTTGATAGGAGGGAAGTTTGTATAGTCCATAGCAATCGAGCCAGATGAATTATCACCTGGTTGTTCTGTAGGGGAATCTCTATTTAAAAATATTATTGCATTATCTATCGGCTTACTTGCTATTTATAACTTCGGAACTGAAAGGAATAATGTTATACGATTGGACACTTGCTAGGGCAATATGACTTCCATTTTCTTGCATTTAACAGCGTGATATTTATCAGAGGTGAAAACATAGTCTAATGTTGTATCTTCATATGAAATAGCAAAGTGATTGTGGTAATTTATGTACTTCATCTGGTGTGCACAAGATCTTGTCGCTGAACTCAAATATGAGACATACCTGGTTCGTAGACACTGCTCTAATAAATAATAAATGTTAGAATATAAATTGAATATCTCGAGCATTTTTTATCACATCATAGTGGGATAATTGGATCGTATAATTAGATATATTAACTCTTACATGTTTGCTTAATAGGGTCTTAACACATCAACTTCAATGTCATTAATAGTGATTAATGGTTATCTGCTACGGTAATTAGCAATTTTCTTGGTACTTAAGAACACACAAATTCTATATTCGCTATGCGTGACAGAATCTGATATCACTTGGGGTTTATAAAAGTTAATAATTTTACTCACATAATTTTATGCAAAGTCCTTCGTGGGCTTCTATAATAATTGCTTGGTCCTTTGACGGGAAATGTCCATTTTCGCAGCTCCAGCATAAGATTTCAAGTTTGATCCATGTAGTTGTTGGGCGTTCGAGGTTATGTTTTCCTTGTTGTTCAGTGTATCCATATTGACGCTAGTAGCCACTCTTTCGAGTAGCAGCCACTCACAGAATACACTTTAAGAAACTATATGTTTTGTTTATGTGTACACCAAATAAGATATTAGAAACACTGTCGAAAGCACACGCGAACGGAGCATACGATGTTGCTAGTACCGCGGTCCGCCGACTACTAAGTGCCTACTCTTATTCACAGAATCCTTTTGAGTTTTTGAAAAACCTCATTGAAAGTCATTTGAAGCACTTCCCCTCACAAATGCTATAATGTAAATACATCGCTGGAAATGTGCATATAAACGGCGTGAGAAATGCTTCAAAAACATTACAATTGCGTACATAAAACAAAAAGAATTCATCAAAATGAATTTTATATCATCTCAAACAGTGCAATTACCACTATTCGCACGAAACGTTTGAAGAAAAAACCCGAAGCCCTTTTTGAGAAAATGGCGTTTGAGTGTTTGTGAAATGAGGAATGTTAAGCCCATTTTCACAGAAAATACTGGAGTTTGCGAGAAATTATATGACATCACTTAAAGCATATGTAGTCATAAATGCAATAATGAGAACCATTCGTTGCTAATGTAAATATTAATGACGTGAGAGACAAGTATAACAATACAATTTTCTATTTTTTAACAAAAGAATAGAGCAAAATATCGTTTCTGCCATCTCATAGAGTACATTTGGCACTATCCTCAATAAAATGTTTAAGAAAAAATTGGAGCAATTTCGAGAAAATCTTCTTTTTTTTAATATTGCACGCAATATTGTCAAAAAGTGTTATGGAGCACTATGGAGAAAAAAATACTTGAAGGAAAAATCTGTCTTCAATTATTGTAGTTGTAGAAAGACGCCAAAAAATCAAACTTTTTCAATTATCACAAATTTAGAGTTAATAGTGAAAGTCGGATCTATGCCACATTTATCATTGAATTTCACTACATTCTTTCAATAAATTTAACGGAAAAAATTGAAGCCTTTTTTGTAGAAAATGTCCAAGCGGCTTCATGAAAACTACCCTTACAAATTAAGGAATATTTTTCAAAATCGCATAGTTTAGAGTGATGCCAAATCGACTATATAACGTGTTAGTGTGAGTAATTTACTACATTTTAGAACAGGATTTACCCATTTTTCTTGTATCAGGAAGTATATACAATAGAAGTATTTCTGTCGGAAAATCGCCATTTTCGCCTCAGCATTACATAACTTTCTCTATACCAGTAAATTGTACCATGGCCGACGCTGTAAACTGTTTTAAAAATAGTTTGATGTGTTGAAAATTTCTTTCATGCCCAGCGTTGTTCCAATATATTATTTCAGTATCAGGCATTGGACTTACCAATGAATCTTATTGATAATGTTATACTCCTTATAATGTTGTTCTCAATGAATCAATGATAATATTATACTCTTGTTCAAAAGATCCCAATACCCAATGGAATTGTATGTTACCTCCATTCGGAATATGAAATGGTCGTATTGAAATTTCAAAATTATAATCGCTGTAACAAATACTTGCAAGTTGTAATGTTAATAGTTGAATTTTAGTACAGCTAATTTTTTACGCTTTTTTGCTAATATTCACAAAAATGCACATAGCATGTTTCCATTAGCCCAAACGCTACATGCAAAAATGCAAATCATTCCCATTCACTTTCTAAAATTCTGTCGCAACATCTTACAACAAATTTTACAAATACATTTGATTCGTCTCCTTAACACTTTATTATTTTTATCCCCTAATTTTTGAAGAGATTGTCACTACACAAATCCAGACTAATTTGTGTTTACTTCTACGTTTCCAATTTCTATATCAATTTGTTTTTGTATGCGAATCTAGCGTTGCATGTAAATCTAACATTAAAAGGGAACTGTTTTGTATGTTTATGTGAATAAGGTGTTCTTCTTCTTTGGTCCTATCTTCCATATACGGAAGTTATGTGACCCGTAACGGGTTTTCTTGGGATAAATTATTCAGGGTGGTTTCCCGTTGCCTTCCCTGATATGATGATGATGATGATGATAGGGGTGAAAGGACCGATGCCCGAGGCGGGACTCGAACCCGCGATCTTTCGGTACGAGATCGCTACGGCACTACTGCCTCTCGGCCACCGGATCGGCGAATAAGGTGTTAGTTAGGTTTAGTATATTTAAGTTGTGGGTCACATTCATTTGAAAATCGATATTAGTCTTATGTTAGAAAATAAAAGCGAGAAGTCGAACACAACGTTCATTCATTATCTAGTATTACTCACAGTTTTGTTTTCGCCGTATTCACTTGAAATTCAAGTTTAATAAGTTTCAATGCAATACTATTTGTAGGTTTTTGCAAATTTATTTGTTTACATAGCAGCGTGATTTGATTGATAATTCAATAGTTCACTTAGTCAGCATTAGAGTTGCACACGTCGTAAAATAAAATTACGCTAACTTTGCTAAAAATTGTTTGGGTACTGGTGTTTAATCAACGCCACCTACATAGATCGATTAAATAGGCGTTGGTTTAATTCCTGGCATTGTTACGAAGATCGCAGCGCCAAAACACGAAAAAACAGATTTTTAGTTTATATGAATCTTCTGGCCGTATCCGAAAAGAAATGATCAGTTCCCCATTAGGTGAACGAAACGTGACGAATGACACCTCATACGTCTCGATTGGCGCACGGGAAGTAGCCGCCAGTGACGGAATCTCACATACAAGCAAACTCAAGAGTTTTACTCGAATACTCTACGGGGATATACGTATGTATACGAGTAACTAGTCGCGAGTGGCACGGACTTTCTCGCACTAGTTCTTTTTTCAAATTTTCTCAATTTTTCTGTTTACTAACAGCGGAACCAAAATATTACTTTTGGCGAATTATAGAAGGCCTGTTAAATATGGAAATTTTCGTTGATAATTTTGAAGCTGTTTTTACGAAAATGACGTGTATACACGAAATTTGAAGCTCTATTTTACAGAAAAATTTTGAGTTTTCGAAAAACTTCATTTGAAGCTATTTGATGCACTTTCACACATGAATGATTACAAATCGATTAAAGAGTGTAAATTAACGGAGATATTTAAAAAAAGTTATACTTATGTAATATTTAAGAAACAAAAGAATACAGCAAAATTATTTTTATGTCACCCTCGCTTTCAAGTGTGCAATTAATACTATCTGAACAAAAAGTCGCAAGAAAAAATTAGAGCCGATTTTGAGAAAATTATGTTTGAGTGTTTCCAAATATGTAGAATTTTGAACTCATTTTCACAGAAACTTTCGAGAAACTGTAAGATATCATTTGAAGCACATGTACCCATAAATGCAATAATGTGAAAAAATTGAAATTAATGTTAATATTAAGGACATGTGCGGCTAGTAAAAAAATTACATTTCTGTACTTTTTGAAAAAACAAAAATTGAGAAAAATAGCATTTTATCTCATAGAGTACATTTAGCACTGTCCCTACCAAAAGGTTAAAGACAAAATATAGAGCTGTTTTTGAGAAAATATTGTTTTTGTTATTTTTTTACAATCGGACATACTACACACAATATTGCACGACCATTAAAAGTTTCAAAAAGATATACACAACCTTAATAAAAGAACTAATTATGGAAAACAATTTCACTTGAAAAAAATCTATGTTCAATTTTGTAGTTCTAGGAAAACGCCGAAAAAATTCAAAGTTTTCAATTTTCGAAAATGTAGAGTTAACAGTGAAAATCGGACATATGCCATCATTGTAAGTGTATTTTACTTTATTCTTACAAGACATTTAAAGAACAAAATGGAGTCACTTTTTAGGGAATTTTAAAAGTAATCGGATGAGGTTTCATATAATGTGTTCCCAAAAATTAATGAATGTTTTTCAAAATCGCAGTGCTTTAAGTCGAGCCAGATCGACCTGGAAATATCCTTTTAGGCGCTAATATGGCTTTGTATTTTACCTCCATAGAGGATATGAACTGGAAATACTGCAATTTCGAAATTATAAACGACGTAAAGTACTTGCAGGTACGAATGATGCTGAGTGTTTGACAATTAGTACAGCTACGTTTATAGTTTTTTTCATTTGTAAGTTGTTGTTCAACATTATTCTCTAACAAGATCATTCTCAGTTTCGAAAATTCTGTCGCAAAATCTTCTACATTTTATTATTCCCCGGATTTTCTTAACCCTTCCATATTTTTGACTTCTAATTTTTGAAGAGATTAAAACTCCACAAAGTCTGTCTAATTGTGGTCACTTCTGCAACTGCTCTATTCATCGTTTTGTAGGCGAATCTACATAATAATTAAAAGACTGTTTTGGATGTTTAAGTTACGTTTGAATAAGGTATTAGTAACGTTTTAATAAGAATACCTAAGTTGATATTCACATTCGTTTAAAAATCGTTATTTGGACGCTTAAGAATGTAAATGTGAGAAGTCGAACGTAAGAACATAAATGTGCTTCTGTAGCTTTATTCAAAAATTGGTTTTCTCCGTATTTACCTAAAGTTCTTCAAGTTGAATACATTCTAAGGCATTACGGTTTGTACGGTTTTTGCAAATATTTTTTTAAAAATATATTAATATGGATGCAAATTAAATTAAATCTGCTGCGCGGCGATTCATTTGTCGCATTCAACTTAACCTACATAGATCTATTTAAGTGGCGTTGATTTAATTCCTGGCATACTCATTAAGATGGCACAAACAAAAACACGTTTTCGGATTTTTTTAGAATCTTCGGGCCGGTTCCACAAAAAATTATCAGAAGATCGAGACGCGCCGAATGACACACGATTCGTTTCGATTGGTGCGCGGGAAGTGGTCTGACCGTAAGTGACGGATACGCACACACGCACGGTTTCTCAATACAGTACAGGCAATATTTTTTCTCTATTTACAGAAAAAAAATTGTATAATACAAATTTGAAGATAGGAGAAATGAAATGTCTAAATATATTTTTTTTGTTTTGTGTATACGTAATATTCGGAGTAATATACGTAGTATAGGAAAAGATGTAATGCTGCGCGAAAAACAGCGGATTTTCTCCAGGAAAAAATTCATTGCCAGACTCTGATAACGAAAAAGTGGATAATTCCAGATGCTAAATGAAGAAAAAAGATCCGCTAACACCTGGTTTAACAAGAATCTCTGATTTGTGGGCACTTGATACCGAAAAATCAATTGACGACAAAACGACCGTCCCTCCCATGTGACGACTGCCCGTCCGTCAGTCAGCACTACTAGCGCTAAACCATGCCTAGACATTTTTCCAAATTGAAGAAACCCCTGTCCATCTGGCTTTAGTCCAAGTTTTGAGCAACAGTCTTCATTTTTTTTACTTTACAAGAAGCCCTCCAGACATTTTCTAAAATTTCTCAAAAACGGCTCCCATTTTTTTCTTTGAATTTCTCGTGTGTACTTATAAAAGTGGCATAAGTTCAATTTTAATGTTTAACTCTGAATGTTCAAAAATTTCCAAAGTATGATTTTTTCGCCGTCTTCCTACTCCTACAAAATTAAGATACAAGCTTTTCCTTCAAATTAAATTCGTAGTCCATAACTAGTTCTCAATTAAGATCGAGTACATTTTTAAAAAAATTTAATAGTTTTCGCGCAATATTGTGTGCAATATTTTCAATTTTAAAAAGTACAAAAACAAGATTTTCTCAAAAACGGCACCAAGTTTGTACTTTAAACTATTGGTAGAGATAGTGCTAAATGTACTCTATGAGATGACATAACCCTGCTGTGTATAATAGCGAAACTAGCAATAGCTTCATTATTTTGTTGTTCTTTTAATTTACAAAAATGTAATTTTTTGACGTGTCTCTCATGTTGTTAATATTGATATTAGCGGCGATTTCTTCACATTATATATATATATATATATATATATATATATATATATATATATATATAGAATACCTGTTAAATAAACAAATTCAGTATAATAACATAAATCAACTTAATAATCATCTCTCCAGTTTTCTATCAAAACAACGTGCATATACTTCTTCTGCCTAGTTTTGCATGTGTCCTCACGATCGTGTGCTAGGACATATGTCTCAAATTGTTGGAAAATTATAATGCCCTACCACCCTCGTTCCTATCGTTCAATAATCTGGCCACATTCTTGTCAGTCACCCAGTCCTAAATGTACGGCCCCTCGTATAAATGCGAAAAAATTTGCATATAATTAAGACCCGGCGTTCGACACCTTAGGAACCCGTAACAATTACGATTGCCCCTCACTAAATTGGTAAGCCTTCTTCTTCAGTTCGCCTTCCTTTCCTTTCCCGATTTCACCAGTGCTTGGTAATATTTGTTCCTTTGTCGTTCAGTGGTTCTACTTGAGATATTCCGGTTTCATGCTAATCCCTTCAGTTGAAATTACATACCCCAAGAACTCTATCTTCTTTGGTAAACCATGTTGGACTTCTTGAGATCTCAGCACCAAGTTATTTCCTCTCGTAGTATCAGTGATACTTGGACAACTGCCTCGCCGAAATCGTTGAAAATGTTGCTCACTCATATATCGTTCGAATACGTTCTTCATACCGCACGGACTACGTGTGACTCGGCACTTTTGCAATTTTCCTTGTAGTATTCGATCCACGCACCGAATCAATGCTGCTCCACTATTTCGTTAGTCCAAACGGCACTCCTACAGAAGACCGTAGCAAATCCCTTCAAATGAAAAACAACGTGTATTACGTAGTCTTCTCCTGCGACTTGCACATCTGCCAATATGCTTTGCTAAATCTGTACTTGAGAAAATCCAAGCTCCCTCCGAATCTCTGTAACGCTTCTTCCACTGACATGGTCTAGAGTGCTGTCCCGCTCCCCTACTATCTTCGGCTCATTCTGTCACTGCATTCAATCGCCCGCGCGTCTAAAAACACAACCCGCAGTCCACCATCCTTCTTTTTCACGATTACAATGGCGGGTTGTGTATGATGGTGCGTGCCTTTTTTGATTGATGCCAGTCTTCCACCATTGATGCAAGCAATTCTGTTCACGTTCATTTTTTAATGCTACCGGTCTAGAGATAGTTTCGACTATTTGTGCTCTGAAAGGAGTGTAATCAGTGAGTTGAATGCACAGAACTGGAAGTCTATAATTTGAGAGCATCGGTTCTATTCTTGAAATACCCTTTTGTTTCTATTAACAAATTTATAGCAACTCATCTTTCTGCTCTGCGTTGGTGCGTTTATACCTCTATGTGTCTCGACCTGTGCCTTTAATCTGTCTTCTATTCAGCCTCCTCCGATAATACACCTGCTGTAACTTCACGTTCCCCTCTTCCAATTCCCAACCTATTCAACTCGTACGCCTGGCTCCTTAACTCTACCCACTTGACGGTCCAGATCGATAACCGCTCGTTGATCAGATAGAAAGTCTTCCATATAATCATTGGACCTTAATAATTTCATTCACTACCAAGGCTACCACTTCGCTTATTGACTGCCCAATCGTGGCGCTAAAACCATTATCTTATTTCGTGGTAGGCTCGACTTTTTTCTGGGTGGCTCCTATCACGTATGCCCGATTCATTGGCAAACACATTACTTGTTTTCCTTTCGCGATTAAAATTCTTCATACAACTCTTCCGACATTACTGTTGTCGCTGCATCCTGTATCTACTAGCGCCTCTATTTCCACTCCCTCACACTCTACCTTGATTGTAGGACACTTTCTTATTCTAAGCTCCGAACTTTTACGTCTTTGCCACCGGCTGGGCGTCGTAGGTCACTGGCTGAATGGTGTTGATAGGGACCACATTTAAATCTTCGTCACCTGGTCCCGCGATGGGCCACCTCTTCACCACGGACTCTATTGTTTAAATGTTTCCCTGTGTTCTCTGCCTTGTACCGGTCGTGATGACGATCGGGTACACTCCCCCTCCACTTCTAGCTGCCTCGTGCGGTTTGGATCCGGTCCACTCCATTCTCGGTTCTGATTCCTCGTTCTGGTTGCCATCTATCTCCACCTCTTCCGCGTCGATTCCCACTGGTTGTCTATGCCATCACCATTCCCTTGCCCCTGACTTTTGCTCCATTCTCAACATATTTACATTTGCCCTCATTTGTATTTCTTTGGAGCGCCTGCGAACGTAAGATCATACCCTCCAATACATTTTGAAACCTTTCTAAATCCGTATGATTTGCGCTGCGCAGTAGGTCTGCACAGTGACAGGAAACTGTCACGTTAGTACACAAATAATTTCTTTGGTCATTCACATAGGCGGAGATAATGTTTTATATTCCCATGATGCGCTTCGTGCGTATTCACGTAAACTTCCCAATGAATAATGTAATGACTATTCATCAAATTTATCTTGAAATTCTTTGCGATTTCTTCGTTCAATATCGTTCAAAAATCGGTCTTTAAATTCTTTCAACGAGTCCGGAAATATATCGAAAGTATCTGCCACGTCCGGGCTTTCCTCTCCAACATTAAGTAATAAGAATTGGACTTTGCATCTTTCCGATGTATTAATCACTGCTAAGTGTCGTTCTGCGCGCGCATAAAATGCACATGGTTTTCCTTGCCATCTCCCGCAAAATTTAATGACCTCGGGGTAAATGGCGCCGTCGTTCCGCTCGTGGCAATCGGTAATTACCTTTGGCACTCTTTTATCTGTTCAACATCGGCTCGTAGTGCTAAAACTTCTCTTCGCACTCTCGTCTATTCTCTTTAATTTCTTCTTTGACCGTTTGCCTGAGTTTTCTCGTATCTTCGTCCACTCTGCGAACATCGTCCACGACTCTTGACTTGGAAATCGCTATTTTATCCTCCACTGTTCTGATTTCCTCTCGAAAATTGGTTCTGCACCCTGTGGCGTCGTTAACACGAGGGCCAGAACCGTTAGGTCGGTGAAAGTACGCTGCGGGGGAGAAGGGGTTGAGCCTGAACATCCGGGAGTTTGCGCATCGGCAGCGGTTGACTCAGTAGTTAGCCGCAGAGCCAAAAATACCATAGGCTGTAAACTCCGAGGATGCTGCCGCGAGCCTCGTTTACGGAAGCAGGCAAGCCAAGCTGAGAACCCTGTTTGTGTGGGCGTAACCCAAACCTGCGAGTCTCGCGCCAGCCGGCGAGCCTACCTATGGGAACAGTGTGGTGGGGTGTCCAGCCTCAACTATTTAACGCGGCGCCATCTGCGCCCGCGTCTCATTCAGTTTGCATCGGGAAGCTTGTACGTGTGTACAAGGGGTGTAGGAGTGTGGCGAGATGTCCGGAGAGTAAGGGCCAGACAAGTCTCACGTGCTGTAGGCACACGGTCGCCACGACCGGTGTTAAATTTTGCCGTCAGGCCATGTGACGGAAATTGTCACGGACCGAGGTCCGATAGCGCGCATCACGCGTGGCTTGTGTTTTCTGCGCGGTAAAAGCAGTGTTCTGAAAGGAAAAGGTTGCCGGAGTGTTTTAATATTAGCAATTCATTGCTAAACTTGTACATAATCTTTGAATATATTATTTTTCTTTGTTATTGAAATTTATTCTTATTTCACTACGTCACACACCCCCTCAATTTTTCCATCTGTGCGGCGACCTTAGCATCAGTGTTGGTGTAATTTGCTTCCAATTCCCCCACCAATTTACTTAACTGAGGACTCTAGTTCCTTTTCCTGTTTCAACAAATCCATCGGAAATCAATTGTTCATGAACCCTCTACTCGTTCGCTATCTAGACATTTTCCCTCTTGGTCAACTCGATTTGTTTATTAAGACATTTTATTTGCCCCCTTATTTCATCTCGTAATTTGTCGCTCCGCATTCATCAGCTTTCCTATCCTGTTCCTCTAATTTTCCTATTCAGTTTCCTCAGTTAACTTTTGACTCTGTTTCTCTCCCCATTTTCTTTTCTGTTCGCTTCCAATATCTTCCTATTCTGTTCTTCTGCGATTCTTTTCTGTTCTTCTATTTTCCTGTTTTGTTCTTCTGCTATTCTTTTCTGTTCTTTCACCCATCATTTTTTTCGGTTCTTCGTAATGAATCTGTTTTATGTTCTTCCGTATCTTTTCTGTTTCTTTCTCCACTTCTCTTCTAGTTCTTCTAATTCCTGTTTGCTTCCTTCTGCTATTCTTATTCTTTCGTTCTTCTCCCATTGCCTATTCTGTGATTCTTATAGCCTCATTCTAGTTGTCCCGTCCAATATCTTCATCATCATCACTGCATTATATCTGGATGGGTATTTATTCGACCCACCTGATCTCTATCGTGCTTCATCCTGCTGCCCTGGGTTCATCGGCGTCGATCGTAATTTTTTACGCTTTGCATTAAATAACAATCGTGTCCCGAACGTGTCATCCTAACTTGGCTTCCACTTGCATAATATACCTACTCTATCAACAAACACATTCACGTTCCACCGATTCCTTCATCCCGTGTTCATTCTACTCTTTCCCTCTTCTCATCTCCCCGACTCAACACTTATGCTTCGGGCCTCCATCTTATTATCTTGAATTTACTGTTGTCCCACCAGTGCTACTGACTCCGATTGTACTTCTGCTCAACCATTTCTTACTATCTTCCCAATGGCATCTACACATCTAGCAATAAAATGCTCTTTGCCAAAGTCCTAGCCGTTATTGCAATACTTGTCCTAGGCACACTATTCCTTCGGATCTCTTCAATAATAACAACAAGATTTCCCAATTATCAATCTAATAACAAAAATTACCGCTATTTCTATAAAAAAATTTCCACCTGCTCCACATATACACATCACACAGTAATTCCCACTTTCCTAATAACATAACACAACCACCAAACAGACCCATAACACTAGTAATAAATTCTTTTAAAATTGATTACATCAGAATTCAAAATTGGTGCAAATTCACTATACGCCTTTACACTTAATTTGCCAATCTCTCAAGTAACTCCATATGTTTTTGGCCAAACAACCGCACCAATTTAGTTTGATACCTTCTTTGTAAACTTCCTCGACTAGTCATACTTTAAACATTTAACATGCCTTTAAACATTAACATATCTAATGCTTACAAATTATTTCCAATCTGCTTTGTTGCCCAATTAATCTTGCTAGTTAGTTCTAATTCCACAATAGTACTTTTCCCTTTCCGATGGCAGTATTTCCAAACTACTTGCATTATTAATAATTACTAATACAAGCCTATACACTCCACATACATAAGTATTATATCCTCACTCCACGTTTATGCACACTGAAACTTCCAATGTTTTGTCAAATTCCCATGGAAACCACATTTCTTAAATACACGAGTTCCATACTGTGTTCGGGCCGCCAGCTGGTGACGTACCTGGCGAAGCGTACTTTTCCACGACAAAATAAATAATATATCAAACGGACAGGTAACATTTTTTCAGTGAATGAGCTTCTCAGGGTTTTGGCGCTGCATTGGAAGATGGATCATAAGTAACTTTGTGCATTTAAACTATTTTCAATAATTAGACACACTCTTTTACAAAGTATTTACAAAACGCACATTGCGCAAGGCTTTGTAATAAAGTGCCACAACCAACGGCTACCTTGATGCTCTTTAAGACCGCCCTGCTGGTTGGAGACGAGCGGTGGGCCGCCGTGGCGGCGCGGCGGCGTCTTCGGCAAACCTTCGGATCCCGCCCCCGAAGTCCGTCTAGGGAATCGCTCTCCCTCGGCGATCGACTCCGCCGGGATGGCCCCCAACGGCAACGGCCGATGAGTTCGCCGGAATCCCCCCCCAGCGACACAACAATGTTCTCACTGGCACCAACACGAACGACGCGCGCAATTGACGCCCGGCTCAGCAGTTCCAGTCCAAGCCAATCCCTCATCATCTCACGCGAATGTACTGCACAGTACGGGCCCGCTGCTACATCTTTACACCCGGGCAGAAATATAACACGTGACCGTCGGCCAACACGAATTCCTGTATTAATGTTTGATTTCGGTTTCGGTTGAGCCCTTCCACTTTCACTAATCATGCTGATTATGAACTTTCATCAAATCTAGTCTCTCACTTAACATCCACATTCAATCCAAACTGCTTCTTAAACCACCATAAATTTGCTTCTGATGCAGCCACTGCCCCGTCCTGTTTCACTTCACGGCCTATCTGCGCACACTGCCCCAACCGTCGCTCGCCTCGCCCGTCAACCCCCCCGATTTGAACGTTTGGTGGCAGCGCGTCGGCGCGGCGGCACTGTTACTTTGTCTGATCAATTC
>BOPP01000014.1:672394-694521 GCA_017312745.1 Gryllus bimaculatus | reverse complement strand
TATATACTATATATAGTGACGTGACCTGCGGAGCGGGTACTTTTCACACAAAAATAAATTATACACAAGGACAGGTACATTTTCGTGAAAATGCCAGCTTCCAGGTGGTTTTGCGCTGCATTGGAAGATCGATTCATAAGAAATTACTTTTGTGCATTTATAATATTTCAATCTAATAGAAGACACTCTTTCAAAGATTATTTACAAAACGCAATGCGCAGCCTTTGCGTAATAAGTGCAACAACCAACGCTAACCTGTGATGCTTTTAAGACCCCCTGCCTGGTTGGAGAACGAGCGGGCCGCCGATGGCGGCGGCGGCGGCGTTCTTCGGCAACTTCCGTTCCGCGCCGAAGTCCGTCGGAAATCGCTCTCCTCGGCGCATCGGACACTCCGCTGCCGCCCCCAACGCAACGCCGATGATGTTCGCGGAATCCACCCCCCCCCAGCCGGCACATACAAGTGTCCTCCACTGGCACCAACCACGAACGCACGCGCTGAATTGACGCCGTCAGCAGTCCCAGTCTCAGCATCCCTTCTCAATCTCGCGCGAATTCTGCCAACAGGACGGCCCGCTGCTACTTTACACCGGTCTATATATATTATCAACAGCGTGTCCGTCCGGCCACACGCAATTCCTGTATTAATGTTTTTTGCCATTTCGGGTTCTGGTGCCGCCCTTCCACTTTCACTAATGCATCTGATTATTAACTTTCAATCAAATCTAGGTCTTCTCAGCTTAAACATCCACAATTCAATCCAAACGTGTCTTACCACACCATAAAATTTGTTGTGCATGCCAGCACTGCCCCGTCCGTGTGTTCACTCACGGCCTCCTCTGCGCACAACTGACCCCAACCGTCGCTCGCCTCGGCCGTCAAACCCCGATTGGAAAACGTTGGTGGTAGGCAGAGACGAGCGGGCCCGGCGGCGCGTTACTGCTCTGCATCAAAAATTCAGTAACTTAATTTTAATTATATAATTATTGCGATCAACTTGATTATTCCAATACAGAACAACTTTCTTGCGTTTTCATCACCCCACCTCCCCCTTTTTTCGGAGATTTTCTTGCCAAAAAAATCCAATCACTAATAGTAATCCAAGCCAACAATTATAGCAATCTCATACAACATGTGATTTATCAAATTACAATCGGTTTTCGCAAAATCGAATTAGTACATGATTCATCTGTATCCTAGGACCCATATGTTATCTATACCCTTACAACAAAACTTTTTTATGAGCTAAATATTTATACATTACCAACACTCCAAAATGATTCTCCAAAATTACGTCTGTAATAAATAACCAAATTCAGCTATAATAAACATAAATCAACTTAATAATCATCTCTCCAGTTTTTCTAACAAAACAAAGCTGATATACTTCTTGTGCCTACGTTTATGCTATGTGTCCTGCACGATGTGTGTCTAGGCAGCATATGGCTCTCAAATTGTTGGGAAATCTATAATGCGCCTACCACCATCGTATCCCTATCGTTCAATAATCTGCCACATTCCTGTCAGTCACCCAAGTCCTATAATGTACGGCCCCATCGTACTAATGCGAAAACAATTTGCATATAATTCAAGACCAAAGCGCGTTCGACACCTTATGAGGAACCCGTAAACAATACACGATTGCCCCTCACTAAATTGGTAAGCCTTCTTCTTCCAGATTTCGCGCCTCCTTTCCTTTCCCCGATTTCGCCATGTGCTTGGTATAATCTTGTTCCTTTGTCTCTTCAGTGGTTCTACTTGCAGATATTCCCGGTTTCATGCTATATTCGCCTTCAGTTGAAATATACATACCCCAAGAACTCTTGCTTCTTTGAGGTAAACCATGTTGACCTATCGTTGAAGATCTAGCACCAAGTTATTTCCTAGATACTCACTCGTAGGTATCCGGAGAAATAGCTCTAAGCACCTCGCGTTCCGAAGATCGTTGCTCGAAAGATCTGCTTGCTACGTCAACTATCGTTATCAATACGTTGCTTGCAGTACCGCACGTCGTCGACGTATGTTGACTCAGGCCTTTTTGCAATTTCCTTGAGTTATTCGATCACGCACACCGAATCAATGCTGACTCCACTACTTCGTAGTCCAGACGGCACTCTAAGCAAAGACCGTCAGCAAAATCCTTCCAAATGAAAAAACGGTACTTCGTTAGTCTTCTCTCTGACGACGCACATCCTGCCAGATCATGCTTTGCTAAAATCTGTACTTCGAGAAAACCAAAGCTCCCTACGATCTTGTAGACGCTTCTTCCACTGACATGAACGGGTACTATGAGCCCTGATTTTTCTGTAACATCCCTCCCCTCGTGAATCTTCGTACTCATTCGTCTGTCACTGCATCAATCGCGCGTACGCGCGTACTAAAAACACAACCGCGTCACAAGCCACCACTCTCGTATTCTTTTCTCAAACAGATAACAATGCGGAGTAGTGTAGATTAGCCTATGATAGCGGTGCCTTTTTAATTGTATTGCACGTACTTACACCCATTGATGACAAGCAATTCTGTTCACGTTCTTTTCTAATGCTACCGGTTCTCTAGATAGTCCGACTACTATTGTCGCATTCTGAAAAGGAGTGTTAATCAGTGATGCTATTGAACTAGCACAGGAATCTGAGAAGCATCCTATAACTATGTAAGCAGCATAGTCGTTACTATCTCTGAAAAACCCTTTTGTTTCTCATCATCAATCTAAATTCTATACAATCATCTTTCTGCTGAGCTGCGATGTACGTTGTCGATCACTCTATTGTGTCGTGGCGCACCTGTGCCTTTAACTGTGTCTTCTAGTATGTCGAACCTCCGTCCCGATTAATACACCCTCGTGAACTACACGTCCCCTCTTCCCAGTTCCCAACCCCATTCACTCTAACGCCTGGCTCCTTAACTCATTACCTCACTTGACGCGTCCAGATCGATAACCGTCGTCTGATACAGCATAGAAAAGGTTCTTCCATTATCGAATCCCTATTGGACATTTAATAAGCTGTTCCTTCGACTACATCCAAAGGCTACTTCAACTTCGCTATATATGACTGCTCATCAATCCGTTGGCGCTAAAAATCCATTACTCTAATTTCGTGGACTAGGCTACGACTTTTTCCTCCTGGTGCGCTGCCTATTCAACGCTATGCCTCCGAGTTCACTTCGGCAACACACATTACTTTGTTTCTCCTTTCGCGTTAACACGAATTTTCATACAACTCTTCCGACATTACTGTTGTCGCTGCATCCTGTATCTACTAGCGCCTCTATTTCCACTCCCTCACACTCTACCTTGATTGTAGGACACTTTCTTATTCTAACTCCGAACTTTTACGTCTTTGCCACCGCTGGCGTCGTAGGTCACTGGCTGAATGGTGTTGATAGGGACCACATTTAAATCTCGTCACCTGGTCCCGCGATGGGCCACCTCTTCACCACGGACTCTATTGTTTAAATGATTTCCCTGTTCTCTGCTTTGTACCGGTCGTGATGACGATCGGGTACACTCCCCCCTCCACTTCTACTGCCTCGTGCGGTTTGGATCCGGTCCACTCCATTCTGGTCTCTGATTCCTCGGTTCTGGTTGCCATCTATCTCCACCTCTTCCGCGTCGATTCCACTGGTTGTCTATGCCATCACCATTCCCTTGCCCCTGACTTTGCTCCATTCTCAACATATTTACATTGCCCTCATTTGTATTCTTTGGAGCGCCTGCGAACGTAAGATCATACCCTCCAATACATTTTGAAACCTTTCTAAATCCGTAGCTGATTTGCCGCTGCGCAGTAGGTTCTGCACAGTGACAGGAAACTGTCACGTTAGTACACAAATAATTTCTTTGGTCATTGCATAGGGCGGAGATAATGTTTTTATATTCCATGATGCGCTTCGTGCGTATTCACGTAAACTTCCCAGCGAATGAATAATGTAATGACTATTCATCAAATTTATCTTGAAATTCACTTTGCATTTCTTCGTTTCAATATCGTTCAAAAATCGGTCTTTAAATTCTTTCAACCACGATCCGGAAATATATCGAAAGTATCTCGCCACGTCGCGGCTGTTCCTCTCCAACATTAAGTAATAAAGAATTGGACTTTGCATCTTTCCGATGTATATAATCACTGCTAAGTGTCGTTCTGCGCCGCGCATAAAATGCACATGGTTTTCCTTGCCATCTCCCGAAAATTTAATGACCTGGGGGTAAATGGCGCCGTGTCCGCTCGTGGCAATCGGTAATTACTTTGCACTCTTTTATCTGTTCAACATCGGCTCGTAGTGCTAAAACTTTCTCTTCGCACTCTCGTCTATTCTCTTTAATTTCTTCTTTGACCGTTGCTGCCTAGTTTTCTCGTATCTTCGTCCACTCTGCGAACATCGTCCACGACTTGACTTTGGAAATCGCTATTTTATCCTCCACTGTTTCTGATTTCCTCTCGAAATTGGTTCTGCACCCTGTGGCGTCGTTAACACGAGGGCCAGAACCGTTATGGTCGTGAAAGTACGCTGCGGGGAGAAGGGGTTGAGCCTGAACATCCGGGAGTTTGCACCATGCGGCTTGACTCAGTAGTTTGCCGCAGAGCCAAAAATACCATAGGCTTAAACTCCGAGGATGCTGCCGCGAGCCTCGTTTACGGAAGCAGGCAGCCAACCTGAGAAACCCTGTTGTGTGGGGCGTAACCCAAACCTGCGAGTCTCGCGCCAGCCGGCGAGCCTACCTATCGGAACAGTGGTGGGGGTGTCCAGCCTCAACTATTTAACGCCGGCGCCATCTGCGCCCGCGTTCTCATTCAGTTTGCAATCGGGAAGCTTGTACGTTGTACAAGGGGTGTAGGAGTGTGGCGAGATGTCCGGAGAGTAAGGGCCAGACAATCTCACGTGCTGTAGGCACACGGTCGCCACGACCGGGTTTAAATTTTGCGTCAGGCCATTGTGACGGAAATTGTCACGGACCGAGGGTCCGATAGCGCGCATCACGCGCGTGGCTTGTGTTTTCTGCGGTAAGCAGTGTTCTAAAGGAAAAGGTTGCCGGAGTGTTTTAATATTAGCAATTCATTGTTAACTTGTACATAATCTTTGAATATATTATTTTTCTTTGTTATTGAAATTTATTCTTATTTCACTACGTCACACACACCCCCTCAATTTCATTCCATCTGTGCGGCGACCTTAGCATCCAGTTGTTGGTGTAATTTTGCTTCCAATTCCCCACCCAATTTACTTAACTGAGGACTCTAGTTCCTTCTTCTGCTTTCACACAAATCCATCGGAAATCAAATTGTCATGAACCTCTACTCGTTCGCTATCTAGACATTTTCCCTCTTGTCAACTCGATTTGTTTATTAAGACATTTTATTTGCCCCTCTTTATTTCATCTACGTAATTTGCGTCTCCGCTTCATCAGCTTACTCCTATCCTGTTCCTCTAATCTCCGTATTCAGTTTCCTCACAGTTAACTTTTGACTCTGTTACTCTCCCCATTTCTTTTCTGTTTCTCTCCAATATCTTCCTATTCTGTTCTTCGTGCGATTCTTTTCTGTGTCTTCTATTTTCCTGTTTGTTCTTCTGCTATTCTTTTTCTGTTCTTCTACCCACATCTTGCATTCGTTTCTGTTCTAAATCTGTTTTTGTTCTTCCGTATCTTTTCTGTTCTTTCTCCCCACCTTCTCTTCTGGTCTTCTTCTAAATTCCTGTTTTGCTCTCCTTCTGCGTATTCTTATTCTGTCCTACTTCTCCCATTGCCTATCTGTCTGTTCTACTAGCCCGTATTCTGTTCTGTCCCGTCCAATATCTTTCATCATCACTCTGCATTATATCTGGATGGGTAATTTATTCGACCCACCTGATTCGCTACATCGAGCTTCTCCTGCTGCCCATGAGGTTCCATCGGCGTCGCATGTTAATTTTTACGCTTTGCATTTAAAAACAATCGTCCCGACACGTGTCTTCCTAACTTGGCTTCCTACTTGCAATAAATATACCTACTCTTCAAAGCAAAATATAACGTTCCACCGATTCCTCAATCCCGTGTCATCTACTCTTTCCCTCTTCTTCATCCCCGACTCAACACTTATGCTTCGGGGCCTCCATCTTTATTATGCTTGAATTTACTGTGTCCCCCAGCGACATGATCCGATATGTGTCTTCGCTCAACCATTTCTTACTATCTTCCCAATGGCTCTACACTATGCAAAATAAATGCTCTTCTTGCCAATATCCTAGCCGTTATTGCAATACCTTGTCCTAGCGCACACTATTCCTTCGGATCTTTCAATAATAAAACAACAGAATCCCCAATTATCAATCTAATACACAAAATACCGCTATTTCTATTAAAAAAAATTTCCACCTGCTCACATATTAACATACACAGTCAATTCCCACTTTACCTAATACATACCACACTCCATACCACACTATAACTCTTTTCAGTACTTATTTTAATTATAATTATTGATCAACTTTGATTATTACAATACAGAAACGTTCTTCGTTCTTCTATATATATATATATATATATAAAACAGGGCTCCTGAACCAGATTTTCGAGAACCATCATTTTTAATTTTTTAAATTTTTCCATTTTTTATTCAATTTGTATTAAAATACTTGATTTATTAACATTTTCATTTTTTATCCCAAAATATCTCCATTTTTTACAATTATACGCGTTGAAGTCTATATTATAACCCTAGACAACATATTTTAAAACACTTCATTTTTACCATTGCATACATCATTTTTAACATTGAATACATCATTTTAACAATATATAAAAATATTTTAATATACCGTACAAACGGGCAAAAATGCATCGAAACATGTGCCTTTTTTGCACTGGATTTCAGAATACGACGAAATTTTCAAAAAAACACAACGTTAACCGTGAGTTTATGTTTTTGGTTTTTTACATTACACATGATATATATATATATATATATATATATATATATATATATATATATTTATATATTTATATATATATGAGTACATGTGGTTTAAATAATGTCATGTAAAGTTTCTACGAAAATTATACATTTTTTTGTGAAAACTAGCACAAAATTTGGCATTTTCAAAAACGCTCAAACGCCTTTTTCTCAAAAACCGGTCCAAATTTTGTTTTTAAACTTGTCGAAGGGATAGTTCTAATTGCACTGTCTAATATGACATTTAGTTCATTTTGGGATTTTTCTAAAACTATGCAATTTCTTTTTTTCTTTTTCTTTTTAGGAACTCTTTGTAAACACTATTGTATTTGTGAGTTAATGTGCGTTAAATAATTTCTAATAAAGTTTTTCGAAAGCTCAAAACTTTTCTGTTAAAGAGAGCTTTAAATTTCGAATTTACAGTATGTCTTGAACGCCATTTTTATAAAAACGGTGTGGTCTGTCTGGTACATAAAAACAACACTAGAGCGTAAACCATGCGGAGGATTTTTTCCAAATTGAAGACCTCCTGTCAATTTGGTGACAGTCAAAGCCCTTCGATTTTGAAAAACAATCATTAGTTTTTGAGTTCACTTTATAAGAAGTCCCTGACACATTTTCAAAATTTTCTCAAAAGAGCTCCAATTTTTTTCTTTAAATTTCTTGTAATAATAGAAGAACATACACTTATAAATGAGACATGAGTCCGATTTTCTCACTTTACTCTCCATTTTAAAAAAGTTAGAATTTTTCCGGTCTTCCTACAGCTACAAAATTGAAAATAAAGGTTTTTCCAGCATATAAACTTTGTTCTCCATAGTGTGTTCTTTCAGGAAGGTCATGTACATTTTTTTGAAACTTTTAGTAGTTTTGGTGCAATATGCGTGCAATATGTGCAATTTTTAAAAAAATACGAAAACAAGATTTTCTCAAAATAAGCTCTATTTTTTAACTTTTAGTTGCGATCGTGCTAAATACACTCTATAAAATGTCATAAACGTCATATTGCTCCATTCCTTTTTTCTTTAAAAATTAAAAAAAATATTTTTGACTTGTCTGTCATGCTAATATTTACATTAACGGTAATTTGTTCACTCTACGTTATTTATGAGTAGATATACTTTAAGTAATTGCAGATAAATTTTCTCGAAAACTCAAGCTCTTTTGGTACATAACTCAAATTTCCGCATTTTCAGAAACACTCAAATGCCATTTGCACAAAAACGGCTCCAATTTTATTCTTTAAACGTTTCGAAATTATGCTAATTGCACTCTTTAATATGACGTAAAGTTCATTTCAGGGTATTTTTTTGTATTTTCAAAAATTACACAAATGTACTTTTTTGGAAATATTTTTTACGCTAGTGCTTCAAGTGACTTCAAATGAAGTTTTTTGAAAACTCAAAAATTTTCGGTGAAAAAGAGCTTCGAATTTCGAATTTACTGTAGCGCTTAAACGCCATTTTCTTAAAATTGCGCAATCATGGTCATATCAAGGTCGCACAAAATTGTATTCTGGCTAAAGCACGTGTTAGATATTTCTTTTCCTACAGCTTGCAACTGAATTAATCTACATTTTCGTAACCAGAGCTCGGAAATAAGAGCTCGAAAATTTGCCGTTTTTCGGCACCCGATTACAATACTTTCTCTTCTTACGTTAGTAAGTGCAAGAAAGTAAACTGGCAAAATATTGTCTCCAATACTGAGAGAGCACGTTTGAGCGATAGACTTTTCCCTTCAATATTACCGAACCCTAAATCTTACGTACATTATGTACTTAAAGGTAAATTGCTCACAGTTGAGCTCTTCTTTTGCTTACAGTGGTAGAAGTGGAGCTGGGGGTGAGTTACTATTTTGTTAGCAATGCAGAAAAATCAAACGTTCTGTTCATTTTCCGAAGCAAATAAGTTTTCTACAATTCGAGAACGAAAATAACTAGTTTTCAGATGTTGCTAATCTCGCGCTTTTTTAATTTTGTAATTTATTGTGCTTTATTTTTTAAACTTTTATTCATCATTCAACTATTTATACTTAAAATCTTGTAGATGGATTTTGAAGCTCAAGAAAATGTGAGCAGTAGGTTTTCTCTCCCATATTTCAAATACAGTTTTTTGATTAAATAAATAAAATAACAATCTGAAGCTAAAAGAAGAAGTATGGAGAACGGCAGCGAGTTCTGTGAGTTCGTGTAAGCGCCGGTGTTTGTGGAAAGGATCACAGGTTGTTTCTGCGAATGCTTTCTACGGAGACGTTATTAGTGAGTGATGTCTATTTCACGTTGACTTATTTGCTGAAAGAACACCGCAAACTTCTGATCAACCAAGAGTGGATTCATACGTCCATTTTTCATAGACAGAATTCATAAAATCATTGAAAATTAGAAATTGACACCTTTTTCAACCTTCTATTAGTTTATATTATTTAAATTACCACTTTTTTGTCAGTTGCATTAAAAAAATTAAACGAAATGACAAAGAATTTACTTGATTCAAAGCCATTCATACTGACATTTGCAAATTTAAAAATTGTCACGATTAGGTCGTAGACTGTTTGACGCCTACCCAGTCCAGGCTGTTGTGTGGCTCGACGTTTTCCCTCTAGATGTGACGTCACAAACAAGCACCGAGGTTTTAGTGGGGAGGGCGTTAGCACTATTGCGTATTGCGTGACGCATGTGATTTTCGATATTAATTTTTACCTGACTGAGCGAAGGAAGGAAGGTTATGATTTTCACCATTATCCGTGTGCGTTTCGACCTAAGGTCATAACTTTCCATTCAACCAAATTTAATGTGTGCAGAACCAAAAGATCTACGAGCATTTTGATCCTAGGAGTAAAAAAATACCATCAAACTCAATATGTGAACTGTAATAAAAGATGATATTCAAGTTTGCCAATTGATACACTTCGGATACCAAGTGCAACTGTCAGGGTATCACCGTAACTATTTTACCAAATCAACGCTATTTTTCATTGTAATTAAGCCATTAAAGCGCTTGAAAATGGAAGTGAAAAAACATTCGCACGTGTCGCTTGTAGATTATATTATTAACATACTATAATTATATAAAATCATACTTAACGACAGTAACCTCAGTTTCGTAACAATTGTTAGAACTGGTTTTCAAAGCATCATCAGTCTGATACTTTTCACAGAATGATTAGTTATATTTAAAGCAAGATTACTGTACTTTGCAAAGTGAAAAAGTGAAAAGTTGTACGATGTTCATAT
Organism: Gryllus bimaculatus; assembly: GCA_017312745.1. Taxonomy (NCBI): domain Eukaryota; kingdom Metazoa; phylum Arthropoda; class Insecta; order Orthoptera; family Gryllidae; genus Gryllus; species Gryllus bimaculatus. The sequence goes on along the minus strand of BOPP01000014.1, from coordinate 684,363 downwards.
TCTAACATTTCCAGAGATATGTAAAAATGTAATGATGTAAAAATGTAATAATATTGTAAAAATCGATTGGTTGTCAATCTCTGCTGAGGATTCTCGGTCGATAATTCTCCAATACAATGTCTTAACCCATTTTTTACGTAAAAAAAAAGAAACTGTGTGTGATGTGCTATAATTATTTCGTAAACTACGATACTAAGAGCCGGTTTTACCAACATACGAGTTAAGTTGAGAGTTGTTACCCGAGAGTAAGCATTAATCTGCGATAGTTACTCTCGAGTAGAATATAAGCGTTTCACCACGCTTGTGGAGGGTTATTTTACTCTAAAGTACATACTCTCCGATTTACTCCGCGAATCAACTGAACGTGCAATATTTGAGAGCGATTCAAGAGGCTGAGAGCGAGAATGACGCTGAGAACCAATGCGGACCTACGCGAACCTTTGATTAATTCCAAATATTCTATCATTCATTTCAGTTTCGGAGTTCTTGGCGGTGTATTGGCGTTATAATCTTGTTTGGTGTTATGGTGATTAGAGTTAGCATAGTTTATTTAGTAGTTTTTGTATCTTTATTTCTTAATATTCATTCTTCTTCTCTGGAGATAAGTTACTATTTTCTTCGGAATGCAGAAAAATCAAATTTTCGAAAATGTTTAGTTTTTCAAATGTTGCTGAAAATCTCGCGATTTTCTAAATTTTATTATTATTATTATTATTATTATTATTATTATATTATTATAAATTATTATTTATTTCATTTTTTAAACTTTTATTCACCTTTTAACTATTTGTAGTTAAAATGTTGGAAAGGGATTCTGGAACTCAAGAAAACATGCGCAAATGATTCCCATATGTCACATTCAGTTTTACAAAATAATTATTTCTTAGTTCTTGTAGTCCCTGTAGTTATTACTTTTCTTTTTGTTATCGTATTCGGTACGTTCTGCCTTTATTTCGTATTCACATGGGTGAAAAACAAATTTACACGTTCTCTACAGTTTACAATGTGTCTGATGAAGTTAATAGTTGATTTGGTCAATCATAACCTCGTGACAAAATGTAGATGGTCATAATTAAATCCAATTCATTCTCTCCTGCACCCTTCGTCTTCGCACTAGACGATAATATTCCGAATCATCGCTGGAATCGTCTTCAAATACTATCATTCGTAATCGTCGAGCCATAACAACACTTCGGAGGTACATGCACGTTGAAAACTGAGCTTACTCCGTACTTTACCCGAAGGATTTTCGCACTGCGAAGTTACTCTTGAATTTACTCTCGTGTAAGCAATTTACACTCACTACTCAATTTACGCACAGTAAAGTGTTAGTGAAACGCTCCAAGAAGTTACTCTCGAGTAAACATCGTTTACTCCAGAGTAAACTCTTCCTCTGTGTGGTAAAACCGGTCCTAAGAGCAGCGGTGTGGTTGTGCGCAGCGAGCCGACGGCCGGCGGGTTCGGCTACGGGCTGGCGTGGCGCCGCTTCTCCGGCTCGGACGGCGAGTGGGCCGACCTGCAGGAGGCGCCGGGGCCTGCGCGCCCGGGCCCTGCGTCGGGGCCAGCGACGGCGGCGGCGGCGCGCGAGGCGGACGCCTTCTGGAACTCACTGCTGCCGCGCATGCGCGACCTGGGGGCGGCAGCGGGCACGGGCGGCGCCGCGGGCTCCGCGGGCCCCCAGCGCGGCGCCACCACAGGTCAAACAAACGCTCATTCCTTTGATCAGGTTTTTGAGTTTGTGCCGCTCGTCCCGTAAGCGTAGTGCATGTTATAAAGCTGAATGTGGCTGTGTTCCTCAATCGCTGTAACGTTGAGATATAGCGTGAACCCGCGAGGGTTCTCCCCCTAGGTATCTCCCCCAATGAGTCTTTTCCCCAGCCGGGACAAACTCTAAGCTCCTCACTGATTTCCCGACATGTCAGTGTGTGTGTGTGTGTGTGTGTGTGTGAATGCGTGTAAGTGGAGAACAGGGAACAAGGCTAAACAAAAAAGAAATATTTTCTTTACAATTAAATAGAAAAAACAAAATTAATTTAAAATAATAACGTCAAATATAATATCAAGCATCGGACATTTGAGTGGTCCATTTTAATGCGCTCTTGTCCAAAATGTTTAGGAATTGAGATATTAGTACCACTGCATTTAGTTAATCATCCTGCAGCAAAAAAGACATGTCTTACAGTCACAAAACTTTACCAAACCCGTATTAAATGCATTCGAAATTTTCAAAAAAGATCAAAATAAACCTTGCCCTCAACACAGAGTCAATCATTGCTGACTGTAGCAACAGGCATCAGTAGGAGGACAAATGAAACCTCGTTCAATCCGGAGAAGAATGTGTTTCTTATTTTCAAAAGCTCTCTTGTCCACTTGTAAAACTATACTGTACACTTAATAAATACATTTTATACAATACTTTTGATATTGTACTGTTGGTAGTACCTTAATAGGCTCAGGAAATGAGCAAAAAAGAGTTTTCAACGATTAGTAAATCTGTGAAACTTTATTTAAAGTTGCCCTACTTGAGTCCTAATTTGCTTTTAGTTTATTTCCGTAATCAAGTATGTAAGAACCGAGTTTCATAATAAATCATTGCAATAAATAGCGTTTTAATTCATCATAACATACCACAACAATGGACAAAGGATAGTAGCCGTTTACAAGTTTAGAGAACGACATTAGGCAAGTCTTTGATTCAATAGGGAGTTTGTGCACGCCTTACCAGGCAGTAATTGAATTGAAATTGAATACTGCTTATTTTTACGTGGGGAGACTCGGCCATCGGGCCGCGTCTTCCGTCTGACACACGCAAATTTTCGTACGCTCCTTCCATAATAGCAGAGAAAGAAGGTATTTTTCTTGTGGCGAGAACAGCCGATTTGAATTTGCTCAGGGACGCGTCCAATTTAGGCTTGAGGATCTTTTACATGCAAGTAAATCTACGAACATGGGAAGCCGGCTTTAACTTCCCCTCCGAAGAGAAGCGTATGAAGTATTTTTTCGCCTTAAAAATCCCGGCTTCGATCGGGTTTGAACCGCCAACTTGGGTACAACAGTCCAGTACGCTAACCGTTACACCACCGCCGCCGCAACGACTCCATTTTATCGACTCCATTTTACATTTCTCGCACTTCCTAAAGTAGAGAAAGTATTGTAATCGTGCGCCGGAAAAAGGCGAATTTTCGACACAAAAATTCTTATTGTCGGACCCTGTTAGAGAAAAAGTGGATACATCCAGTTGCTAAATATAGAAAAAAATCCTCTAACACGGGGCGTAGCCAGAATCCATGTTTTGAGGGTACCGAAAATTGGCAAAACGTGTGTCTGCCAGTCTGTCTGTGCACAACGCTAGCAAACAAACCATTCAGTCAATTTTCTCCAAAATTTATATTCCCCAATCGTAGCTGATGTCTCGGATCCTAGAATTAGAAACCGATATTTTAATTTTAGCGGGTACTTAACATAAGACCCCTGGATCATTTTCAAAATTTTCGAAAAAATGGCTAAAAAGGTTGTGATAAAATTGTGTTGTTGAATAGACAAAAGACGTTTAAAAGAGAGGCACTAGTTTCATTTTTATTGACATCCCCGACTTTTAGAAAATTGAAAAAAAATGTAAAACTACAAAATTGGAGATAAAGATTTTTTCAGCCAAAGTCTGTTGTAAAAAAAATAGCCCTTCAAAAAAGGTCATGCACCGTTTTTTAAAAAAATAAGAAGTTTTTGCGATTGAAATTTATAATTATTTTTCTCAGAAACCGCTCCAATTCTTTTTCTTTAAATTTTATCCACTTATATAATAAGAGACAATAAAATATGGAGGTAGTCTTATTTTCTGATATTACTGATGAAACTGGTTTTTGAAAATTCAAAAAGAAATATTTAAACTTCAAAATTGGAGATAGAGATTTTTGCCTCAGACAACGTCTGTTGTACCAAATTAGCTCTTCAAAAAAAGGTCAGGTACATTTTTTGAAGAAAAAAAAAGAGTTTTTGCAATTGAAATTTACAAAAAATGTTTTCTCAAAAACCGCTCCAAGTTTTCCTTTAAATTATCTCCTCAAATGTAATAAGGAACAGCAAGAAATATGGATCTAGTCTCATTTTCGGGTATTGCTCGTTTTTTTGCGACAACTACAAAAAGGAATTGCGGTATGTTATTATATAACCGTTACTAAGGGGCAAGATAAGATGTGCTATTGTAGCACCACTAGTTGAGTCTCCGCAAGTGCCAACTCGAAATCAAAATCGAAGTCGAAAGTGCCACACTATTTCGTCCCGTCGGGCCGCACTATTTCGCGGGATTTAGCGGGCGACTTGTATCACAAGAGTAGAGGCTAAGGGGGATAAAAATGTCCCCACGTTTAATTCAACTTTGAATAGAGGGTATGTTTAGTGTTATTTTGAAACTCATATGATCACTAACTGAGCCGGATTCTTTTTTATGATATCAGAAAAAGTATGAATATTCCGATTTTGATTTTTACTTTTCTTCATATTACTCGAAGATAAAATTCTGAAAAAATATATGAGATAGAGCTGACATCTATACGTATTTTGGAGAGCTTTTTTAAAAAAAATTGGTGGGAAGTCCTATTTTTTTAAATTATTAAATTATTATTCGGTATTTTTCTTAGTTTTATTTCTAATGTAACGACTCCAAAAAATCCTACAAATCGATATTTAGGGGTTCTTTTAATGATTTGTTTTCAGATTTTCTTAATGGTGCGTCATATTGAAACAAATTAATAATTCACTTTTTCGTCATTTATATGCAAGTAACTTAATAAGATAAGATAATCACTTTTCTACGGAAAAATACTTTTCAGGATGAATAACGTATCATTTTACCGTACAAAAATATTGGGGATTATTTTTGACACCCAATTCAAATATTAAAAAATTTAAAAAATCATTTTATCATGTTTTTGTACTGTTTTGATGTGAAAAAATTACTTGAAATAGTTATGTTGTCGATGTTGTTGGACCATATTATGCAAATCAAAATGAAGCCAGCATTTTGAAAGAGATGACAAAAGACGACATAAATTCTTTGTTGAAACAGGGACACATTTTTTTAGACAGAGGATTCAGAGATGTTAGAAGTGAACTGGAAGGCAAAGGGTACAGTGCTAATGCCATCATTGAAAGGAGAGCGCAAGCAGTTGGCAATGACCGAACGAATAACGCTTTGTAACTTCAGTTCCCTGGCCAGTTGAAGCAGTCCATGGTGTATGGGGTAAAAATACAGATTATTACATAATCAGCTCGATAATTATTATGTAATATTACATGTTTTCTTAATAACACTTTTGGTAAACGTAATTTCGATCAAGGGATGGTGGAAGAAATCATCCACCAAATGAATGTAAGAAAGATGTTGAAAATACTCTTGTCGCAGAAATTGTAAATGCAAATTGGGGAGTAAGACTATGCCATTTAAAAATAAGATATTCGATTATCTTATTGACTTTCCATAAATGAGTGAAAAATAATTAAAAATTGGTATCACGGGCACTTAACAATTGTCTCAAGCTATATCGTATTTAGCGGAAATGTTAGATGAAGATTATAATATTGATAATATTAGCAGAAATAGTGAATACCTTGGTTATCAAAATGTGTTAGGGAAGAAAACGATTTGTATTTCTCACATTCATTCTGTTCTTGTTCCTTTTGTATTTCTGTACAATACATTACATATTAAAATCCACATATGTACTGTTTTTCATATTGGATTTAAGAATATTAGTATCAATATGTAAATATATGAGATTTGGGTACACATTTTAGGTATGTCCAATAAAAATGTACTTTTCATAAAAACAGATTTAATCCAGTTTCACACAAGTAGAGCGTAACCATTCACTAGCGAGTTTTACAATGTTCCAGGGGATGTACCAGGGAAAGCCAAAGTCGCCGTTAACCAGGAAGATCTTCGATGCTCGCTGTAGTAGTCTAAATTTTACCGTCCAGGAGAGAGAGAGAGTTCAACTTCGCCGCTTCGTTGCCACTAATCACTATATCGCACGCATTCACTATACTGCCGGTAGGCGCTGACTGCATCTCTGCTCGCTGGGGCTAGGGGTTCGCTGGCGAGCCCCGGGGCGAGGGTGGTGGCGCGCTATGCGGTGCTTAGCCGAGCGAGACATCGCCGCGGCGGCTGCTGCTGTCACCCTCTCTTGAGTGGAGTTAGAACTCTGTTTTGGCGGCTCCTTCAAGGGTGCGCGGGCGACTTTGCAATTTTAATACTAATTTTATTTATTATAAAATGTTTTATATATACTAGTAATGAAAATTTACAAAAGTTTCAAATAAATTTACAAACAGTGCAGAACAGCTGATGACAATTTCACTGTAGCAGCACGTTCTGTTGTCGTAATTTGGAACTTCTTCCATTGTGACTTATACATTCCGACCTAAACATGCAAAAACTCTTTCTCAATTTCATCCGCTTTTGATGTTGACACTGCTTTCGATTGCTTTAAATTTCGAAGAAGCACGAACTCCCTCGCCCGAGAGAAGAGGCCGACGGAAGCTGAAGGAAGGCGAAGGGGATGAAAGAAGCCGGGAGCTGAAGGAAGAAAAATGTAATAAAATATAAGTAAACTCAAAATCGCTTCCCAAGCTTCCAACGTGTAAATAGAAATGATTTTCATTTTTCGAAGTTGACCATGCACGTCAGCTTTCTTGCTTCAGAGGCAAGAAAAGTATGGCACAGTGTTTAAAATTGGAAAAGACTTTGACATACTGGACTCGAAAACAGCTGTTAGGAAGGTTGTTAAGTCACCAAAGGAATGTAATTTTAATTTTCTGTTATGAAACATCAGACCACACCAGCTGCAATAGTTGTCGTTTAGGGAAAACCTCACTACAATGTGGAGTTAGGTACAACTAGAAAAAATTACCAGTTGAAAATGAATGCAGGAGACATTACCCCTTCGAAAATTAATATTGGAGTGCCAATAAAACTGGCGACGAGGAATGTCCAACGCATACTGCTTCTGCACTATGGAGAGGCCTGGACTGATTTGCGACTTTTGGCATTTAACGAACATTTCCTGATGACCTATGTCAGTCGAGTTGTCATCTGAGGACGAAAATGAAGGTGGAACATTTTGAAATTGTCAAAGGCTAGATGCAAATAAAAAGTAACAGTTTTATAACTATAATAAAATGTTGCAAGAACAAAATGTCTCTTGTCCATTCCGTAAAGTTCCAAAATCAACTTTGTATAAAATACAATTATACAATTTTATTTGTTTATTTACGTCAAAAACAGTTAAAGGCTGAGTGACGTGCTATGAGAAGTTAATTTGAAGTTACATGTCTAGAAGCAAAACAAGGAGTCATCTCAGCATTTGCTCAAGGATCAAGGAAACTAAACAAAAACCTGATCGAGATAGGGATCTAATTGTAATTGGGGATTCTCTAATTGTATAGAAACAGTTGTGCAGCAGAAAAGATATTACTTGGGACTTACACTTTTGTATCAAATTTAATCGTTTAATGTCATCTGGCAAGGTGTTTTAAAATAATGTACATGTATTGTATGTGAACTTTTTGTAGTGATCTGTTGATACTGTAGCCTGATAAATATGATTTAAATGTCGAGTGTTGTAGTTATAAACATAAACGTTTGCTGAAAATATATTCCCGCCCTTCAGTAAGTCATTTTTGAAAAAAAAACCACTGATTCATATATCAAGAGACAAGGTAATGGTAAGATACCTAGATTGATAAAAGGCTTACAAGAATCACGTAGGTGGGATTTGCTTATTATTAGTACAATTCTTTTTTGTATTCTAAAAGTCTGTGAGCTACAAGATGTATTTCCCCAGAGCATTATTCCATATCTTAGGCGAGAATGAACATTCGCGAATTATACACAACGAGCAGTATGGAGGCTGACTGAATTTGAAAGAATTCTGTAGGTGTAGAGTAAATAACTTAATTTAGTGTTCAATTCATTTAAATGGATGCTCCATTTAAGGTTTGACTGAACCGAAAGACCTAAAAAAGTCGTTATCTTAACATCAGTCAATGGCACACCGTTCATTTTCAATAGAGAGGTGTTTACATGAAATGGAATTCTGCATTGAAACCGTTTTATTTTCATTTACTATTAATTTGATATTACGGAACCAATTTGAAATATCTGATATTGCATTACTTTCGGTTTCTTTATTGCAAAGAATATTCGTATCATCCGCAAAGAGAACTGTTCTTACGTTTCTAATCGTCGAGGGCATATCGTTTACGTATAGTAGGAAGATAATAGAGCCTAAAATCGATCCCTGCGGAACTTCACGTGCAATTGGCAAAGAATCGGCAAAGTGTGTACATAATATTCCATTATTCCAGTAAGGTATTTTCACTCTCTGAGATTGTTGTTTAAGGTACGAACATAACCAATCTAGAGCCACAAATTCCACACGAAGGTAATTTTGAAAGTTCAATGATATGATCAATGACGTCAAAACCTTTTGAAAGATCTAAAAATATTCCAATATGTACTTTGTTTTGATCCATATCTGCAATATCTTTAAGAAAAGAAAATATGACTGTTTCCGTAGATTTCGATTTTCGAAACCCATGTTGACAATCTGAAAACGCGTCGTGTTTACAAAGAAAAGTTTCCATTCGTACGTAAAATCGTCTCTCTAATATTTTTTTAAAAAAAAACGACAAAAACATTTGCCCATAATTTTGAATTTCATTTTTGTTTCCTTTTTTGAAAAGCTGCTTAATCTTAGCTGTTTTAAAAATATCTGGTAACATTCCTGTGCATACGGATACATTAGATGAGTTAACGGGTGTAAAATGGCGGGCGCACAACAATACAATTCATATAAACAGGTCGACTATTTATTTTTTAGTCTATCGATTATTTTGATAATTTCATCGGAAGAAGTTTCGGAAACAAACATCGTGTTTAAAATTTTTGGGAAGACGTCTGATATTGAATTTTGTGGCTGGAGACCCTTAGTGAGATCGGCAGCAATTCTTGAGAAGTATTGGTGAAAGAGACTAACCGCTGTTGCTGGATCATTCACATTTCCATCGTTATATTTTCAAACAACATTCTCTACACGGTTTTTAGTTGATTTGGTCGAATTTTTTTATTATATTCCACATAGTTTTTTATTACTTGAGTTCAAACAGCACATTATTTCTCGCGTTATTGGAAAAAGCTACGTAATATTGAAAAAATGCATTTTCTGCGCCACTAACACTTTAGCTGTTATTGAAAACGTCCAATTCAAACAAAGCGACTGTGATGCATATCTGCATTCATTTCGATAGTCAGATGCACCAATTATTTCTTACTTTGACAAACGAAACAAACAGGAATACATTTGAATGTAAGTTACAGTAGCGAACAAATTTAGATTTAGATTTATTTAGTAACAAAAAACAGTAAAAACTGCATGTGACATATGGGGAAGAAGATTATCTGCGCACGTTTTCTTGAGTTCCAGAATGCCTTCCCATCATTGTAACTATAAATAGTTGAAATATGAGTAAATGTTTAAAATAAATAAAAATAAATTTTAAAAAAGGCCGAGATTAGTAATATTTGAAAAAAATACACATTTTTGTTCTCGAGTAATACAAAACTTATTTGCATCAGTAAACGAATTGCAAGTATGACTTTCTGCATTGCTAACAAATTAGTAACTCGCCCTTACCTCTACTCCTACCATTACAAGCAACAAACGAGAGTTCAACACAACGTGCGCTTAGTGAGGCTACATTTACGTCCAGAAGCAAAACAAGAGGCCATTTCAGCATTTCCTCGATAGACCAGGGAAAATGGACAAAAACCTGATCAAGATGGGGGTCATTGACCCGGAAGCTGAAGTACATTATTTGTTACAAACATACTAAATCTTGTTAAAAAATACACAATACAAATGTAAACTAATTCATTATATATCACTGTTTTGTTAAAATAAACATTATTTTTCTTTTTGATAATCAGTATAGTCTCTAATTGTATAGAAACAGTTATGCAGCAGAAAATATTTTACTTTTAACTTAAATTTGTGAACCGACTTCAATTGTCATCTGGCAAATACATTGTAAAGTGATGTACATGTATTGTATGTGGATTTCTGATAGTAAGCTGTTGATACTGACACTTGACGAACGTAATTTTTACGACGTGTATTGTAATTATAAATATCAGAATTGCATAAAAATATGTTCCCACCGTTAAGTAAGTCAGTTTTGACAAATATTACAGGTTCCTAAATAAATAGACAAAGCAGCGGTAAGATTCCAAGCTCAATGAAGAGAGGCTTCAAGGGTAACGCGGATGTCATTTGTTCATTACTCGAATAATTTTCTTTTCCATTCTTAAGCACTACATGATGAGTTTCCCCATAATATTGTGCCATATCTCAGGCGGGAATGTACATTTGCAAAATACACGCAACGGGCTGCATCAGGGCTGACAGAATTTAAAAGAATTCTGAATGAGTAACATAATGAACTTAAGTTGGTGTTTAATTCTGTTATATGTACATTCCATTTAAAGTTTGACTGAATTGAGAGACCTAGAAATTTTGTTACCTGAACATCAGCTAATTGCATATTGTTCATTTTCCATAGAGCATGCGATTGCTGTTTTGAAATGCAAAAATGCCTTGAAATTGTTTTTTCTTCCTTAACTATAAATTTGTTATTACAAAACCAATTTGAAACTTATAAAATCTTACTATTTATTGTTTCTTTTTTGCAAAGAACATTCGTGTCATCGGCAAACAGAACCGTTCTTCCGTTTTTATCGCTCTCGCTGCTACTGATCATTCTTGAGCCACCAAGTAACCTCAGTTTAGGGGACTTGTTTGCAGGTAAAAATAAAAATTATTTGGAAACACCAATTTTCGAGATAAATTCAGTACTTCGGTTATAGATGAACATCTGCCCCAATTATAGCACCATTAGCGTGATTTGTGAAATAAAATAAACTAGTGATGCTACAGAATGTCACAGACTTTCTCGAACTAGTTTGTTTCCTTATTTCTTTCCTCTGGACTATAATTTCGGTTTTACTCCACCCTCTTCCCAGCTGCCATCTATTGCCACCTAAAGATTTTTATCACACTTTTTCAATTTTTCGTATTCCTAATGATAGAACCTAAACATGACTTTAAAAGTACTATAGAAATATAAAACTTCGTCAGACATGTACATTTTTGTTTAAAAAAATTAAGAAACTAACGTTTAGTGCATCTGAAAATGCAGAACTAGGAACTCAATTTCTCAGAATACTTTTCAATTTTTGACGAAACTTTATGAGTAGAGACAGGATTTTTATGTAATTACATCCTTTTTGTTTTTCTACTTACCGATCTCAAATTTTTAATTTTGGCGAATCGTCGCCGTCCTAACAATATTTTTTGTTACATATTTGCACAATAGCAATATTTTTTGTTACATATTTGGTACTACTTTACATATATTGCTATTTTCACAAAATCTTTTTTTTTTATTCTACTAATTTTCTTCAATTTTATGACTCATTTTTATGAAAAGAAATATTGAAAAACACTCTTATTTCTTACATTGATACTGCGTATTGTCTACTCGATTTTCGATACATGACGCGGTAGGATGTTCTCAGAGTTCTGCTTGCCTGCATCAGTTATTTCAGTGGCGGGAAGTGCACGTCAGTGACATATCAGTTATATCTTCAGGTGCGAAAAGTATCACTAACGCCGCTTCTCGTGAACTTTAACCTTAATTTCCAAGAAACTTTACCGATCGTCTTGTAACTCTTCGCTGAAAATGCTACACGCTGCAGTGATAGTTTGCTGGTCGTAGTTACCACCAGCTTGTATGATGGTTTCTATTGCGTCTACACTGGCTGCTAGACGACCGTACCGAATAGCAGTTTATTGTGACGTCATGGATACTCACAGCGACCACAGACACAGAGCTTTCGTATAACAAATATATTT
>BOPP01000014.1:650434-669540 GCA_017312745.1 Gryllus bimaculatus | reverse complement strand
ATTTGTGCACGGAGCTACGAGTCTTGTCTGAAGTCAATGGGCATGTCCCGTAACCTCCGAAGTGTGCGCCATAGCAGAACGGTTGGTGTTGTGTTCTTGTTGTAAGTGGGCGATGTTGTTCTTTGAGTCGCTGCGGCACACAGAACGCCCGGTCTCGCCAATATATGTCCTGCCGCCAGCTGCATGGGAACTTCATAAACTCCTGCCGGACTGGAGGAGGAGGTAAACGCAATCTTTAATGCGTACCAGAGGCGTTGTGCAAGCTGTCGGTTCGCCGTGAACACCGTTACGGATGTTTTCTTCCGTAGTAATTTACCACACGATCGGTGACTACATCGGACGTATGGGAATCACGGTTGTAATCTTGGAGCGCGGCACTCTTCTCTATCTCCGAAGAAGCGTGACGGTCTTTCGGCGCTTGCCGCGGGTTTCGGCGCCAACCGCGGCCCGTTCGGTGCGATTGCGACCTCCGGGGTGGTCGAACCTGGCAAGTACGCGTTTGATCGCCGTTTGGGAATAGAAGTTGGCCCTGAAAGTTTTCAGAGCTTTCTGATAAGTTCTTTCGGGGAAAGAGAGTGCTCGTCATACACCTTCACAGCTCTTGTGGCCAGTGTCCTTCAGTACACCTAGTTTATTTGAAGGATGGTGTGGGAATCCGCGGTGTAGGTATCGGTCAGTTGTGGTCGGTTTTCGGTAGACCGCGTGCCCAATGCCATCTCGCGTTTGCTAAAACAGGACATCTAAGAACGCAGACAGTTTTTTATTTCCGTCTGCCATCGTGAATTGGACATGCTCTGGTGGATACTGTTAAGGAAGCAGTAAGAACTCCTTCTAATAATTCGCGTCCGTTGTGGCCAGATGACAAAAGGTGTCGTCACAGTACAGCACCCAGGAGAGACGGTTTCTGCAAGGGCAGTTCCGTAGAGCCTCTGATTTCAAAAAGCTTCCGCTGAAAACGATGGCAGCGATGCGGAGACGAGCGGCCAGAGCCATAGCCCGCGCCTTCCCCCTTGGGGCGTAGTGCCGGTCCTTGGTAATGAAAAAAATGGCCCGAACTCTTAGGCAGAATGCAAGCCAGTTCAGGCCCATTCTGTCGGCCTGGCTTACGATTCTGCAACTTTTGACGCTTTATAACTTCCCACGGCTTCATGTACCGGGAACTTTTGTTAAAGAGCGAAGTCACCGATCAAAAGGCTGAACCAGCATATACCTTTCGTCCAGTCTTTGCTGCCGAAATGATGTCAACGAAGTGCCGTAGAGTCGCCACGGCGTATTCATACTTCGGCGAGCGCGCCGAGATGGTCAGCGACAAGTCTCGCCAAGGGCGTGGGTCGGCGGAATTTGATTGGCATGACGATGGGGTTAGGGCGCACGCCAGGCTTTGTGTACCTTAGGTAGGGCCGTAAAACGCTGGCGTCGACGGGTTGTCCCGGACAAACAAGGCAACTTCTTCGAAGCCTCTATGCAATGCGGAGTTTGCGAATCCCTCGCGGCGGTTTCGGTTCTTATCTTGCTGTACCGGGTTGTGCTCCCAGAAGCGAGTACCGCGGAGCTATCGGAAAGAATGGACAGGCCCACCTTGTCTTGTAATCCGCAGCTTTCCATCGACGACCGTAGCATCCGCTGCGTACAATGACAAGGTTCACGTCTGCTTCGAGGAAGTTCTTGCAAAGGCCAGTCGTTCCTCCTTGGACTAAGTTAGTGCGAGAGGCGCGAGCGTGTTTTCTACTATCCTGGTCCGTGTTTTGGTCGGAATGTCCTCGCTTGTTCTTCGGGTAAATACCACGAGCGCATTTCCTACCCCCGGGGCACACGATGTCAGTGATGGTATTTGCTTGGGGCTGGTCGCGAAGTTGAGCCGTTTGGCGAGTAACAGCAACGTAATAACAGTAATTATAGAAATTCATGCTACAAAGCCTCTTAAAAATGAAAAAATGGGGTTTTGGAACTTCCTTTGAATAGTCTGGAATAGTTGGGAAGAAATTCAAACATGTGGGCTTCTAGCGCGATGGCGAAGGTGCTTCCTGAATCCAACGCCGTATCAATCATCCAAAATCGGCTGAATATGCACCGTAAAGTGAAAATTTGCATAATTTCAATCCCCCTCCTCCCCATGCCACGCCATCCCGCCGCCGCACGTGCGGACGCCGGCTCCGAGGGGCAAACGGAAGCACTCCTTAAGCCCTAAGGGCGCCCTTCAAACGGCGCGGCGCGGCCGCGCTTCGCAGCAGGCGCGTGCGTAGCAGAACATTTGGTTTGAATGGAGGGCCTTCCACGTCTGCAAGCGGGTGGCGGCTGCTGCGGCTAGCCGACGCCGAACTCCAGCTACGAGAAGCGAGGAGGCGGCACGCGCCACCTCTAAGCAGAACAAAGCTTTAAATGGGGGGCTTTTTCCCACTGCGGCCACCGGCCGCAGAAGTTCTACCTGCTCCGGTCCTTTGTTCGTCGCCGCGGGGGGGCGAAACCTAACCCCCCAGACCCACCCCCTTCCATGGCGGCGGCGTGCGGCATGGCTCCGGCGGTGGCTGCGTCGAACGAAGCGCGCCAGGTCGCGCCGTGGGAAGGCGCGCTAAGCGGTAGGAAGAAGGGCTGAGCCGAGGCAGGCAAGGCAGGCTCTTGTGGCCCTGACTGGGATTTGTCAGATAATGCTTTCGCATAAATCGTTATAATAGAAGTAATGTAATTGCTTGGCGGAAAATTGATTTTGATATTTCACAAAGTGCATGTTTGGGGACCTCTAATACCGAAAAAGTGGTTTTTTTTTTTTCTTTTCAAAACGTCCGTCCGTCTGCGCCTATGTGAACAATACTAGGCTGAACTACAGTATTCCTAGAATTATAATCGAAAGTAATATTCACTGTCCGATATGGCCTGTCTCAAAGCCTTTAACGAGTTTTCGAAAAAACTATCGTTTAAAATTTGGGAGACTTTAAAATGACGCCCCAGGAAATCTTTTATATTTTCTCAAAAATGGCTCCAATTTTTTCTTCGAATTTGTTGTAAGAATATATTGAAATATCTTCTCACGGGTGGGCTTAGGTTTTGGATGTTACTGTTACTTTGATTTTTTGAAGGTGACAAAAGTTAGATTTTTCTTGCCTCTTCTCACAACTACAATATTGAGATTCAGATTTGTTCTCCGTAATAGTTCTTCATTGACATCGTGCACATGTCCATTGAACATTTTAATAGTTTTCCGGTGTAATATTCACGAACATCACCATGCATCATAAAAAAACACTAAAAATCAAAATTACTACAAAACCGGTAAATACTAATAAATCAAAAATTTGCTCAGAAACGGTTCCAAATGTTTTTTAAAACTTTTGGTTATGCGATGTTCTGAATTGTCCTGTGAAAGAATAAATAAACCTCGTCTGATTAATTTTCTTATTTTTTCAATTTTTTTCTTTTTTGACATTTCTCTCACGTCTTTAATATTTGATTACCGGGTGACTTGTATATATTATTGGCGTTTTTTTAATTAAAGACCTCATAAATAGAACCGAAAAAATGTGTACATAAGTATGTAATTGAAAACATAAGATATGTAATGAATATATAAAATAGGAATGAAATATTTAATATTAAATACACAATTATAAAACGAACATTTACATAAAACGAAAATAAGGTTTTATAAAACATATGATATAAATTTTAAAAGTGATACAAACGTTTTAAAAATAATTTGAAGAGTACAAATTTGATAATGACCTTTGTAGCCAGAACAACTTTTCCCGTGCAGTTGTAAAACCTTCATAATGTAACGTATTAGCCAGCGTGCCCTCATGGCATCTATTTGGGGACGCTTGGAAGAGGATAAGCCTCGCCACAGGAAGAAGGGTTTTTTCCGTAAAAGGCATGAAGCGGAAACGGGAACACAAGGCTTTGGGAGTAACGCGGCCTATAAAAAACTTTTTCCACTGTTATAACAAGCGAAGGGGGTGGCGTGACGTAATAGGTCACGTGGGCCTCGCCTATATAACAGAGGTGTACAGAGCCTTGGGTGGGTCTGGAGAACAGTGGGAGAAACCTCGTGCGTGTGCACAAAACTTGGCGCCACGACCGGTGCATATGCGAGTTAGGCTGCGCGAGGCTGGAGTCACTAGTTGGACGAAGCCTGCGGAACTTTTGTCTTGGGTGAACTGCGGTCACGGGGGAGCGATGCTGTGTGGCTGGCTCCGAGGTGAAGAGTGGTTTGAGTGCACGATTAGGCCGATTCTCAATCGATAAGATCGCTCCTGCGATCGAGGCAACCAGCCGTTGGTGCGCCAGAACGGACTTTGTGTCCCAGCGTGAGCATCCGGTCACGGAAGCTAGGCTTTGTGCGCGCCTTCAAAAGTAAGGAGTGGCGAATGCCACAATCAAAACCATCGTTCAATCGGGTTTGGCATGCTCCCGCGATCAGGGGATAGAAGGTCTATCAGAGGCTAGGGTGTAAGTAGATTATTAAGTGTAATATTGTTTTGTTTTTCTTGTTATAAAATATATTTGTTATACGAAAGCTCTGTGTCTGTGGTCGCTGTGAGTAATCCATGACGTCACAACTAACTGCTATTCGGTACGGTGCGTCTAGCAGCCAGTGTAGACGCAATAGAAAACCATCATTACAAGCTGGTGGGTAACTACGAACAGCAAACTATCACTTGCGCAGCGTGTAGCATTTTCAGCGAAGAGTTACAATACGATCGGTAAAGTTTTTTCTTGGGAAAATTAAGGTTAAGTTCACGAGAAAGCGGCGTTAGTGATATTTTCCGCACCTGAAGAATATTCAACTGATATGTCACTGACGTCACTTCGCCACTGAATAATGGATGCAGGCCAAGCAGAACCTGGAGAACATCCTACCGGGCGTCATCGTAATCGAAAATCGATAGACAATACGCAGTATCAATGTAAAGAACACAAGGAAAACCGATACTGGCCGAGACGCATAAAAGAGGCATTAGAAATACACAGACGTCCGCAAAAAATCAACGCGGACGCAGGCCTCGCTCTTAACCACGCCTTTTTTTTCCTTCAGTTTTCCCCCCTCCAGTTTCCCTGGAGAGGCAGTAATTTATTTATCTTTGGGGTACATTATAAATAACTGCAGCCGATTTGGCTTGTGCAGTTAGGCTTTATTACTTACAAACTAAAACTATCTTATAACTATAACTATACACATTCCCACTTTGGGGTTTGTTAGTTTTTAGGCTTTTTTGTTAAATCTTTAATTGGGAGATCTTGAAATTGTTCAATTTTCTTCTTTTAATTTTTTTTCCTCACTCGCATTCATTATATTTACAAACGCATCCATTCATTCATTCATACAAACACAACACTTCACAACACTACATACACTTTTAAAGCACGCCACGGCGCCGACTTCAATCAAGCGTCCGTGGCGCCGCGACGTCTTCGGACTCCAGCATCCAAAATTGATCCAGCATCCTCCTTGCATCATCCAAAAATTTTCATAATTATTTTCCGTCTTATATCTTCTTTATTTGAGCCCCATATGTAACTATTAATATGAAAGTCACATTGAAGTCAGTAAGAGAAGAAATGGAGTTGGAAGTTGGTCAATTATTTGTTGCATATCTCCAGTGTCAAAGTCACATCTGTTGGGTAAATAAATATTGCAGATACTTAGGGATTTATTAGCTAGACAAATTTTGACTGCAATGCATTCGAGGTTTGGGTTGATATTCATGTCGTATGTTATTAAAGTTGTTTTATTACACAAACTCCACTCACTACTTCTGCATTGGTTCTGTTTTTTTTATGTATGAATTATGATATTTTATGTTGTACTTTTGTCGTTTGTAATTTGTTTCTTGTAGGCCTATTACGTGTGGTTGTATTTGTTAATTAAAATTAATAAATTTTCTCTTTTGGGGTCTGTGCCCATTGATGTTCCACTGTATGATGCAGTCAATCATTACTTAGGTTAATTAATTAATTTTCTTTAATTCTTCTGTAGTGTCGTATCTTCTGTCCATTGAGTTATTCATCAATTAATTCATTACAGATTTTTCAAACTTGTATCAGTATCAGATACTTCTTGAAGTTTAATACTACTATTCTTAAGTTTTTTTTATTATCCTGGTAAAACTGTTGTATGTAAATGTATCTTTCAGTTAGGACTGAGTATGTTTCATTCATCATAAAGATAATTCCATCAATATCGTTGGTATAATCTTTTGCTATTAAAGCAAGGATCAGTAGCTCGAAATGAGTTTTCTAAGAATGATTTGAATTGAGGTTATGCTATGAAATTTATGCAGATTTGGTTCAATTACATTTTTAATAGGAGCAATAATTTCATCAACAGATATTTGAGGTAAGATTTCCAGAAGGGAAACCTCGTCAATTTTATTCGTTTTCTTTTTTGGGGGGTTGTTTTAGACTTATTTCAGTATTAGAGTGTACATTATTATGTAATGATTCTTGCTGGGAAGATGATTCAGTTGGAAGACTTCTCTTGTTAAAGCTTGGAAAATGAGTACTATCCCTGGATGTATGTACGGGAGCCAGTGTTTCAAATTGACTGGGTTCCTTCTTGTTACCTTCGTTGTCAGATGGAGTTACTAGTTGAATAGTTAAGTCCATTTCCTCTGAGTTTTCTGAATTATGTTCAACGTTAATACTTACTGCAGGTTCTTTGTTGGTGGGGACTGAGGGGCATTCCCTAGCAAGATGACTTTCCTGTTTGCACACAAAACAGACGATATCTGCACACATGAAAATTCTGTAAGTGGTGCCATCAAAATATATTAATAGAGTCTCAGGTAAGTTATTGGCTGCATCTGGGTCAATATAAACTTGACGAGTGTCCAATATATGTTGAAAACCTCGATCAGATAATCCGGCTTTGAGAAGAAAGATATTTGTGGTCATTTTCATCTTGCAATTTTCAAGTTCTTGAAAGATAACATGATGGGGGAGAATAGGACAAACGTAGGAGATAATTACTTTAGTATGTCGGTTCATTAGCGGTCTAAAATGTGTCTGTTGATCATTAATTGTCATTGTCTTCTATGTAGAGGTGAATTTTTCGGCTTCATTTTTTGACGACAAAAATTTGCAGAGTCTGGATACGAATCTTACATTACTTGGCTTCACAATACCTGCTACAGCGATGGTATACTCTTTGATAGAGATGCCGTCTTTCGCTTCTATTACGATGGCTTGTTCTTTCTTCGGAAAAAGTAGTTGTTGTTGTTCCAAGTAGTTGCTGTTGCGTAGGATTTCTTCTCTGTATGGGACCTTTTAACACAGAGATTCCCATGTAGTCAGAAGAATCTACTTTTTGTTGCTGGACACAACAAAAAGCAGCAACATAGTAGCTATTACAATTTTTGTTAAGAAAATAACTCGCGACACAATCGTTCACTTAACCGCCGCCACAACGCGTTTCGGTAGAGCAGGGCACGACCGCACAGCTCGGCGACCAACTGGCGACTGACAGCAGACTCTTTCTTCAATTTTATAGTATTGAAAAGTTTTTGATATTTTCGAAAAAAACGAGCAATATCCGAAAATGAGAAAATATTTCATATTTCTCATTTTTCCATATTTCTTACAGTTCCTTATTACATAAGTGGAGAAAATTTAAAGAAAAAATTTGGAGCGGTTTTTCAATTATTTTTTTTTGTAAATTTCAATCGCAAAATACGCAAAAACCACTCGATTTTTCAAAAAATTGTACGTGATGTTTTCTAAAGAGCTAATTTTGTACAACAGACTTCGTCTGAAGCAAAAATCTTTATCTTCGACTTCACAATATGTTTTTAAAATTTTCATAAATACTAGCAATATCCGAAAATGGGGCTAGCACCTTATTTTTTATCGCCTCTATTTACATAAGTAAAGATAATTTAAAGAAAACAATTGGAGCTGTTTTTGAGAAATTATTGTTGTAAATTTCAATCCAAAATACGCAAAAACTACTCCTTTTTTCAAACAATTGTACATGGCCTTTTCTGAAGAGCTAATTTTGTACAACAGATTTTGTGTGAGAAAAAAAATATGCCAACAATTTTGAAGCTTTTTTTCTCTGATTTTCGAAAAATCGGGGATGTTAACGGAAATGGTACCTGCACAACCTTTTACATGTCCTTTGCACTGTTGAACAACACAATTTTATCAAAATATTTTGAGCCAATTGTTTGGAAATTTTGGAAATGTGCCAAGGACTTCATGTAAAGTACCCTCCAAAATAAAAATTTCGGTTTCAAATTCCAGAGTCCGCGACATTAGCGCGAAGGATTGAGGAATATCAATTTTGGAGAAAATCAGCTGAACTATTCGTTAACGTTGTGCACAGACGGACGGGCAGACACACGTTTTGCCGTCAATTTTTCGGTATCAAGGACCTTCAAACATGGATTCTGGCTACGCCCCGAATTAGAGGATTTTTTTCTATATTTAGCAACTGGATTTATCCACTTTTTCTTTACCTGTCCGACAATAAAAATTTTTGTGTCCAAAATTCGCCGTTTACACGATTACAATACTTTCTCTTCTTACGTCAGTACGCGTGAGAAAGTAAAAATTGTTCAATTGTTTTCAATGGTTCAATTGTTCCTCGATTAAGTAAACAAAATACAAAAGTTTAACTTACGTTTTCTTAGTCAAAGAGCATTTAATTTCTTTGTCACTTTCTGTACAATTACTCTGCACGGCAAGGGCGCACTTGGAAATGTACCACTCATTTAAAAGCTTCTTTTCGAGGGCTTTGAATTTACTGGAAAATTGGAAGTCCGATTTTCAAGGTTTCACAATGGCAAGTGCTCTAGAAATATTTAGACAGTTAATGATATTTAAATTGAATTTAAAAACATGTAATTTTAAAAATTTACGATTAATAGTTTAGTTTAAAATGGAAACTCACAAGTATGAATTTATTACACATTTTACTTTTGATTAAAATGCAATCTAGGTTTTTCAAATTCCTCTCCAATGTCTAAAAGCTTAATTGTCGATTTATTCCGTTTTTTTCTGAACAAATTTCACTGACTTTTCCCACTTTTCCAATAAATTTATTAATGTTCCCCTGATTTTTTTGAGGTATATCACACCTAGTTTTTAAAGAATTGTGTAAAGATAAGATTTCGATGCCTGTTAGAATCTGCAAAATGTTTTAAATTTTCTACTACAGTAAAACCTATTAATCCGAACCCTGCAAATCCAAAATTTCGGCTAATTCGAACAAAATTCGGGATAGGGGAAAAATAAACAAAATGCATATGTGTAGTGTAAAGAAAGGATTTTATAATTAAATTTGTAACTGAAAAACGAATTTTTGTAACACGAGTTGAAATGAAACGTTTATTGCATTGGTAACTACAGTGTATATCACATATTTATATAGCTGTAATTTTCACTTAGTGAAACTTAAAAAACCGGTAATATTTTACCGTAAGGAGTTGAAACTGCTTGATGATGCGATGTGATTATGTGACCACTCGGGTAATCCTATAGATGTATTTGAATATATGTTTGGTACATTTGTTCGGCTAATCCGAACATTTCCGATTCCGAACAGACCACACTCCCAATTAGTTCGGAAAACCGGGAGTCTAATGTATATTCAATCATTATTTAAAATAAATAAAACATAAGTGAGTATTTGATATCTAGATTGTTAACGTGAGAACATTTCTTACAAATAAACAATATACATTTAATGTTATTAAGTTATTGTACAATTTCGTAAAAACGGTATGATAATTTATTAAAAAAGACATAACAAAGCACTTTAA
Source organism: Gryllus bimaculatus (assembly GCA_017312745.1). Lineage (NCBI taxonomy): Eukaryota > Metazoa > Arthropoda > Insecta > Orthoptera > Gryllidae > Gryllus > Gryllus bimaculatus. The sequence continues at coordinate 659,788 of BOPP01000014.1, read as the reverse complement.
ATATATTTTTCGTAAACTAGAGCCAATACGTTGAAGTAATACATTGGAGGTAAGTCACTAATTTAGGCAGTTAATTAGTTAATTAATAATTTTTATTTATACTGCATCATGTAGATTATTTTGAGTACCATAACATAAAATTCTACATACATAAGAAAACATTTTACCAAACTTCAATATTATAAAAATTTTGAAACTTCAAGCAATTAAAGCATAATAATTTAAATAAATTAAGCACTATAACATGCAAATTGGCTGGTTAATCAATGAAATAAAACAACGCAAATGAAAATTGATTCTATTAAAAATGTTTTCATTTAGGATCTTTAAATTAACTGCAACATTTCCAAGTCAAGTTCTTCAGCGTTTTGGCGAGCATCATCATCAGAATTTTCTGATTATTATTCAAAAGATCCTTCATTTTATTGAAGATTGAGGTTTTTTGCCTTTTCCTTTGAAGCCAGATATCGTTTCTCCATTGTTTCTTTGTTGTTGTTTTTTTTGTAGAATTTCATGATAAAATTCCCTGGCATTTCGAACATGAATAAGACTTTCCGTTAGGTTCATTTTATTTACGGTGCTACATAAATGCACCAAGGATGTGCGATGTGTATATTAGCCGTAAATAAAATTATTAATTTACATTAACGCGAACAAAAGGCATCCGTCATTATCGCATTCTGTACAGTGTTACAATGATGGGTTGCAACAAGAAACAATGACAGCTAATTCGTATGGGATACACAATTTGCAAATTAGCAGTGTTGATACCAGTAGCAAGAAAATGAAAATGGATAGAAAAATATAATAATTAAGTATAACATTTTTATATTCATCAAAATTAGTATTTTTACACGCATTACGCTTCTTTCCCACATCTTATTATGCAAAGCAAAATCATATCTTCCTTTTCACATTTAACACAATTAAATGACGCAATTTAAACAGGTTTTAAATAATTACTAAAAAATTAATTTTAAAACGTACAACAAAAGTTCGAATGGAAGAAACGAACAAAAAAAGTGAAAAAATATTGAAATCTAACTTAAGTAGCATCCATCTGCTTAGAATTACCTCTATTACGTTCACGAAGCGCAGCAAATTCTGAGCGGGCGACGGTGTTTGTCGCCAGATTATCTCAAAAATACTCATAATAAAAAAACACCACTAGCAAAAACGAAGAAAAATAAATTTTTCATCATAAATATGTGTATAAAATATCAATATTTTTTTTCAATATAGTAATTCATTTGAATGAGCGCTTAGTCCTTCAATGCTCTATCAATACTTTCTTCAAACGCACAGGGCGTGGTGCTATCTGTAGGCCTCCTCCTGAACCTCTGAGCCACCTATGGGTTGGCACAGCATATGCACATTTTATGATGTATGAAGAACGTTGTGTAGGTTTCTATTCGTCTCTTATGGTCGAGACGGTGCCAAAATCGAATTGCCACAGTAGTTCACGTTCTATACTATAGAGTGAACCAATGGCCCTATTTTCATCGAGGAGACTATCTCTCACTCAGGATGACCAAATGCTCTGGCATATCGCACGTCTTTCCTTGTGATTCACACTTGCAGAGAATGCGTAAGACGTGAACGTAAGGCTTTCCCCTTTTCTTCCCGTATCTTTCTACAGCGAACACAGGAAGCTGTGACCTCGTGAGATTATCGTGGGCGCTCAGTCTTTCAGGCTGAGTATTTTTGTTATTGTTCATATTATTTCTTGTTTGTTTTCAGTTTAATCTTCATTATAACTGAACGAACATGGTCACTGTAAAATTAATTTTGTGGCTCACGAATTTTAATTTAGGAATTACTAAACCAGTTTCATGACTTTGCGTTGATGTTTTATTAACATCGATGTTATAATTTTGAACATCGAAGTATTGTTATCGATGTCATATCACTAACCGGCACCATCAATTGAATTCCGTGCCGGCCGCCACTTATGGGAAATATGAGGCCGAACAAGTATTAGATGCCAAGGAAATATGGGCAGGTGCCAAATTCGCATTAAAAATTTGAGCTAGTACTTTCGATTTCTAGACAATAACATTCGAGAGGCTTATCAGTAGATGGCGATGATTTAGCCGGCGCCAGAACGCTGTCCTCAGGGGTATTGCCCTCGCTCCCTTGACACGGCGTCTGATGTGGCGGTTCCCAAAACTACTGGAAAATTATTTTGGGAAATTGAAAGGGGACCATCTCTCAAATTATTAATCATACAGTTCAATTTTCATACATTTATATTTATTTTTAATTATTGAATAGCGAAAAAAGAAAAAGGGATAATTGGAACAAATATTGCGAACAATTTTCGCGATATTGAAATGATAACGTATTACTGTATGAGTTTTATGTGCGTGAAAAAGAATACACATCTTCCAAAATCTAATAAAATGTACAGCAAGTAATAATTTGCATGCTAATGTCTAAAAATGTTAATTTTGGCGTACTGACGGCCAAATTAACACCAATTTGGCGTCACGCTTGGCGTTTACTCAGTTTGGCAACTCTTTGAAGTATTTGAGATGAAACGTTTCAAACTTCTCGCGTTTGAAATTGGCCCATAATTTGGCCCAACAACTCGAGAACTCTCTCACAAGAGACAAAAAGTCGAAACTCTTTGAAATAGACCTTCAGCTGCTTCCAAAAGTGACAAGTAGATCGCACCAAACTGCGGCAAAAACCGCAGAAAGAATGAATAACGGAAGGAGAACGTTTATTTTTGTCCAGACAAACATATCCATGACAATCTCTTCAACACTTAAATGCATCTTACGGCAAGGTGTTAAGCTTATCAATTGTGTCGTCTTTTCAAAATTTTCTCGTCTGACGATAACACAGAAAGGCGATGCACAGAACTTCTTGTCGTAGTTTTTGCAAATGCTCTCCCAATCGTCTAAACAATATTGCGCAGCCTCAACAGTAAAGGTCATAGAAATCTTCCCCACATTTTTTCCAGAAATTTGTTTGAAAATGAAATCAAATAGTATTCTGTAGGGCCTATCAATGCATACATAAAGCGAATAGTTTTGATAAATGGTTTTATATTATCGATAATTATTACAGATTAATGCATTGATAACAGATTAAACATATAGTAACCGATCAGAATCTCGGTTAGGGATTGCTCGTGAGCATGAGGCTCAATGAAGATTACAAAAAAAAACAAAAAACAAAAAGTCGTGACAACAGAAAAAATGTATACTTGGACAATTGCGTTGCAAAAAAATACATGATGACAATACCATTGACCCTAAAATAACAAAAAAAAGCAAACATTTAACATACGCCACATAAAACAAAAATGAAAATTATTCAATAACCATTACATGCCCTTTAAATAAAAAAAACAAAAATTTTCCACTGAGTAAGAAATGTGAAATAGGCAATATATACAAATGCTATTAATGCCATTCATCAAATCTATCTTTAATTCCAACAGACAACATTCAATCTAAGAAAATTAATTTTATCTCACACTTAAGATTTCTTAAAATCCATCTTTACAACAATTAGCCATAGAAGTATATTAAATGGTAAACATTGTGAATCCTTTACCATGCTTTACCTTTCACAACTACTCAGTTGCTTCACATTCCAACAGCTCAAATTTGTCTTGCTAAACTGAGATCAGTGTGCACATTGATTTATACTACTAATATTATTTAATCTTTAATTTCTAGCGATCTGCCTCCTCACACAAATAGAAAACATCTAACTTGTTAACGAAGCCAAATCTATTTATTTATATATTTACAGGTTGTAACAAAGTACAAATAATGTTGACATTATTTCGCAGAAGACATAGTCTTGTGCGCGAACCTGCAATGACTAATCATGTATCATATATGTCTACCTGTTTCATTAATCAATTTTTGAAGAAAAAACAAAATTAAAGAAAATGAAAATTATAAAATGAAAAATTATATAAAATATAATATCATTTGAGACATATTCAGACATTATTCCTTAGTCACTGCATGGGTTGATAGAATGATTGAATTACTGAATCATTCAAATCAATAATCCAGGATCTGATACGCTTTCGTTGTCCTCGTGTATTAACATCACAATTTTTAAGTTCTGTACTCAACGCGTTGAATATTTTGTAACAAATATAATAATGCCGACGTTTACTAATTTCTTTACGATTTTTTTTCGGAATGATATCTGTGTTCGTCTTTGTCGCTGTAATAGTTTTATAATCATTATACATAGACTCAAAGTTTGTTAATAACGATTCTTCTATATAAAATTTCTTCACGCTGATTATTTTATTTTCTCTTAATATTATTTCCGATGGAAATAGCTTGCTTTTATTATAAATGATCTTTATAATTCGTTTCTGTATATCAATTAACGCTTTCATATTATTACGTAGGCTCCACCCCATGCTACAATACCAAAGGTTGCTATGGACCAAAACAATGCATAGTATATAGACATCAATTGCTTAGTATTGAGTATAGTTCTCAACTTATAATAGATATAAATCAAGTATCTAAACTTTTTTACAATTTGTTGAATTTGATGACTCCATTTAAAATTACAATCAATATAGATCCCCAAATAATTAGCAATCGATGTTCTTTTCATATCAGGACAACAATATTTAATTAGTATCGCATGAAATTTAGGTCAAATATTGAGGTCAAAAATATTTCATTTAATTACACTGGGAAAACAAAAAAAAATAAAAAAAATAAAAAATGGTACCTCCAGCTGAAAGTGGGTGATTTCAAAGAAAAAGATCAAGCTTATTTTCAAACTAATTATACAAAAGTTTCTATCACGCAAGGTTCAAAATATATTAACATATTTAGTTTTTGAAATAAACAAAATCCTATACTAATTCCCGTATTGTAACTCCGTTATATTACTATAAACGTTTATGAGCATGCTTCATATGAGGTAAGAACTAGTTACAAATGGAATACGCATATTCGGGCAATAATATGCAGGCATTAAAATGGTTTGTTGGAATTCTCCATAATATTGGTTCGGCAAATTACAGTGATTTCAGTTTTCCGGACAACCAACAAATCGCATACACTTTCACCCTGGTTATGCTCATTAAAGACAAGTTTGAACAGATGCTACATATCTTTGTTATTTCTTCCCAAGGGCACAAATGGCGTCTTTTTTCGCATTGTTATAAATTTTTTGACTTGTGGAAGCTCCCTCTTTCCTGAAAACGTGTGTGATTGGCAGGCGATACTTCTTATTCAATCCTCTTTGACTGTCTTCTTACCTTTAGTGCACGAACCAAATTCTTGGCACTATCAACAATAAAAAATAGTATGATACCATGGTTTCTAACATTTAGTCAGGATTAGCAACATTCCTATCTCTGTGCAGTTTTCCTGCAAACCTGGACCCCACACGACTTCAAAACCTTACTCTCCTAATTCGACTGCAACCCTACATCCGTCCATCCCTTGTGCACGAAGCAGTCGTCAAGTAATCGATCAAACCAAACCATAAAATTCAATATTACACGCAAATTGAGACCCAAGTCCAACCCTTCTTTTTATTTATTATTCAGTAACGCTTTTGTGAAATGATTGTGGGAACATTTAAAAAAAACACTTTAGCAAATTAAGTCACAAAAATATATCCTAACACCTTGTATAATTTTCACGTAAAATATTAAAAATGTTGCTTCTGGGTCCAATGGATCCCGGTTGCCCAGATGAGGTTTAAAAGATTTGTATGACAAGAGTGTGCCTTCTATTAGATTACGAGGGAGTGTTCGACGGGGTGTTGCAGACCCAGTGCAGCCCTTCCGGAGCGCCACCTACACGCTGGTGGGCTTCGTGGTGGCGCTGCTGGCGCTGCTGGTGGCGTGTGCCGTGCTGCTGAAGCGACGCGCGCAGGAGCGGCAGAGAGACCTCTTCTGACGGGGCGAGGGCGGGGCGAGGGCGACGGCCAACGGAGCCAAGGTGGACCGGGGCAGCATCAACGTGGTCACGCTCTCCACAGCAGCCGCCGCCCGGGACCCAGAGCCGCTGCCGCCGCACGCCTGGCGTTACAACGTCACGGCCAGTCGCTTCTGACGGCGACCGCGCCGCGCCCCGCCCCCGCCCCATAGCTACTAGAGTGCATAGTGCGTGTTTGGACAACATGAGATGGGTGCGTCGAAATACGAGTATCTTCAGTGTTCCCTCTTGTGAATGAAGTGATCACAACATTGGCTGAGCCACATGACGCTTCCACCGACTTTTGCGTTTTGTAAAAGCCGGTTTATTGCTCGCTCTAGACGACTGTTGTCTGGGTGCAAACAGAGATACGATTTGCGATATATGATTCAATAGTGACTTGATTAGGTATATAAGAAAATGAGTCAGAAGCACCAGGATTCATTATAACGCAGAAGATAACACTGAAAAAAAGCCTTGGGAATTTTGGTGCATACACTTTATCTCAAATCTATGTCTATACATGGGGATGCATAAGAATGAGTAGATATAACGAACGAATACTATATTTTTATCTGTTCTAAGACAGTTTTTCTATTCTTTCAGATAATCATTGCTGGTAATTTTGGCAATGACTAACGGAAGTAGATAATTAAACAATATTGAAAGACAGAGAATACTGAACAGGTTCGACGGAAATAAAATAATTCAATACACATCCCCCAAGTAGACTATCAATTTACAGGTTGTGCAACAAATTTGATCAAGCTAGGTCTATATGTAATGCGCCAAAGAGTGGTCGACGAGTGCTTGTTACTACCCATAAAATGAAATGGTAGTTGCTCAGTGATTTATCCAACGCCCAAAGAAATCCAAAAGAAAAGCCTGGGTACCTGCTGAGCACTGAAGACATTGCACTTAATTAAAACTTGTATGTCATTCTTATTGTGACTTCATACATGTATTTTCTAAAATAAATAAGTTTTTCCTTGGTATTTCCATATCAATTCTTAATCAAACTATTTTCTATAATAATAATAATAATAATAATAATAATAATAATAATAACAATAATAATAATAATAATAATGCCTACTGTATACCTACTAATACATTGCACAGCATATAATATAAAGAGAAGTGCTTTGAGTTACAGCGCGATAATTTCTGAATATACTGAACCAATATCGATGAAACTTTTGTGCTAGCTTCCTTTGTAGGTCAGGAGAACTACAGTATATTATTTACAACGATAAACATTTATATTTTTACAAAATAATTACTTTTGTTGCCTTTTTTCGCCCATCTTTATATCATAGATTCAAGAGTAGATCTTCATCAATGTTCAGTAGTTTAGCTGCCCACCACCGAAGGACGACTCAGATCTACGATTGATTTTCTCAATGCATAGAATTGCGTGTTTCTAGGAGAAGACTGTTTCTTTTCACTGTCAATTGTCTAATCTAAAATGATTCTGAGTTTTTCTCCGTTTCATTTATAAAAACTTGGATATTCATTTTAATTTTCTCTCAGCTCGAATGTATTAAGGGATGTGAAATTATTGGAAGAAATCATTTCGGATGGATGTGCTTAATATTGTCGTAAAAAAGAATGAGTGCACACATGTGTAGTTGTAGTAAATTAAGTATGATTATTATGTATTTGCGAGTTGCCCGAGAGACAGTGCGAACGAAATCATATTAAGAATGATTTACGTGTTATGCTGAAACTGTGAAGGATGGATGAACTTGCAGGGAAGTGTTTTATTACGTACGTATTCGTATTTATATTGGAGAGTGAAAGCGTACATTTGGGTTGAGAAGGAATTATTATTTAAATTATTGAAAGTTCGGCAAGAAGTGTAATTGAAGTAAAGCAGTAATGGTAAATGGGTATTTTGAGGAATTGCATGTGTGTCAACGGTTGTAATATTCAAAGTTGTTGAAAATAGAACCAAAGAGATTATTTTAGATAGTAGAAAAACTTTTGTCGAGCCGGGATCCACTGCGATCTCGAATTTTTGGAGATATTATATAAGTTTAAGTATTTAACGGCTCCTTTTCCGTCAGCCACTATTTATCAATGGCCCTAAAACTCGTACTCAAATTCCATTAAAATTATTTTAATTACATTTAAACGTCAATTGCCGTAGCGTGGCGATTAAAATGAATTGTTTAGAAGCTTTTTCTGATGAAAACTGGGACAAAAGTGTTGACACTAAGTCATAAACAGGATTTATTATTGAAAAAGAGGGTGACCTTATTAATTGGAAATGTAAAGTGCAAGCAACAGTGACTTTATCTACAGCAGAAAGTAAACTGGAAGCACTGTATCACAGTGTTCGGTTTTATGAAATTTTAAAAGAATTAGAATTAAAAATGAAAGAGAATTTGAGAATTTATACAGACAGTAGCAATGTTATATCAATAATTAAAGACAAAAATGTCAAAGCTAAAACTAAATATTTAAATAGAGAATTCTTCTGTTAAAGAAACCGCTGAAGAAATCAATATTGATTTGAATCTTATTTCATCAGATGTGAATGCTGATTTTTTTAACAAAGGCAATGTAAAGTACTAAATTGTTGTATATTTGGAAAATAGTTTAGTTCTAGTTCAAATATCAATTAAAATTCAGGGGGAGATACGTTACTTTATTGTATGATGTACATTATTTATATACATTTTAAATCTCATTTGTTTCAAAAAAAGAAAATGAGACTCTTAGCAACTGATATGTATTGAAAGTGAAATATGTTAAATGTGTCAAATGATAAATGTTAATCCAACAGAGAGAAGTATAGTATTTTATAAGAAATAAAATTTAATATGAATTAAACAAAATACTGGTGAGACTTAAAAAATAATATCTATAGAAGAAAATGAGTAATATATATTTTATTAATGTACTACAAATCAACATGTTACAAGGGGAGAGAGGGTATTCAACATACTCCACATTTACGTTTAATTTATTGGCGGCCCCCTATATACAGGAATTCCTTGTCCACTTTTCGATCGTTCTTGATCAATTAGATATGCAGATAAATTAAATGAAGCTACAGCAAAAGAACCAATATGCAGCATTTTCAAGCACTTCCGTAAATAGGGAGTAGCATGTAACAAGAAAACTTAGACTGATAGGCAAAATCTGATTTCATATTCAAAATCACGGTCCAAGTCTTAGTTTTGATTACCATTCAGCTTGTTTGTTACAAAAATGCTGTAGACCAGTGTGTAGAAAGCGAAGAATTGAGAAAATGTCAAAAAATGTACACTCTTGGAAACATTAAGTTTGGCATCTAAATGCCTTGGCCCGAGAGGACATCCCTCCTTGCCGACAGCGCCATCTCGCCATCGCCAAAAATGCAGTTGTTTGAGCCGATGTGTGAGAGCTCGCATTGTCGTGGTGAAGAGTGATCCGTCTT
>BOPP01000014.1:587706-649648 GCA_017312745.1 Gryllus bimaculatus | reverse complement strand
GAGCTGTCAGTTGCCAGATTGCAACACCAGGGTTGCCAAACCCCGAAACATAAAAGGCAACCTTCGTAGTTTTCTACTCCTCGTCCACTACTCCATAAAACATCTCTCTTAGTGCCTTTTCCTGATTATCTGATTTTATCCATATAATTATTTCTCTTCAGATGACGAAGAGCTATAAGAACGCATCTAGTGCCAATATTGATCTTCAAACTAAAATTGTGGCGCAAGTGACTGAGGCACTGGATAAGGCAGTAACATCGCCTACCTTCTTAATTCAATGAATTTCAACAATAATCTTGTGACATGTTTAGAAAAGAAATTTGCTGAACGTGACCGCCAGATTTCAAATCTAAAATCTCAGTTAGATGAAAGGACAGGCCGGCTCGAGATGTACTTACTGCTTGCGGATATACGGCGTCGATGAAACTAAACTGAAGACACCGACAAGCTGGTCATCGAGCAAGTTGCAAATAAGATGAGTGTTAGTTTAAACCTACAAGATATTGATAGGAGTCATCGGGTAGGTAGACAAGTTACTGACAGAAACAGACCCAGCATTGTTAAATTTGTCAGTTATAGGAAACGCAACGAATTGTTCCGCTCGAAACGGCTGCTCAAGCATACTGGGATAACGATTCGCGAGGACTTCACGAAATCGCGCCTGGTTTTGCTACAAGCAACCATCGACAAGTTTAGCCTCAGGAATGTGAGGACAGAAGACGGCCCCATCGTTACTAAACATGGTAACGGTCGTGTCCGGGTGCAAACCAGGGCACAGCTAGACGTACAGGTATTTAATCCTTAGCGTAGGAGCGCCCCCACTCTACACCTCTCTGCCACAACCACTCTTGGATTTTTTCCAAGAACTCTCTTTCCCTTCTTCTCCAAACATTTCTCCTACAAATCCTCTGTAAATATTACCTACTTTCTTCCCTGCATATCCTGTAAAACCTGTTACACGTGAGTGGCCGGACCCTATCCCTGACCGTCCCAGCGTCTGAATAAGCCTAATCCACGATAAATAATTCTGCACGTTGCACACAAAATGGCCAATCTCTGACCTGCCATTTCGACGAAGTAACGGAAATAATATCTTAACACCATTTTCATGCACTTCTTATAAGCGAAACCTCGATGAAGCATTCACTCAATTCCGCGCTGGTAGCAATTTCAGGGTACCGCCTGATAAAAGCTGATCGGAAGGCCAGCGTCGCCGCACACGGTGGAGGCGTCGGAATATACATTCGCGAAGATCTTAAGCAAATTGTACTATCTTCACCAAATAAGGATTGAATCTATTTTTATCGAAGTTGGACTTACAGGGAAAATGTTTCTGGCTGTCATATATTTACCTCCTAAGACAGGCAGCATAGATATGTTGGACGAAACCTTTGCGGTCAGTTCCTGTGAACATATTATTGTGATGAGTGACTTTAATCATAACTTATTAAAAGTCTCTCCCTCTACAGAGCATTTTACGCGCTTTTTCCACAGACTGTGCTTCGAAATTTTACCTCTAGCACCAACACACCACTCAAAGAGCACAGAAACTTGTATCGATCATATTATAGTGTCTGATACAAACTAAGTTCGAAAACACGGAAAATTTACATTTCCTGGCTTTTTTAAACACGACCTAATTTATCTTGTTTAAAACCTTAAGTGTCCTAAATTCTCACCGCACATATTCAAATACCGCGATATTTCAAAATTCGATAAGCAAGCAATTAATGCTTTGCTAAGTGCTAAAGTGGCGTTTTTCACCAACTTAATACAAAGCTCTATGACCGGCATGCGCCTTTAAAACTTTCGCACGTAACTCGTCCTCCTGCAATATGGTTAACTGATGTTATCCGAAATTTAATGAAAAATCGTAGTGCAGCGTATGCTATTTTTCGGGAAACTAAGTGCGAACTACTTAAAAACAGTACAAAATGCTCAGAAATTTAGTTACGCAGAAATGCCGCAACGCTAAAATAAAATATCACCACACCACCTTCGTCAGAAACCACGACTCAAGAACTATTTGGAAAAATCTAGGAATAGGCAAAGGCCCTCCCCAACTTGAAACGAATATTCCCTTAGAATCACTAAATGTTAGTTTCATAAATAACATACCTTCATTTGATAGTAACTTGAAAAAGCAATATCTTGCATTTCTCCAAAACTCAGTAATAAAATCCAACGATAATTTTTTCTTTTCGTCCGTTGAACATCAGGATAAAATCAAAATAATTCAAAGTCTCAAATCAAATGCTTTAGGTTCCGATGGGATAAATGCCAAACTGCTAAAAAATAGCCTAAATGTGACCTACCCAATCATCACCGAAATAGTAAATTTCTCACTAATGAGCGGACAATATCCCTTATCCTGGAAGGCTGCGCTCGTGCATCCTATTCCCAACCCAGCATGAACCAAAAACCCTATTGAATACCGCCCAATTAGCATCCTCCCAACTATCTCTAAAGTACTCGAAAAAGTCGTCCGGAAGCAAACTGAACAGTATCTTCGAAAAAAATCACTTTTAAACGATCAGCAATCAGGTTTTCGTTCCGGCAGGAATTCAGGAACCACGCTACTAAACGTTATTGAAGACGCGAGAACAGTAATGTAAACATATAGAATGACATTAACGTCTTTTTTAATCTCCAGGCTTCTCCCACTTTCACGCGCCCGGTCACCGTCCCCGTTAAACTCCATACTTTGCCCCTCTCTATTTTCAAAATTCTGCCCCACATTTCATTGCTCAATCCTCAAGGTTCCATTTCCTCTCACACCATCTAAATTATTAACATTATTTTTCTGCGTGTCCTAATGAAATTGTTTAATAAAATATACAAAAACAATTAGCGATGTTCCAGATAAAATATAGATGTAGCTATCTTTGTACCTTCATCATAATATGTATTACAATATATTGGCATAAACAAAATTGATGTTAAGATCCCAGCACTCTTTATATTGTTCCTTAATACTGTCAATATTGTATTTTAAATTACTGTTATTAGCTAATAGTGTATTGTGCTTCTCTGAAGTTAAAATGATTTGTTTTGTAAAGTGTTAATGTAAACCAAACGTAGCTTTCTGTAACGTTACTCGAACTTTCACTTTTTTCGCCTACTTCATCATTTCTTTGCCTCCTCTCTCTTCTCTCTCCCTCACAAATTTCACCATTTTTACTTTATGACCCCTTCCCCTGTACGTCTTTTCTCTTCTGTTTCAATACTATGGATAGTATATTCAGTTCTATTAATATTCGGCCCTAAGCCACCATCCTGAGTGAGATTTTCTGGGTTTACTCAATCGTTTAAAGCGTATGCCGGGAGGTCCAAAGTTTTGAACTCCCAGACGTAAATGTACAGTTTGTCCTTCCCTCTTAAAATGTTACTACTGTATGTATGTAAATTCAGTGTTTGGGCGGAAGAGCAGGCCCCTATGAACTGAGACTCGTCATTAATAAAGGCATTATTATTACATATCAATATCATACGGGAATTAATGCACGCAATTACTATTTTATTTATTCCTATACAATAGTGTAGTAGAAATAAACGACATATCAAGGTAAACAGATGCCAAAACGAGATTTAATGAATTACTTACAGATACAAAAACAAGGCGATATTTCTTGTCGATACATCACTAGAATTTTGAGATATTACTTGTTAAACAAATTGTCTTTCCGAGCTTTTATGAATGTAATTTCATGTTGTTTTTTGTGTTCTACGGCATAAAAACACTTTTGTTCGAGTAAAATTGAAAATAGTGCAATATTTTAACATTCTTTTTATTCGCGATTTAAAATTATCTATAAGATTATGTTATTTTGGTCTACATGCCGCACGTCCAGACCTCCCATTATCACTTTTTTACAATTGCTTGTTTGCATTCCGTATTCGTGATTGCGAATTTTGTCTAAATTATGCATAACATTGACAAGACTAATGTAGGATGTTGTAATTTAGTGAATTATATGGTACCGTAGAATGGATAAAATATCTACGTAGACTGGGAATCGAACCTGCTACAGGAATCGGGAAAATCTTTTACCTCTGTACTACTACTATTTAGCTCTCACTGGATGTTAAATTATTTTATACGCTATATAAAATAATAGTGTATTCAAATAAAATAATTTTAATCTTCATAGTTTGATCTACAGAACGTACTTTCGGAAATGAACATTAGATAGCGCTGTAAGCGAGTAGGGAAGTCCAGCGCCATCAACCTCTCGGGCCAAGGAGTTTTCGACGCGAAACTTAATGTTTCCAAGAGTGTACTTTGGGTGGCGACAGATGGCAGCTGGCAAAAGGATGGGGAAAGACAGTACATTCCACACCAAGGAAAGTAGAAAACTTTTCTACGAGAAAGTCTTTGCTACTCTGTAGCACCGCTAGTTCTTTATGTATGTGGTGCTTCCCACTTGCAGATAAAACAGCAGTATTTGGTGTATACTGTCAAACGTTCACATGACACATATTTTTTCAATAAGTTGCGACAGAATGTCTCTTTCAGATGGTTAGGCTATCCAACCGGTACGAATGCACATTCTAGGTGGCATTGCCCATTAAAGAGTACCATCTCCAGATTGGTGGTCAGGGTCTGATACGTTGCTGGAAGCTGAAAAAGAACTTTCTTCTTGCCTTTCTTCGTCTACTACATATTCTGTACGTGATATTGGTATTGGACAAGCGACGGGCTCGCTTGATTTAGAAACTAAAGTACCGTCTAGATGATTTAAATGCACGAGTTTTGTAGGAAAATCCGATGACATGATTAACATAAATCACTGTGTGAGGTGTGGTTGCTTGATTTAAATCATATCATAGGAACTCCGAATGTCAGAATGTTGTACTTCGCTTTCCTTATCCAACCACTTACGTTGCATGCACTTGAACAGATGAACTACAGTGCCCATGATTTTTTATCCATCTGTGGATCGAATTATTCAATAGTTTATAAGCTTTCGACAGAAATGGTATAAAATTCTTCCCCGGAGATTTCTATGCAAGATAGTCGTACACATAGCAAAATAGATATGGTGAATTTATGCACCCTCTGGTCGCCATAATATCGCCTTAACATTTAGTCACTTGCGTTGTTTGGTTAGGCAAACAGAAGTTTCTTTTCTGATTAAGAATGGAATGCTAGCCTTTCATGAATACAACTATCAGTGCTAAAACACCACGTACTTTCTCGCCATTAGTAATGGTTATGTAATACAATTTCTCTCAGAATTATTTTTTGTAAAACTCATTTCAAATAGAACATTCCGTGCGAAAAATAAGCAGAATGCAAGAAAGTAAAATATTTAAAATTTAATAAATAATACGATGCAGGTAGCGTTGGAAAACAGATCGAAAAATATATAATATTCTACAATTACATAAAAGCATTCGTTTTTATTTCCGCGAACGAAATGTAGCCGTCATTGTCGTGTAATCTGTTCGGCGTTACAACAATGGGTAACAACAACCAACAATGACCGCTCATCTATTCGTTTTTTACATTTAACGCTATTAAAGGACACAATTTAAAATGATATAATAAATCAATAAAATAAAATATGAAATAATACACAAATTCTAACTTACGTAGCATCCAACTGAGTAAATTGGGAGCTGGCGACTGAAGGCTAGCAATTTTATTTCATATTTGTTTCAAATAGGCTTTCAATTTCTAAACGATTAAGTTGTAAACGTGTAACAAAAGCTCCAATGAAAAAAACGAACGAAATAATATATACAATATAACTCACGTAGCATCCAACTGCCCCAAAACAACTAAAATTACAATCAAGAAACGTAGGATTTTCAGAGCGGGCGACTGACTTCGACGCCCAGTTACTCCAAAAATACTAATAGTTTCGGAAAATTTAACATGACCTTATTTGAAAATCTGTTTTTGATACATTTAATCAAGAAAAATGTATCTTCATAATTGAGGCGGTAGCTAGAAGGCCTACACTCCAAAACTGTGTTTTGAGAAAAACGCATCGCAAGTTTTCGATCAATTCAGGGCCTTTGCGCACTGATGTGCCGTCCTGGCAACTATATTTTTCCGCTTTTAAAAAGAATACTTTAATTACATACTTTTAATAGTCGAAAACTTGAGCTTTTTTAAATAGTATTTACTGAAGTACTATAGATTTATTAAATAGTACATAATATCTATGTAGAATATAAAATAAGGCACTTTTCAAACCTTCAAACTTGCAAATATTTTTATGAAACTCTCTAAATACATATTGTTGTTGATTTCACTTTCAATACTGACATCATTGCCAAACTGTTAATATTTCTTGGACATGGTTGATAGTAAGAACGTCTCAGACTAAAAAAAAAAAAAAAATAATTTTGAAAATAATCTTTCTCTGGTGGCTAATGTAACTGGCTAATTCTGTAATATCACGGTAATATTACGAACTTGTTTTTTGATATTTACTTGGCTGTCCGGGTGATACTACGCTTGGCATTACAACCCGAGAAAGTTTGCAGAATGACGACCGAAACGTCGGCACCTTCGCCGATATATGAATTCAAATACTTGAATTGGTAGAGAGGAGAAATTGCGTGACTGTATTTAGTTCATCTAAAAGTTTTATTGCTTTTATATCTTTTGGACGATCTGTACCAGTTTCGTCGGTCAGTTTAAATTATAGATCCATGCAATTTTTACTTTTTTCCGTATACGTAGTATATATATGTATATGTATGTATATAACGGACTATTATACGTAGTGTAAGGAAAGTTACGTAATGCTGCAGATAATCGATTTCGAGGTTTCAACGGAAACACACATTTCGGGGTCTCCTAACACAGAAAAAGTTTTCTTTTATTTTCAAAACATTGTGAACACCACTATCGCCTAAACCATATGAATGATTTTTTTTTCTTCAAATTGAAGAAGCCCGTCTTTTTTTTTTTTTATTTTTTTTAAATTTTTGCAAGAATAGAGTAACATACAATACATTTATAAAGGTGGTGTAGGTCCGATTTCCACGTTAAACTCTGAAATTTCGAAAATTTCAAAATCCTTCGGGCGTCTCCCCACAAATTCAAAATTGAAGATATGCAAATGAAATTTGATCTCCATAAATAGTTCTTTCATTGAGGCCGTTTGAAAATTTTAGTTTTAGTGCAATATTGCGAGAAATATGTGCAATTATAAATACAAAACCAAATTTTTCTTTAACTTTTTGGTACAAATAGTGCTTAATGTACTCTACAATTTGACTTAAATGCCATATTGCTCTATGTATTTTTTTATAAAATTACAAAAATGTATTTCTTTTTCTTCTCTCAGGTCGTTAATATTGATTTCAGCAACAATTTGTTCACGTTTTTGTATTTATGAGTATATGTGCTTTAAATAAGGTCATAAAGTTTCTCCAAAACTCAACGGTTTTCTGCGATAACTAGCTCAAAATAACGCATTTTAAGAAACGCTCAAACGCAATTTTATCAAAAACAGCTCCAAATTTTGTCTTCAAACTTTTCGAACGGATAGTCCTAATTGCACTCTTTAATATGACGTAAAGTTCATTTCGGGGTATTTTGTTGTTGTTGTTTTTTTTAAGAAAACTTTAGCACAATATCTACCAAACCTTTAAGGGAAAAAATGGGGAGAAAATCTAGTTTTGGTAATTTTCAAATCGCACAAATTGTACGCAGTATTCCGCGAAAACTTTTAAAATTTTCAAAAAATGTACATGACCTTAATGAAAGAACTCACTATGAAGAAAATTATTCATTTTTTATTTGAATCAAAAATCTGTCTTCAATTTTGTAGTTGTAGGAAGATGCCGCAAAAAATTTTGCAATTTTCAAAAATTCAGAGTTAACAGTGAAAATCGGACCTATGCCACCTTTATAAGTGTATATTCTTACAAGAAAATTACAGAAAAAAGTTGGAACCGTTCGTGAGAAAATTTTGAAAATGACCGAGAGGCTTGATGTAAAATACTCCCAAAAATTAATGTTTTTCAAAATCGCAGAGCTTCGACTCAGGCCAGATTGAGAAGGGTTTATTCAGTTTGGAAAAAATCACACGAATACTTTAGGTGCTAGTGTTGTTCACATAGTACACCAGACAGACGTTCGAAAGAAAATAAATAAACTATTTTTTTTTAAACAAACCCTTTTCGGTTTCAGGGGACCCCAATGGAAAAAATCCCAGTGAAAATCTCGAAATGGATTTTTCGCAGCATTACATAACTTTCCCTATACTACGTATATACGTATGTAAACGGGAAAGTAAAAAATTGGATTGCGGTTGGTGCTTGCCGCCAGTCCCTTCCTGGGATCCGCCGCTGTTCATTAATGTTTTGCCTTCCCTGAACCAGCCGCCACTGGTAAAGTAGTTTCTTAAAGAATATGGTCCACCAACCTGTTAACAAACCACGCCACAAAAATTGGGGAGACCAAATATATGGATGCACTTGGAATTTTTGACTCAGCCAGGAAGACGAAAAAAGGATGTCAAAGCAATAGTATTGAATGCAAAGGAGAAAACTTTTATTAATATTACATTACATATTCTCAAGTATTTGTTACAATTTTATGAAATATTATATAACAAAACTTACAATTGCGAGCATAAAAGAAATTGAGGAGGCTCACTGGGCCTGAGCATTTAATAAATTTACATTTCACCCATGGAATGTCATGTGACTTTTACATTTCACAAAAAAGCATTGACTAATGGACTCGAAATTTCTCCAAGCATATCATGATATCTAGGAACCATTCTACATTTTTTTTTCTCAATATCAGAACTATACATGCATACTAATAAAATTGGAAGTGCATCACTGATGTTATCATTTTAGCATAAGCTGCCAAAGTGATGTATTGTTCAACTTAACTGAGGCCTGATTACTTCTTTGGCAGCCTAAAGTAAATAATTGCAATCAATGGTGAGCATATCAAAAAGGACTGTTTCAGATTTGGAGAGCTAATGAAATTATCACAATGTATTTTCTCGGCACCTGACAAGTAGTTACAAAGATTCTCATAAAAAAAGAAAAAGAATCATGGTCACTTGCAACTCTCCTTTCTGTGAGAAAGGGTTGTACCACAAGGAGAAAACATACAAATATGTTAGAAAAACGAGTTCTGATTCCAATGAGGTTCCTCAATATGCTGATAATATCTTTAACAAAAATTTTCTTTAGTATTGTTTTGAACAAAGCTGATGAAAAAAACCTTGGTAAGCAGGAAATCATATCAACACTGCAGCATCTGGTATAAACATACTTTCATGTCAATAATTTCAGAATTGAAACTAATTTTTCTAAGTATGGTACAAGTAAAATTCTTTAAAATTGGAAACAAAAACAAAATTTTCAGTTACCTTGTACAGTTACCTGTACCTTGAAAGACGTATTTTCATGAGTTAGTCTTTGGACTTTAAAGCTGAAGGCTTCACAAGAGCATTTCTACATTTTTATTGAGAATTTTTTGTGAGAATTTATCTTCATTCTTCGACATTAACTACATAAGTCAGTAATAACAATGAGGCAAGATATTCAGGTACACAAAAATACTATTTCTGGTCAAATTACATACCCTAAATACCTACTTAATAAAATACTGAAAATTTGTCAGACTTCAATATCACATGTGCTCCTCGAAATAATTGCACAGAGGTGCAAATACAACATACTGCACTCATTGTCTTTTTTCACAATACAAGTTAAATAACTCATCAAAATTGTTTAGCTTTATACAAAAGTCATCAATTTTACTGTTCTATTGCATCTATTCTGGTTTTAAACTCTTTATCATGAGCACAACCTACAGAGGTGGCCAAATTATTAGGCTAAATATTTTTTTCAGATTTAATGGATTATAATGACTTTCGAGAAGCACCTGAGAAAAGTAACCATTTGAAGTGTAATGTTTGTTAATGTTATCGGAAATGTGTACACAATGAATGGTACAATGAGGCATGATCAATACTTAAAGGCCCTAGAGAACCAATGGTTCCTTCACATAAATGTGTTGTTTGGAAAACCAATGACTATGCTCCCTATCACAACATGAAAGAAATTTGGAAAACATCTTCAAGACATTGATCAGTCTGGGTTCCAATGGGCTGTAAATAGCCCTGACATGACTCCCATTGAAAATGTTATTTTAATAGTTAAAACATACTAAGAAAAGAAGACCATAAAAACCAGTTCATAAAACAACTGATTCGCATCTTGCAAAATTACACTCAAATTGAAAGAATGGATTAAAAATTGATTTTCATCATACCTCAATACAAGTATGTTAATTATGAAATGTATATAAAACATTAGAACCCTGTACACAGTGTATCAATATCTACAGTCACAAATACATTTTGTCCTATTCAATATCACTAGTCTAATTATTTGGCCACCTCTGTACACACTTAATACTCAATTTCACACCCTAAATCAAGAAGAAATATGAGGAAGTCAAGTCAAAGTACACCACTCATAGCCTACGAGATATACAGGCCTTGGGACTTAATGACATCAGCAATCACATCATGGCCACATGGTATGCAAGTGTTGGTGTGTATGCATATTAGTGGTTAGTGCTGCGGTAATGTGGAGAATTATTGTTACCAACTTGAAATGTTTACCAAGGTACTGTCATTTCACATTGACTGTGTACATGCTCTACCCATTTTCATCTGTTAATAAATAGAGCTGAGCACAGTGAATTGTTGTCACTTGTTTTATTATTAAACAACTAGCTTGACATTTATTTGTTACAGACTTCATACAGGGACCACTGCAACAGTAATGTGACATTAACATTGGCTGGAACACAAAAATGAAACCAGAGGAGAAATAATATATGAAGGGGAAGAGAAGAGGAGTAAGAAGTATTTGAGAACTAATAAATTTTACTCTCGGGATCTGAAGAGAAGACAGTGGGGTATTTAATGAACATATCGCTGTGTGTACCTATTTCTACCTGCTTCTTCATAATATTCCTTTTATGCATTTTGGACTAATGAAGGGTAGCAAAAGATGTTTATGTACCTCCATGTTGTTCCACTTTCTTAATATTATTAAATAAATACATTATAAAAACAGAGAGCATATTCCCAACATTCTTGGTGATAAGAGATCTAAGTGTTATATTATCAATAAATAAGTATCAATGTGCCTAAAAAAGAAAAGTATTAAAACCAAACATGTTTTTGATGATGTTATTGAACACATTGAAACCTACATTAATGATGGAGAATTAAATAAAGTGTTTATGATTCATGATTTATTAAAAACCTTTCTTTCCTTATATACTTATTACAAACTGTTATCAGTTACAATTTTTAAGCAAACTAATCAAATTTTTAATTGTAGAAAACAAGGGTGATAGGTAGGTACAGTGGCAGTACATTGTTGTAAGCTTCCAGCGATTATGTGTATTCACATGTTGCTCCATGCAAAGCTTGTTATTTATATGTGTCACAGCCTTTTAACTATCAAAAACTTAATTGGGAATTTTTATTTCAATTCTTTCACAATCAGAACAGTGAGGAATATTAGAAAATTAATAAAGAATTTTGGAAAGAACTTTAACTGTTTGCCAATTTTCTTTTGGGTAATATTTATACATAATCTAAATAAATTTCGATGGTGTGACTATATGATGCAAGTGCAAATGGTAAGTGCCCTGGTCACAGGTGATACTGATGGAGGAAATGGGGAATATGTCCCCCCAAATATTTGCATGAACATCCAATAGTTTAACTCTTATTTTCATTTTTTACTGAAGACACTTTCAGTATAAAAAATTATAATGTTTTTATAATGTATTTATTTAATAATATTAAGAAAGTGGAACAACATGGAGGTACATAAACATCTTTTGCTACCCTTCATTAGTCCAAAATGCATAAAAGGAATATTATGAAGAAGCAGGTAGAAATAGGTACACACAGCGATCACTCCACCCATTTTCTTATCTAATGAAGAGGACCAATAAACACTACTGATCTGTCAATGTCTCTGTGCCTACCAGCTTTTCTAAGTTTTTTGTCAGAGTAAATTATAGGATTAACCCATTAGCAACCGGTGGCAACTGCAGTTGCCACATCGAATATTTTGTTCTAGATTCGCAGAATTGACGCAAAAGTAATTTTTGTTTGTTGTATACCAAAATTCCATTCTACTTCTAATCCTCTTTCTCTTAGATTAGATTCAGTTATATTTCATTTCTCAACGTGCACGCATGGTGAAAACTGTTGCTGCACAGTGGTCTCTACAATGTAAATTTTCTCTTGCACGTAGTTACTTTTTTTGTGTTCATGATATATTTATCAATGGTAATACATTCAGGAACATAGTTAGATAAATATTTCTGCAAAATATTATATTTGTTTTGTTAGAGTAATCTAAATGTGTTTGGCAACTTAAGTTGCCATTGGGCTTTTTCTATACCACATTCTGAAAAAATATATTTGCATCTAATCTCACTTGCCAAGATTTAAAATTTTGTGTGTTACATTTGTGTAATGATCACTAAATTTCAATTATGAATTATTTTAGGTAGCTTGACTTATATTTTATATTTTGACAGGTTTTCTCGAGGCAGAAATGGTGATGGTTTTCTCTTGCATGAAATGCTAGAACTTTAAGAAAATGACAGCTTGTGCCCAGACAATATCGCTATTTGTTCACCTGATGAACATACTAATACTAATGTGGACAAAGATTCTCACAACTCGGATGAAGAAGTATTTTGTGAACCTGATCATTTTCCTGCTTCCAGATTTAGCACTCCAAAACAATTTTGCAATTTTCAAGAAATGAAGAGAGGCATCTTACTGGAGACAACATGGAAGATGACGTATGAGTAAGTGAAGAAAATGTTTCAAGAAGCTTAAATTCTAACACTAATTCATCACAGTCATTAATCAAAAAGAGCACCAGTGGCATAAAGCAAAGACCTGTCATACAGTATTCCTAAAATGGAATCTGAGTTTTATTCCAACGCAGAAGATTTCTTGAAGAATACAGTAAATTATCCTGACAATGCTTTTCAGGCTTATTTGTGCAGTAATCTTTTAGATCACATTGTAACTGAAACCAACAGATATGCATGTCCATATTTACCTCCCAATAGACGTGTTTCACCTGATGAGATTTTATGTATTGTTGGAGTTCTGCTTCCCTCCAACTATCATGGACTCCCTTCTACCAAGGCTTTATTGGAAGACTATCCTGATGTATATGTGCCCATAGTTGCAAATGCAGTTTGGTGAAATCATTTTGATCAAGTCATGGGTCAAGTCACTGCATGTAGCAGACAATTCTACCAACGATGGGAATGACTGGTTATACAAAGTGCGTCCTCCCTTTGATATTATGAATTTCAATTTCAAGCAGGTGAATCCGGGCCTGACATTTTTAATGAATGCATTATATCCTACTGTGGGAATCATGGGGCCAAGCAATTTATTAGAGGGTAGCCGATAAGATTTGGCTTCAAAATCTGGATAGCAGCTGATCCAACCATTGGTTTATGTTCATCATGCCGAACCATACTGTGGTGCTTCTACTTGCTTACCTACTAAAGGCTTAGGCAAAGGAGCAGATGTGGTTTTAGGTCTTATAGAACATTTTGATCTAAAAAAAAGATGTTAGACTCTGACAATTTGTTCGCAACTGTAGCACTTCTACAAGAACTTGCATCACATGTATTAGGGGGTAAAGGAACTATATGAGAGAATCGTTGTCAAAGTAACATGAAGTGACCTGACAAGAAACATTGGAAAAAACAATCAAGAGGAAGTATGGCAGCATCCTCCAAAGGGAATTTGCTTGAAGCACACTGGAACAACAATAATGTTGTCACTGTTCTCAAACACTGTGATGGAGTTCATCCAATGATTACTGCCAGCTGGCACTCAGGTGCGGGAAAGAAAAAGATCTCTGTAAAAATGCCACGATTAGTAGACAAACACAACAAAAATATGGGTGGGGTAGATTTATGTGAAGTTATTCAGTTTGTATCAACCTACAGATGTGGCAGAAGGTCAATGAAATGGTGGTGGCCTTTTTTTGTATGGGGCATTGATGTGTGTTGTGTACAAGGATGGCGTCTCTACAGACGCTGCAGAAATAAGATTTCTGTACTAGATATCAAGCGTCAATGTTCCACCCATTTAATGTACCATATGGCACAGCAGCAATATCACCTGTGTAAGTAGAATCTTTCTAAATGCAATTCAAGATATACTTGTGAATTGCAAAGATCAAGTAGTAGAGAAAGGTGAAAGTATTGTCAATGCAAAGTCTGCGGAAACCTCACTATATTCATTTGCAAAAAATGTAATGCTTTACTTCATCCAGCAAATTGCTTCAAAACATTCTATATTGCCTAGAAGATAAGATTTTCCTGATTAAAGCCATTGAACTTATGAATAATTGTTATGTTTCTTTCTCAATTCACAGAAGAAAATATGTACTTCAATATTATTCATGAGATTATTTTATCATTTACCGATACCCCAGTGCTTTATCCCAGTGGCAACTTAAGTTGCCAGATAATTTTCCTGTGTTGGCAATCATGTTTGATTTTGTACTTGAAATATGTTTTAATAATAGTTCAGAAGTGTTCATATTTCAAATTTCATTAAAAAACATTCATCAGAGAATGAAGGGCATTAATGGGTTAATGAAGAGCTATGACAAAACTGAACATTTTTTTATCTACTGTGTGCAGTATGTTAACTTCAATAAATCAATATAATATTGATGAGGCTTTAACCAAAATTCCGGAGATTCACATTTCTTTTCAATCCCTCCCCCCCTTCCTTCAACTTCACATGCTAGAGATGTCCATGATTCTGCTGATGCTAAAACTGCTCATATCTTTCTAATAACTAGTATATTCTCAAACTATAAAGATGTAGTGAGTATTATTCTTGAATAGGGTGTAACATCTTACTAACTCATAGTTATGTTGACACATATTATAAAGAAATTAGAAAAAAAACAACAACTAGATTTATATAATTGTTTGTAATGGAACACAAAAATGCTGTAAATAGGAAAACTTATGAATTGCCAACACCCATGAAATTTTTACAATCTCATGCTAATCGTCATGTAGGTTGAAAAGGAAACTGTTCGTAAGATTTGATACAGTTCTTACAGGAAGTATATTTCCAAAAGGATCATTAATATTTTTATTGAACTTAAGCTCTCCGCATTTTCATACATTGGGTTGTGAACTGCAATAAGTCAAATGTTCCATATTTTATAATTTTCTATAAAAACAGATAGCAAAGTTTCAAAATTTTCAAAACACAACAAATATTAAATAGTAAGACAGGACAGAGGCAAATTGTAAAAGACACCTGAAAAAACAGGGAACAATCTCATGAAATATCAGAAAATCCAGTATTCATTTGTATTCCTTGTTAGTGAAATAAAAATTTGTGGCAAAATAATATAGTAAGTTATCCAGATAATGTGCACAAGAAAAATGAAAATGTTGAAATCCACATTCAGTGTTATTAGCTTTTTCAAAACAAAATATTTTAAATACTTAAATCAAAAGTATAAAAATTTGCTTAAGAAGCTTACTGTCATGATGTAATTAATTAGAGCAGTTATCTCTTACAGTATTGTGTTTATTATGGTCAAATGAAGATACTCCATTGAATTTTTACATTATTGACAGTTTTATAAGTCATCCAATATCATTCATAACTGTGAAACACAGCTGGACAATTGTTTCTGGCTAGTGGGCTCTACATGTTTAGGCACAGAACTAAATTGCTGACATCAGAAATAAAATGGTGACCAGTACGGAGGCCTGTATATCCTGATGGCTCCAAAACAACTCCTATGACTTGTGAATTTCTTCTCTCATATGTAGCTGTTAGCATGCACAGAAAGAACTTTGTTAAATGCTTTTTGTTGTTGTTTTTAATAAAAGAGCTTAAGACTTAAGGCATAGATTGCAATTAATTTTTTTAATACAAAAAAAATAATTTAATGAATATTAATGGATAAAATAATGCTAAAAAGTCTACAAATAAGGACCATGAAGAAAAACAAGTGTTACTGAAAATTGTATATTTGAACGCTAACCATCATTAAAGCTACACCAAAACTTTACAGTGGTGTTTGCACACTTAGGTGAACATTGTTGAAATTCAGTTTACAATTTTTTTCTTTAAATGAATGCACTAATTTTTAACATGAACATATACTTTCAGTGAAAATTGCATCTCTTAAAAAGCTGTACAAGTTGCTTCATTAAAGGACTGTATTTTGTATTTTTAATTTCATGGGTCTTTGAAAGGAAAATTTACAAAAAAAACAACAACATAGTTTGAGAGCAAATGACTATCAGGTGATGAGTCCAATTCAAAACATTCGCACATACAATGAATGCTCATTTTATTTCTTCCACACTAACGTTGGAAATTCTCAAAGTGCTTAGATTTTGATACAAATCCAAGCACAGAGAAAACATGACAACTCAGAATACTGATCATAATTCTGATACAGTGATACACATTTTTCAATTTACTGACATAAAAACCCAAGACCATAAAAAAGATTATATAACACTTGCAAAGAGTAATGGTGCATAATATTCCTAAAAAAAATATCAGTAATTATAGCCTTATACAAAGGTTGAGTTAAAGATAGCTTATACATCAGAGATAATGATAAAATAATAATTGTATTGCATGCCACAAACTAGGCACCATAGTAGCTGATGTGAAAACCGTCTCTTTAAATGTTTTTGTTTCTTTCCGAGATTTTAAAAATGTATGCAATTGATACTACAGGTAATCAACAAAGAGAGCATGCTACAAACTTTCTTATACCTTCTGCATAAAACAATTTCAGTCTGTGCCTCAAGAGAACTTAACAAAAATCTTGATTTTCATGGAGAAATATGATAGCACCCATTTTCTCTTTACATTGAAAACTAATGCCTAGTTTTCAACATTCACAATGTGACAGATTGCTACTTGTAAAAATTATACAAAGACAATACTATATAGCAAGTCAGGTTTTTTTTATTTTCAACTTCCATTCTGTATCATGAATTTTTTTTCAACTTCCTTAAATTGAAAGTCCAATCCCAATAAAAATTAAAATTCAATCCATAGCTTAATTTCTGAAAGAGTACATTTTATTTAAGGGAACAGAACTTGCAGCATTTGAATGTGTTAGAAATATTCAAAGGGAAATCAACTTTAAGTCACCTAAGAACTTGAGAAGATTCTTACATTTACCTAAATAATTTCAACTCTAGGAAAAGTTATAAGCATAAATATGGAGAAGTCAATATTCCTACAAATATATCCCTTCAGCATGAACTGAATTATAAAATAAGAAATGTAAAAAGAAAAGAAAAAAAAAAGAAGAAGAAAAAAAGAAATAAAGATGTCTATCACGGATAACCACAATATTTCTGCTGCCACCACAGAATTTATTCAAAACGCAGATCGAGCAAATGCAGCAAAACTGTAACATACAGTTTAACCAAACTTGCATATTACTACAAAATCTTGCCCAGCTATGTAAACCTGAAGCCTGAACCTCTGCCAAGAACAGCTTTAAATATAGCCCAGGTACCATGGATTAAACATGAAAATATTAAATGGTATTCAATTAGGATCACACTAGCTTCCAAGTTGTTTGTTTTTCATATCTATTTCACAAAATTATTTTAGCCTCTTGCATTTCTCCATTTTGAATGGAAAATACGAAATCTTCTTTTCTTAGAAACTTGCAAAACACTTTTTAAAGGCCTAAAATATGCCCCTTTATGAAGCAAAATAAATAGCAATATTCTCAATTCAGTAGTTATTGATTGCTCTAAAATTCTTTTTGATGAAATCAACAGACCTATCAAAATAATTCTACTTAATATAGTAACAAATCTATACTCAAAGTAATAGAGAAAGTGAAATCCAATACTTTAATTATTAAATCTGATAAAGATAATACACAAGATATAATGAATTATATAAACTATATTGACATAAATACCCTACTTCTTTCAATTCAAATGTTGAGATTACTATAATGTCCACCACAACTTATTCACCAACATATCATCGTCTTAAGTTCAAGATATTTATATATAACACATTATGAATTCTAAATCCTTTTACTATGTAAAAATAGATTTAATCAAATTATTAGACATACATTGAACATACATAGAATATTTATACATTGAACATAATTATTTCAAATTTAACAACAAAATTTATAAACAAACTGAAGAACTAATTATGGGTTCTAACATGTCTACATTATTTGCTGAAATCTATATGGAGCAATTTGAATATAATTTTTTTAATAGTTCTAACTCCTTTGCTTAAGAATATTAAGTATTATTTCTAGTATGTTGATGACATTATTTGCCTTTGGACAGGTATGATCAAACAATTGATCGTATTTTGTGATTATTTCAATTCTTTTCACCCTAATTTAACCTTCAAAATGTAATTAGAAAAGAACCACACACTTAAGTTCCTAGACTTAACTAATTCTCTACAAAACAATAAATATAGTATTAAAATTAAAAAAAACAACAACAAAAAAAAAACAACAGAAACTGATATGATCATGTCCTTTAATTCCAACCTATCTTTGAAGATAAATTTGCTGTTTTCCTTATTTGGATTCATAGATTATTTAAAGTTTCAAAGTCAGAATCATATTTTACTGAAGAAGTTAATACTATTTTGCAAATAGCTCACAATAATGGATATAACCCTTCCGTCATTAAACAATTTATTAAACAAAAAGAAATTAAATTAGTAACAAGTAAGGTCTTCCCTCAAAATCTCCCCTTTTAAAAAAGCAAAAAATTCTTAAATATCCCTTACATTGAACCAATGTCTAAAAAGATAGAAATTTTTTTTAGCAAATATCACATAAATGTAGCTTATAGAACTCATAATATCCCTCAAAAACCATTGCTCTCTAGCAATAAATCCCTCATACCTTTAATGGATAGAAGTTGCATTTATTTATTAAAAAGTAACAATTGTAATTTGGCCTATATGCGAGAAATGGGTAGAAAGTTTTCATGTAGAGTCAATGTTCTTCGAGACTGAAATCAGAAAATTCTACATTTGCCAACCACCTAATTCCGTATAATCACTCTTTCGACCCTGATATCCAAATCAAAATTCTTCACTTAGAAAATAAAGGCAACGTAATAAACATTTTAGAAAATATGAAAATATTAAAATTATTGAAAATCCCTAGTTTAAAAGGTCTCTCTCTTTCAACAGTTTCAAGTAAAATGTAGTGATAATAAAACTATTTATTGACTAGCTCTTCCCACTATTCAATCTCTTTTCTACTCCCTCAACTTTTTGACAGTCTGTAAAAGTAATCTGTATGACATACCAAATGGTGCTGACGTAAAACCTACATGTTTTAATCCATGATACTTGGAAATGTATTCTATTGAGGGAAAAAAAGATATAACTCATTTTACTCTTGTTGCATTGATGAAGATGAAATAGAATTTATGATGAAAAAAATGGAAGTGAATTATTAAAACTTTCATAAGAATGTAAAAAGAAACACACCAAATGAGAATACAATAAATCTATGTATCTTTCTACAATGTCTGACATTGTGGTGGGGGTGAAATAGATGGTCCCTACGAAAACCAAGTTAATAAAGAGAATAAACGTTTTATACACACGCCACAAACAAAAGTTTACTCATGTGTATATATTGAATTAGTACAAGGCAGTAGCAAATAAACGTCAATAGAATTTTAAGACTGCCCTGAAAATTCACATGAAGATTATCAGGAATTCAATCAGATACTACAAGTCTATTCTAATAGATCATAAGGGTCTGATCAGGATCAATGGAACAAAGGAGCAGTTCATTGTATAGCAGGCAGGCAGAGATGGTTAATGTTCTAACATAATATAGAATTGGCACACAAAGTTCATGGTTAAAAAAGACCACTATTATTTCTCATCAGTCCACAGCCTATAAATTCAAACCTTAATGTTAAGTTTGCATTTGGATTTTGAATTCAGTACATAAATAATGTGTGCAAGATAATGGAAAGATTTTAATAACCTTAAATTAATGTAGTGTTATAAGAGTTATTGAAACCATTAAATGATATAATGAGCACCATTTCTAGTCTGTTCATGCTACTGACATAACTTATAAAAGTACATTATGTAGAGTACATTTCTTTGACCATAACAATATAACAAGTCAGGTTAACATGAGCAAGATCTATTGGTAACTAATATTCTATTTGCAGCTTAACAAGAAAGAAAAACCATCTTTCCCATACAAGAATATAAGTCTGAAGCTGCATGCACATAAAATATCCTATACTCTTGCACTTGCTTTAAAAACAAAACTTGAATAGCTGAGTATTTCAAAACAAATTAAATCTTTGAATGCTACTCAGCATTGTGGCATAAATCAAAAGGCAATGAATTGCAAGATCTGTCATCGAATCCAACAGAGGAACAAACGGTTACAAAGTTATGCACTACTGTTGCAATTGCTTTCTTACCCAATCTGCTGCACTTGCTGCAGTTGTTGTTGTACTGCAGGAGTAAAGACCGCTCTCTTTTCATCAACTAGTAAGCTATCAATTTCAATATCTACATTTCCAGAGGTATCATACAACTGTAATCCAATGACAATATCAGAAGGATTCAACAAGTCCGGACCTGAATCTACAATCACTGAAACAAATTGTTTTTCAACAACTCGTTCCTGGAATCTAATACAGTCCTCGACTGACCAGTCCCCGTGGCTTGGCATAATTCCTGAAATTCAAAAAGGACAAACTTGCAATAACGATCAATTATAACATGAAGTTTGTTATAGGGAAACAAAATAAAATAAGAACTTTAAGTTTTTTGGGCTGCTATTAAAGCAAATGCACAGAAAGATAACTCACCAATACATACAAAAAATGAAATAATTTTTTTTAAAAATGGATAACAAGACAAATTAACTGTCAGGTCACAAGCACACATGTAACACCAAGAGGCAATAGCTCTTTAAGGACATCAGAACACATTTCTGCCATCATTCAGAATTTCAGATTGTTCTATTTTTAAATAATTACACAATACAAAGCTGTCACCTTAAGTCTTGGGATAAAAATAGCTACATTTTACCAATAATTGATATTAACCCACTGACAGCTCACACTGTTGCAAAAATATAACAATTCTGGATGTATTTAAATAGCATTGACATTTTTCAACATACAGAGATAAAGCTCGAGCAATGCCTACCTACAAGATTCAATTCTTCATCTGTTCAACATTCTTATAATTTCTACAAAGGGAAACAGTATGAGAAGTCACTGATTATTGTGGCAAGTCTTGTTAGATATTTTCTCCAGTGTGAACATTCATGTTATATTTCAATACTATTATCGCATCCACTATCCTCCCAGTTATTTACTCTGTTTTGTGTCTTGTGTGCTTGCATGAAGATAAGAAAATTTTAGTGTTTAATCTTGATCTTGTTTTTTATACTTGATATCAAAGACAAGATTCATAGATTTAGCAAGAATATCATCCCCCATCCCATTGCTGTAGATACAGTTAGTTTTGTTCACTTTTTACAGTAAAAAGTTATGTTGGACAGCAACCGAAGGGAAAACAAGATTCGAGAAACCAAAGCAACGCAGCATTGTTGTAATATTTGTTCCAAACATTTCTGTAAAGAACATACAAGAAACTCCTTTGCATTTGTTTCAATGCATGTAGTTCTGATGAAGCTTATTTCAGTTTACAAATGGCCCTGAATGTTTCAATATGATTAAATTGTTGTGTATTGCATTTAATTGCATTCCGTGATTTTCTTTTCTTAAATAAATTTGCTTTATATAATACATTACTTTATAACAGTGATTTTGATTCGAGTGCTTATTATAAAAAAAATTATGAGCCAGTATGTCACATATTTATGGATGATTACATCTATACAAGTTATAGAACTCAATAACAAATATATTGGAATATTAATGCATGAATTTGATTCTAAATAAAATAATAAATACACCATAAACAATTGTTAGATAAAATCTAACACACTAGTAATGGCGTACAAAATATGCAGGAGTAATGGTGAGTTAATAATATATGTAAATAATTATGTATGTATATATGTTAATAAAAATAATGAAATGAAACTTCATAAGCTAATGCTATGAAATGAAACTGAAATGAAACTTCATAAGTTTTTGCTAATGCTTTGTTGTAACTCTATAATAATCTACTTTTTTAAGGTTTAAATTAATGGTACGTATAGTGAATATGCAATATTTATATATGTAAGCTTCTTATATGTACACCAAAGCATATTTTGGGAAATTTCTTTCAACAAGTTAGTTGGGCCATATTCATAGTCACACGTATTTTTGAGGAACACCTGTGTTTATTTATTTGCATTTTCAATTCATAATTGTCACTTAAGTGTTTGCTTAAGCATTTTCATTTTATTTTACTTATTAAATGAGATGTACCTTTTACAAAAATTCATAAAATTACTTTTTCTTATAAGTGAGCGTTGACAAATAGACCCTTATTTGGCAACGTGGAATAACATCAGATTTTAATGATTTTCAGAATTATTGTAATCAATATGGAAGATTGTGTACCAAAACGATATTTGAGAGTCATGGAAAACCCTTTGGAAATACATGTCAACAAGAATTTAAGAAGAGATATATTTTTGACAAGAATACAGTCGTAAATATCAGTGTCTGTTGGTCACTAACAACTTGGGCTTGAGGAATAGAGGATAAACATTACCACCAGTCCTAAAAATGCTAATGGCATACAAATTTTAGGCAGCATCATTTCAGGTATGTAATTTATTGATTTCAAATGCAGTTTACAGGGGGGTATTTTGTAGTTTATCCTACTAGGACCATGTTTTGTAGGTTATCCTACAATGATAATCACAATGCATCATGCAAAAAAGTGTATTTATTTTATTTTATTATTTTTTTCAGTCGACATGTGCAGATCTTTATAGAATAAGTCAGCCCTCAGTTTCTAGAATCATTAAAGAAATATCTGAAGTAGTATCAAGAAATATTAGAAAGTTCATAAAATTCTTGTCATCTGTTGTACAAATATCATATACCAATAATTATACTAAATAATCATGCAAAATTGAAAACATTCTACCAAAAGCAATTATCCGCACAGGACTTAATTCAGGAGAACCACCAAAATTATAAACAAGATTGAAACAGCCTTCTAGATTCATTTCTAGTAACCAATAAAACAATGTTGCCAAATATTATGTAGCGAAATATTGTCAGAGTGCGACTCAAATAAGTGAGGTCTATGAATGCGAAACTTTCATAAGGGTCCACTTATGTGAAGTAAACCCTTATTACATAAGCATTTAGTTATTGTATTATAAGTCTTGACTATGAATACGACCCTTATTTTTCTTCCTCACAGACCAACATTTCATAAGGTGTACTGAAGTTTTATCTTTTGCTTTCTTTCTAAGGATTCCCATACCTTACAAAGTAGAGATGCTATTTTTTAAGACTCATTTTGTATGGGTAAACAGCTAAGTGACCTGGTAATCATTATGCATCACGTGGTTCAGAAATTTTGCTGAATCTACCTCCTTGACCGAAAATGTTTACTTGTTTTTTATAACAGTATGATTATGAAAAATGTAAACAATTAGAGCAATTAAAATATTCATGAAATTTCGTTATCACCAAAGTTTACTTTCTTTGAATGCATAATAAGATTTTGTAAACTCAGCAAACCAATGTAATTTTTGTGATAACAATTTGACTGCTTTTATATGAGCACATATACAAAAAATGATAGAAAGAATGTAACAAAAAACATGGAGTATGATAAAATATAGCACTGGAATATGCACTATTATTAAATCAAATGCAAATAAGAAAATTAATAGATACTGACTTGCTAATTTAGCTTTAATGGCTTGAGCAGGTAAACTTTTGAATTGATTGCTTAGTGGTTGCAACCTGTCCAAAGGCAAAAATGCAACATCACCAAAATCACAAAAATATACTGAGACTGTACTGCCACCAATTACATTGGACACGGTAACCCTGAAACGAAGAAAAAGAAAACTTAATGTTTTTTAAAGGATTTTATATGAAAAACCTTATAAAAGAAACCAAAAATAAATATGGTTTTAACACAAGTTTGCAAACATACCTGTACCAGTTTTCATCATTGTGAAGAGCAGCAAACAAACCACCTTCTTTAACATTATCAGGTGAAACAGGTGTTCTAATGTGATTATTATAATAATCCTGCATTTTTCCCATGAGTTCCTCTAAACTAATACGTTCTTTATACGGCTGCACAGTAAAATTACTTGGGTTGGCAGCCATTGTAACATGTACATCAAAATATTGTCCTACATCTGGAATTTGAGGAACTCCCAAACCTCTTTGATGGTCACCTGTAATAGAGAAAACTGTCCACAATATTATCATATACGGGAGACAGAAGCTAAGGGTCACCAGTGGTCATACAATGTTATTTCCAAAACTGTACAACAAACTATGCAAAAGTGAAAAATTAAAAGCAACTCTCCTTTAAAATCTTTGCATCTTCAATACTTTTATTTAAAAACCAATTTCAAGAGTTTGAGAGAAAGAAAAAGTTCTGAACACAATGACAGTTTAACTCAACATTAAAATTTTCAATTTTAATAATTTTAATATTTATTTTGAATTGCCCATTTTGTAGGCTAATACCCACATTACAATTGATCTATAACAATAAAACAATCAGCATCAATCTCTCATCATTGTAACCTGGGGTGTAAATGCATGGAATACACTTCCAGCTGATGGCATTCAAAAGGAAACTTTGAACACCAAGAATAGCCTGAATAGTTATACTTTTGCGATTACCTAAATGATATTCAGTGCACATTTATGTGTATGTATATGTACTTGTAAAATCTGTGATCTATAATTGTGACTCAAATGATAAAATTGTTACTCTATCAAACAGAATTATATAATTTGTTACACTGTTGTCAGATTTGTTTACAACAGATTGTTGCAGCCACCATTAATAAAAATGTTTATCTTCAATATTGCACAGTTAACTTTTTGCAGTTTTTGAAGAAACAGAAAGTTTGCCAGAAATGGAACTAGCATAACGTTTTTAGTCCTTTGATACAAATGAGGAGAAACTTTGAAGAAAAACATTGGATCTGTTTTTGAGAAAATAACTGTTTAAAAAATGACTAAATTTCATGCAAAATTACACAAAAACTACTTCATATTTTTGAAAATATGTAAGTACATGGTTATTTCAAGATCTGCCTTTGAAGGACAGATTTTATTAAAGAAGAAAATCTGAATCCTTAATATTGTAGTTGTAGGTAAATGCCGCAAAAAAGTTTGATCTTTTGCAATTTTAGGAAAGCAATGATTTCAATAAAAATGAGATCTGTGCCATTCTTTTATGCATATTTAACACTATCCAATATGAAAGTTAAATCTACATTTTTTTGAGCCATTTCTGAAAAAAAAAAAAAAAAAAAAAAAAAAAAAAAGGAAAATGTAATTGAAACTTCATGTAAAGAAACCCCCAAAATCAACACGTAATCCCTTATTATTTTCTGTCAAAGCTGTGAAAACTATCAAATGAATGATACCTTCTACTGTATTGCCTCTACTACTAACAAGTATTGTAAACGAATTGATTTTTTTCAACATTACAGACTTAAGGTATGTATGTACTATATGAGAATTGCTCTTTGTAACCACCTGATTTACTATTAAGATATTGTTCCTAAATTTTCTCTTTGTGGCTTCATTAAGAAACGTGCATCTTGTACTCCTATATTATAATTACATGTATTAAAGCGACTATCCCATACACAAATACAAAATATCTATTTAAACTCTGAAGGCTTCAAGTTCCTTTAAATCGATAGAGGAATATCAGTTTTGAAGAAACTAATCTGCATATGTAGGTGCTAGCGTTGCCCACAGGTAGACGTTTTGTTGTCAATTAATGTTTTGATACGAAGGTCCCACAAAACATGGATTCTGACAACATAAAGTGTTAAGAGAACGTAATTTACTACAGATAGAAACAAGATTTATACACTTTTCATTACTAGGTCCCAGCAGTAAGAGTTTTCCTATTTAAAAACCATAGTTTTTGGAGAGACACAATTACAATACTCTCTCTTCTTATGAAGTAAGGTGAAAGAGTAACTTCAACAATATTTCAAGAAACCAAGGTCCACAACTTTCAAGAATGAAGCATAGATATTTATAACCTAAAATAAACAAATAAGCAACAAATACAAAAATATTAAAGAGATCTAAAGGATTTTTTTTCTTTAGGAAGGAATATCCATGTCCCTGCCAAAGTGTCATTTTATAGTTCGACAGATTCTGTTTCATTTGTACAATTTATTTTCTAAATACTCCTGGGTGTATATAAATACACTTATTTTCAAGATATGAAAATTTGTGGACTTATTAAACTATTTCTCCATTTATTACAATTATGAGTCTCTTCGGTTCTTTGTCTTACAGTGCCATAACTTTAGTATTTTGAACCGATAATTTCATAGAATATTTCTGGGTCTCTTTTGTCAAAAACTGCTCTTTGTAGATCATCTTCAGAATCTGTAATGATTATTTGATTGTCAGCAAATAAGATTGTATCTATCTTTTAATCTTTCCTGATTTGGATACCTTGTTTAATTTTCTTCCTCCAGAGTCTCACTAGGTGATTGACATGTTGAAGAGAGTAGGCAGCAGACCTCATCCCTGTCTTAGGCTGCTGTTGGATGTTATTGTTGCAAACTCATCTCTTAACATTATTTCAATGGTGGAGTTTTCATATAAAAACTGGATTGCATTGAGTAATTGATTTGGAATTTTTTCCTGTTTCAGTATTTCTCAGAGTTTCTGTCTGTTTACTCTGTTGGCCTGTGTCTTTTCGTAATCAATGAATATTACAAAAGTTGGTAAGTTTTGTCTCTTCTTTCATCAATTATCATCTGTAATGTGAAGTTGACATCTTTAGTGCTCCTTCCCTTTCAGAACCCATAGTGTTGTTCTTCCATGAAATTCTCAGCTATTACATTGAGTGCTTGTTCCATAGGGTGGTGTAGTATTTTATTCAGTTCTTGTCAAGTATGCAGTCTAGTGTGATTATGTCTTTCACGTTCATGTGCAGCATTTTCAAAATTTTGAATCCCATTCACTGAGGACCAGAAATGTCTCTTTCTATACTTTTGATACATTTTCTTCAGTCTTCTCGAATTCTGCTTATACTTCTTACTTTGGCTCTTAGTTTTTGATATTCAATGTCATGTTTCACTGTTCTTTTCTGAAGGTAAGACCTATATGTTTCTTTTGATTTGCTATCTCTTTCAAGTCATTGTCACATGTTCTCAACCATTTTATTTTCTTGAATGGTTTGTAACCTACACTATCTTGTCCTGTCTCAAGCATTGCTTGTTTAAGTGAGGTCCAAAATGTTTCAATATGTTTCTCTACTGTTTGTAAATTTTCCTCTTAATCTTCTTTCATAATGTGTTCTGATGCTTTCAGAACTTCTAGAAGGTGTATCTTGAGTTTAGCTGGTACAATACTCTTAATTTTCTATGTTTTTGAACCTTGTGTTTAATTTAATTTTGATTTCTACCAAAAACTGATATCTCACTCCCCTCTGTATACATTCATGTTATTGACACAATTTAATAGGTTTCTGCTGACTATTACATAATCTAGTATAGATTTGCATCTCTCGCTTTCCAAGTACATTTATGTTTATCTTTGTGTTTGAAAAATCTCTTAGTTATAATCAGGTTATCGAATAAGCAAAAGTTTAGCAGTGTTTTCACATTTACATTTAGAATTTTCCCCCCTTCCAGCCCTCTGCAGGGGGGGACTTCCTTTTCGCTCATTTTGGTATTGAAATATCCTGAGATACCAAGAAACTCCTTTTGGCTTATTTGGTCTACCAATTGTAGTAATTGTGTATAGAAACAGTCAGATTCTTCCACTTCACCTTCAACTGGTGCATATACACACATTACATTTAATTTAATATTATTTATTTATTAATGGTGGCAGCAACAAGCTGTTGTACACGTATCTTACAAACAGTGTGTTATGTTGGTTCACCTTTATTTTCATTGTATTCTTCTATGTTCTCTTTCCATTTTTTATTTATTATCAAAGCTACTCCTGCTGCCGCATGATTTTCTTCCTCTACACCTGAATATATAACAATGTGGTCTTCCAGTTATTTTATGTCTTTATTCTTCTTTTTTGTTTCTGAGATAAGGTTCTAAGAGATATCTATGTTCCTATTTTTCAGTTCATAGTTTAATTCAATTTCTATGTGCATTAATACTCTAACATTCCATGTTCCTACTCTTAGCAAGGTATTAGTAGGAATATTATTTTGAATGTTGAAGTGTTTTGTTTTTGAAAATGTTCTCACAGTGTTTTCTGCCTTCTCTGGGATGGAAGCGAAATCGAAACTGACGAATTTTCATTCCTTGGGGCCAAAAGTCAGGATCTTGTGAAGTTTCTAATGTCTTAAAATTCACTCCAATCTTGAAAGACTTGTTCGAATCATACCCTGATTGTATCTGTACATACGAGATTGTGCCTTTTATTTCATCTTCTTGTAAATAATTTGTCATGTCTTCTCCTTTATTGCTGGTGTCGACTCAACCTATGAATAGCCATCATGCTTGGAGATGACTTTGGGTTGATCTAGTTCCCACGACTGTTATTCTTTTTGTGTTTTTCTGTAGCTTCTCTGGTTGCCAGAGGCCAATTTCCACTCTGTTCATTGGTTTCCATTTGTTTGTTTTCAGTTTTCTTCATTTCTGTTTGTTTTTTTCCATTTGCCTTTTCTTCCAATTGTTCTTGACCATCACTTTTTCTTAGGTGCTGCAACAGGATTACTTCATTTTTTTTCACTTTGTTTTCATTTCTCATTGTTCCTGTTTGTTCTTTTCCATTTGTTTTTTGGTGTTTTAACAAGATTACTTCACTTTCCATCAGTGGCAGAGACTTTAGCTGTAGTTCTACTTGCTGAATTGCCCTCTCCTCGTTTATTTTGTCAAATATCTGTAATGTTTTCTTACTAATTTTGCCTTTGGGTTTATTTTTAGTTTCCCCAATCTGTTGACATATTATGACAAAGTCTCTGTCAGCTCTAAAATTATCTCTACTTTTACTTATTAATTCTGGAGTTTGTTTTATTGTATATTTCATTGTTTCCTTTCTTTCTTGTGTTAAACAATATTTCATATTGGATGCAGTTTCGTTAGCATTTTGTGGATATCCACTATTTGCTTTTTCAACTAACATTTCTGTATTAATGTTCTGGGTTTCTTTGGGGATTTCTTATTTGTTTTCTAGTTTGTTAAGACATTCTTGACATAGCAATATTAATTTCTTCAGATGTTTTTGTTAGTACTTTGCATCCTTTTCTGTTATTTCCATGCATTTTATGTGGTTTGATCTTTTGCAGATAACTGCATTATTTTGTATAATCGCTCTGCACCGAATGCATCTTGTCTTCTCTTTAGAAGCGTGGTTCAATGTTTGGTCACTTAGAGTGCTGTTCTCCAATTTCATTTCCGGTCTTTTGTATCCCTTCACTACAGCCTCCCAGTTAAGTTTCTTTCCCTTTCACCTTCAATTTCTCAGTCTTTATCCGTGTATCTTTCTTTGAATTCTAATTCACTTATAATACCATACACTTGTTTGGCAGCCTCTCATATTCTTTAGAGTATTTCTTACTAATGTCAACAGTTGTTTGAGGGCTCTTCAAATATCAAATTCAATGTATTTTCATTTGAAAACTGAAGACCTTGCTGGTTTTGCTAAATTTCATTTTATACGAAACAATGTGTTCATACATAATGTAGCCAACGAACCACTGATTTACCACAAGATTGATTTATCAACTTCATTAAAATTATAGATTTTCTGGCAAGAATTTGAATTGAATTAAATATTAATGAATACACCCTTGTCTCACCTTCATTAAAAGGACAGCAAATAAACCAAGTTTCACATTTTGTCACAGCTTCATTAAAAGCCTAATTGCACTCTATTTCACAATAACACACAGGCCAGTTGTATAAAAGCTTTTGCTTTGACATTTGCTAAAAGCAAGTATCACAATTAGATGTTATAAAGCAGTATTCAGAAATTTACCTTGTCCAATATCAAAGGGGTGAGCGCGAGATATATGCCTCCTCCGAAGACGGTTCTCATTAGCCTGCTTGGGCCTATGAAAGATAAGAAAATCTGATAATTCATTCTAATAAAAAGTGTTTCAGACATGCACAATAAAAATAAAACAAACAAAACAAATAAATCAACCATAGTTAAAAAAGTTTATCCCAAATAATAATGTAGTCTTGATCATTTTGTAAATAAGTTACAAAAAAATCTCTTTTATTATTACATACTTCACTAATTCAGGGTCAAGAGCTAATGTATTGTTTATTGATATGAACTGCTTGTCTTCTGTTCTTTTGAACATCTCAACTTCAGACGACATGTTTTCAGTTCCAGATTTTACAACTTTCACAAGAACAGGTTCATCCTCCTTAACAAGTTCTCGAAAACGCTCGACAAACTTAGGACCAAAAGCTTCTGGTGGTACACTATGGAGAGATACTTTAATGGCCTGAAATCAAAAATAAAACTAAAAAATGACCAAGGTATATGTAAGTGGGCACGAAGTTCAAAGAAAATCATTTAAAAATTAAAGGAAATATAGAGAATGCTGTGAATAATATCAAAAGATTTCCAAGTATTACCCACTATTTTGTTTACAAGTCTTCTAAGGAAAATATTAAAGAGTTAAGAAATTTATTGAGAATTGTTTTACTAACAACCAACATTCAAAATATTTCTTTTGTAGATAAAATTAACTTTATATAAATTAATAATTTAACATTGAGTTAAAATTATTTTCAAAACTTCCCAAAAGTACCTGCATTGTTCAATAATAACAGTACTGATATTCACTTGTGTGCTCTAAGCTGTCAAATGTTTTAGTGCTATTTTTTAAATTGTTTTTTGTCGTTTTTGTCGTTTTGTGTATCGTCGTCGTCGTCGTCGTCGTTTTTGTCGTCATCGTCGTCGTCGGTCGTCGTCGTCGTTTTTGTCGTCATCGTCGTGTCGTGTCGTCGCGTCGTTTTGTCGTCGTTTTTGTCGTCGTGTCGTTTTTGTCGTCGTCGTCGTTTTTGTCCGTCGTCGTCGTTTTTTGTCGTCGTCGTCGTTTTTGTCGTCGTCGTCGTCGTCGTCGTTTTGTCGTCGTCGTTCGTCGTTTTTTGTCGTCGTGTCGTCGTCGTCGTTTTGTCCGTCGTCGTTTTTGTCGTCGTCGTTTTTTGTCGTCGTCGTCGTCGTCGTTTTTGTCGTCGTCGTCGTTTTGTCGTCGTCGTCGTTTTTGTCGTCGTCGTCGTTTTTGTCGTCGTCGTCGTCGTCCGTTTTTGTCGTCGTCGTCGTCGTCGTTTTTTGTCGTCGTCGTCGTCGTCGTTTTTGTCGTCGTCGTCGTCGTCGTTTTTGTCGTCGTCGTCGTCTTTGTCGTTTTTGTCGTCGTCGTCGTTTTTGTCGTCGTCGTCGTTTTTGTCGTGTCGTCGGTCGTCGTTTTTGTCGTCGTCGTCGTCGGTTTTTGTCGTCGTCGTCGTCGTCGTTTTTGTCGTCGTCGTCGTCGTTTTTTCGTCGTCGTCGTCGTCGTCGTTTTTTGTCGTCGTCGTCGTCGTTTTTTGTCGTCGTCGTCGTCGTCGTCGTCGTTTTTGTCGTCGTCTCGTCGTCGTCGTCGTCGTCGTCGTTTTGTCGTCGTCGTTCGTCGTCGTCGTTTTTTTGTCGTCGGTCGTCCGTCGTCGTTTTTGTCGTCGTCGTCGTCGTTTTGTCGTCGGTCGTCGTCGTTTTTGTCGTCGTCCGTCGTCGTTTTTGTTCGTCGTCGTCGTTCGTCGTTTGTGTCGTCGTCGTCGTCGTTTTTGTCGTCGTCGTCGTTTTTGTCGTCGTCGTCGTTTTTGTCTCCGTCGTCGTTTTTGGTCGTCGTCGTCGTTTTTGTCGTCGTCGTCGTTTTTGTCGTCGTCGTCGTTTTTGTTCAACAATGCTTATTAAATAAATATACAATATTTTTGTATCCATTTTATCTGCATTTCAGTGGATGTAATTCATTGGATGCATTCATTAAATACATTACAAATAGGGGGGGGGGATTCTATAAGAACATTCAAACGTTCGCTTAATGAAATTTTGCATTTGCTGAAATTTGTCAGTCCCCAAAAATTGCACACTCTACACTGCAGCCTACTCAGCTTGTTTGGTAATCTGGCACTGTATAATACCATAGCAAATAGATATAAATTACTGCTCCTAATAAAGTTATAATATGCCGAACAGAATGACAACAAAAGTAATTACAATATTAAAACTCATAAGATTAAATGTTCAATTTAGAATGAAAATTTTATTATTTATTACAAATGTTAAGAGCTAGACAGTAAATTTCAAAAATACTCAAGTACCTCTGTTAGTTCTGTCTCTGTATACTTTTCAAAGTTACAAAATTTTCCTAAATTTACAATAATTTCTCTTCAAATAGTGCGAAGCGCGATTGCGCATCACCCTCCAAGTACAAGCAACATCTAAGATCAATTTTTCTATGATGCATTTATACTTAAACCGTACATCCATAATTGTCTTTAAAGATATAAAGATGATACATTAAAATACATTATCAAATTATATTTTGAAGAAAACTAAGTTAAAAAAAAAAAAAAAAAAAAATTCTATTTGATGTGCATTCAAGTTTCCTCATACAGTGAAGTTGTTAAAATTTCAATTTTCATAAAAATTACCTTAAAAAATGCACAAATTTGACAAATAATTATCTTTTCATTTCACCTTCCACACTTACCTGGTAAGGAAATCTTTCCAGAGTTTCCGATAACTGTCCTAAAAGTAGCAGACTAGATGCAGCAACAGTTTCTGTGTTACCATAATCAACAAACCGAACATTTACCTGTATAACATTTAAAAGGAATATTTTATCACAATTATTACTTTCCTGTATACATACATATATACAGAGTAATATAGGTAGTATAAATGTAAAGTAATGTAATGCTGCAGAAAATTGATTTCAAGATTTTCAAAGATATACACATACTGGGATCCCATAATATCTAAAAAGTGTTGTTTCTTTTCAAAATGTCTGTCTGTCTCTGAACATTACTATGGCTTAAATCATACCTAGGATATTTTCCAAATTGAAGAAACCCCCTGTCCATCTGGCTCGAGTCAAAAGCTCTGACAATTTGAAAAATATTCTTTAAAATTTGGGAGTATTTTACGTGAAGCCCCTAGGGCAAACTCAATTTTTTTTTTTAATGGCTCTTGATTTTTTCCTTACATTTTTTGAAAGAATAGAGTAAAATGCGCTTATAAAGGTGGCACAGGTCCAATTTTCATGGTTAATTCTGAATTATTGAAAATTGCAAAAGTTAGAATTTTTTCATGTCTTCCTAGAACCACAAAATTGAAGATGGAGGTTTTACCTTCATAACAAATTTGGTGTCCATAATTAATTCTTTCATTAAGGTCATGTACATGTTTTTGAAAATTTTAGTAGTTTTCAAGCAATATTATGTGCAATATTTGCAATTTGAAAAAATTACAAAAACAAGGTTTTCTCAAAAACTGCGCCAAATTTTTTCTTTAAACTTTTGGTAGGGATCATACTAAATGCACCCTATAAGATGACAAACGCTATATTGCTTCCTTTGTTTTTTCAAAAATTACAAAAATTTAATTTTTTGACTTGTTTCTCACAGAGTTAATATTTACATTAGCAGAAATTTTCTTACATTAATATATTTGAGTACATATGCTTTAAATAATGTCAAATAGTTTCCTGAAAACTCAAAGTTTGCTGTGAAAATTAGCTCAAAATTCCACATTTTCAGAAATGCTTAAAAGCCATTTTCTGAAAAACAGTTCCGATTTTTTTTCAAACTTTTTGAAGGGATAGTGTTAATATGACATTCAATTTCACTCTTTAATATGGCATTCAATTTCAGTAATTTTTGGATTCATACAATGTTCATTATGGATAACATTTTTTGTTTTTTAAAAAATTACACAAATGTTAATTTTTTTAATCTCTCACACTGTTAATGTATACATTTCCATTAATTTGTAAATACAATTGTATTTATGAGTTGATGCGCTTCAATTTACTTTGAACAAAGTTTTTCAGAAACTCAAACGTTTTCTGTGAAACGAGGTTCAAATTTCTAATTTACAGAAGTACTTAAACGCCATTTTCTTAAAAACTGCTCCAAATTTTTCAAAGAAAATTGCCATTTAGGACCAAGTTTTACTATTCTTTAATATTCTTGAAATAATATTTTTGGTCTACAATTAGAAAACCGAACAATTACTAATTTGAAAAAAATTAAGTTCGGGCGGCGATAAATGGCACTTGGCAAGAGTATGTGGCAAGTCTGAATAGCTAAACCTGACCAAAGGAAATAGAAAACCAATATGGGGAAGTCTATGCCATTCTGTATCACCACTAATTATTTATTTGGTGTCCACATACAAGTAGTTTAGTCAAGAAAGCGAGTTGGTAAACAAGTGATAATGACATGACATACCATCATTGTAAAGTAATATAAGTAAACTTACATTCCTTGCATTTTAATCTTTGATTTGCCATTTAGATTGTAGAATTTGTCATCAGTAACTTTCTAAGCAACAATTACATTTTCACCAAAAAAAAATACTAAACTCCCTTTATTAGAACGAATTCCCATAACATAGAGAAGAAATAAGAATTAAGTCTTACCCAATTATTTTCATCAGGTTCATTGATAATAATAGCTCTATAGTATTCACAATCCACTGAGTACCTGGCCAAATATAGTTTTGTAGGATTACTAGAATGATTGGAGGCTCTTGCTATATGTATGTCACTTATTCCACCTTCCATCAATTTTTCCATCAAAGATTGTAAATAGTTGAAGCTCTCCGATTTAATATTTAAAAATATTTCTCCTCCTTCACTTACATGAGACACAAACACTTCTGTTACAACACCATTCTGTATGGAAAGAAGAAAAAAAAACACTTATATTTTACTGTAGATTAGGACACTGACATGAATAAAGCTACAAATTTTGAAGAAAGACACATGCACAAGATAAGTCTAGAATTCTCAAGGAAGCCTCTGGGCATGAAAAAATTATGTCGCAGTAATTTTGGAAAATACTGCTTGTGGTTCAATTGCTTTTATATTAAATGAATACTGCAGAATTCCATTTAAAACCTGTACTGGTGGATGAATCAAGCAAATTAGAAACCATGTTTTACACAAAGCTTTGAAGAATTTTTTTTGGCAAACTTTGTTTGACCGCTTTTTATAATAGTGGTCTTTGCTACCTATGTTTGTAAAAGTATATAAAGGATTTGAAACACTTCATTTGACATCAATTTATGTATGAATTGCAATGAGCTG
Source organism: Gryllus bimaculatus (assembly GCA_017312745.1). Lineage (NCBI taxonomy): Eukaryota > Metazoa > Arthropoda > Insecta > Orthoptera > Gryllidae > Gryllus > Gryllus bimaculatus. The sequence goes on along the minus strand of BOPP01000014.1, from coordinate 614,090 downwards.
ACATATATACAAGTCATTTACACACAATTTTACAGTACCATGTGTGTGTACTGTATCAAAGCATTAAAACAGGTAAAACTGATTGCAAATAATCATTTAGTTTTGATTTGAATTGTTGATGTTTAATTATGTCCGTTTGAAGAGTTCCATTCACTGAAAACTCTTTTATACATAAAGTTTAGTAATTTCTATGGAAGCGATTCTTTTTACTTCCTCGTATGCATATGTGTATACAGAGTATAGACAAAGTTATGTAATGGTGTGAAAAATCGATTTAGAGATTTCAACCAAAATAGATGTTTTGGGGGTAGCTCGATACTGAAAGTGACTATTTTTTAAAAACATCCAACCGCCCATCTACATGTCCGCCGATCTGGAATTACTTCAAGCTCTGCAATTTTGGAAAACATTCATTAATTTTTGGGGGTACTTTACATGAAGCCCTTGAGACATTTTCAAAATTTTCTCAAAAATGGTAGCAAATTTTTCTTTACATTTCTTGTAAGAATAGATCAAAACATCTATAAAGGTGCCATAGGTCCGATTTTCAGTAATAACTGAAGTTTAGAAAATTGCAAAAGGTTCAATTTTTTTCAGCATCTTCCTACAAATACAAAATTGAACATAAAGATTTTTCCTTCCAGGAAAATTTTTTCTCTATAATTAGTTCTTTCACTACGGTCATGTAAATTTTACTAGCTTTTGTGAAATATTATGTGAAATATATGCAATAAACAAGATTCACAATACAATATACAACAAAAACAAGATTTTCTCAAAAACAGCTCCAATTTTCTTTTATTTATTTTTTTTTTTCTTCCGCTTTTGGTAGAGTGCGGAATGTATTCTATAAGATGATATAATTCGGCAAAAGGCTTTTGTTTTTTCAAAAATTAATTTTTTTGTCTTGTCCCTCACATTGTTAATATTTACATTAGCGATAATTTGCTCACATTATTGCATCAAGACACTATATATGCTTTAAATGAAGTCTAAAAAAAGTTTCTCAAAAACTCAAACTTTTTTGTTAAAAATGAGCTAAGAATTGTGCACTTTTAGAAACACTTAATGCTATTTTCTCAAAATGGGATCCAAATGTCATCTTAAAACTTTTCTTTCAGAGAGTGCTAATTGCACCGTTTAAGAAGACACAAAATTCATTTTGCTTTTGTTTTTTCAAAAATTACACAATAATATTTTTACAAAAATTACACCTTTAATCCTCAACTGGCATTGTGATGCTATTTTGAACCCTTTCAAATTTTGAAATTGGATATCCTGCATACTTTTCAAATGAGAACTTTGTTATTTGAAGGTAAACAGCATATCACATTTATCTTTTGATATGAGAAGTACTGATGAATTTCATGCAATTGTTCAGCAGTGACATTAAGTGAAAACATTTGTTGGGGTCACAGCGGCTCCACCATGCCAGTTACGCAACTGTGTTTGAAATGGCGTTTTCTCTCAAGATTGTGTCATGAGCTGACATTTACCAAGATATTGCTACCCCTAGAGGTGAAGAGTGATTATAGGGACACTGAAGACATGCAAATTGAGAATGACTGTAAACGCTAGATTTCTTGAAGATACTAGCACATCAACTTGCCGAACCTCATACAAATGTCAGACTCTTGAATGGAAAGAACTCTTAGAACACCTACCAAGAGAACTTCATGGAACCATCTCAAGAATATTAAACAAATCTATTTCTAGTGCTGAATGTAATCCACAAGAATGCAGGAAAAGGAAATGGTACAGAATATACGTCAGAAAAAAATGACCGAAAACGAAAAATGTGTGTGATACATGTTGCCGATCAATGTGCTATGAATGTCAGGCGAACATTTGTAAAGAGTGTCTACGAGTCTTTTTCAATTAATGTTTATATTTCATTGTTTAATGTGTGTCAGAATTTGTCTTTTGAAACATTCTGAGAGTTCTAAGAGTTCATTCCATTCAAGAGTCTGACTTTTGTATGAGGTTCGGCAAGTTGATGTGCTAGCATCTTCAAGAAATGAGTTTTTTAAATTAATATTTATATTTTATTGTTTAATTAGAAAGTGTACAAGTCTTTTTTCAATTATGTTTATATTTTATTGAATAATGTGTGTCAGAAAATGATAACAGGAAATAATTAAGGCATCGGCATAATAATTAATTCAGGCAATAATGTGGTTTTATTTACGATTATTTATCATTAATCAGTCACTAAAAAGTTAATAATTACCCAGTTAGGTAAAAATATATTAAATATGAATTATTTTATCTAAATAATTTTCAAACTCGTGTAAAAATGGGATTTAACAGAAATAGTTTAAAACTGATTACAAGTTTTCATAATAAAATGAAAAAAGAAAAAGAAGGCGTGGTTTCAAAACAACACGATGTTCATTATGTAACAAATACTCACTATGCCAGTTGAAGGTTAATATGCACATTTCCAGAGATTTGAATATATTATTGCTTTTGTGGGTGGAAATGCTAATGACTTCCAATAAAGTTTTTCGAAAACTCAAAAGAATTCTGTAAAAATTCTCTTCAATTTTCACAGTAACACTTAAATTTCATTATATATATATACCATTGGTGAGACCAATTTTATAGTATTCGTCCTCTGTTAGGTCACAAATATATGAAAATAATTTTAAAAAATTAGAAAGATTACAATATAATTTTTTAAATTTTCGTGGCATGGAAGCTGTGTTTGCCTTCACCTAGAATAAGTTATGATTATAATCAAATTGCAAGTATACCAGATACTAGTTCGTTGAAATATCACAGAGATCTCATTGATTCAAAATTTGTATACAATTTAATTATAATGAGATGACTGTATTAACATTCACTCAAAACTACTACTGAAAGTTTCAAGAATGAATTTACACAATACAGAATGAGACACTTTTTTTTGAACAAGTTGAAAAAACCAACCAATTTTGTCATGCGCCTTTATGGAGAATGTGTAACATAGCTAATAATGTAAACATAAAATTCTACTCAAACGGGAAATGTATAAATCAAATTAAAAATGCCTAAAAGATTACTCCTGAGTGTTGATGTTAACGTGATATTGTATGTGAACAAAAATGTAGAATAAATTTATTATTTAAAAATGTGTGTATTTCTAAGAGCGATTGCCTGTTCAAATAAATCTGTCAGTTATTCTGTTATAATCCTGAAATGGTTATTATTTAATGATATATTCTCATCCAGGTTTAACTGTTGATATTTTATTAATATTCAAAAAATTATTGTTCATTTGTCAGTATGACTGATGCAATTTCAATGGTTAATAGATAATTGTTAGTCCAGACCGTGATTTTATTCTGACCTGATCACTTTGTAGGAAATTTCTCAAACACTGGTTCTTAAGCAATCATATCTGCATCTATAGTACTATGTGCGCAGGTTTTCTTGATCCTCTAGCTCTCTAGACCGTGGTCAGTCAGTTAGCACAGCATGGCCCACGAAAATATGAGCTCCACTTGGAACATCATCATTCAGATTGCTATATTGCTTACCTTCTTCTTTTCCAATCTGATTCCTCTTTCTAACGATCTGTGCATATCTTGTTCTTTTTTATTACTCAATAATTTCTATAACTTAATTATTTCTTCAAATTTTTTTTTAATTCTTGCATTGTTTCTCATTGCTATGTAGTTTAAAAAGCACTAATATGCTGAGTTTTCTACTGGTGAAGTTTACATCACTGCCCTGCCTTGATGTTGAAAGAACCTGTTCCTCCCAATACCCCCTCTACTGGCACGGGAAATAGCATTCATGTCGAAACATCCATCGATATTTTTTTGGCACACGCAAGGCACTATCAAAATCCCATATCCAAATCTTATCCAGTAATGGAGTCTCGCGGTGCCATTGGCCATCCCTACTAGCATCAAGAGGGCTGGCAGACGGCCGAACAGGCGGGCCACAGAGCTATCGGGTGGGCAGGCGAAAGCCAGGAGCAGTCTCGTCGCAAGTTAGTGCGGCAGGAATAAAAAGCAGAAATGACTGGTTTCCACTGAGTGATTAAAACATACATGTTTTTTAATAACGCAAAACGAATAAAAACTTCATTGTCATATTCTTCTTCACATTGGTTTTCAGTTTCAAGGCAATATTTGACGGGCAATACAAGTTCAGGAGGCCGCACTGTTATGTACCTTGTAGCAAACCAAGAATACTTTATCATATACCGGAAATGAAAATTGAAAATGAATGAAGAATTGCAATTGAATAATTGGTCTCTGTCGGAAACCTTTTTTTTTTTTATACTCTTGTGAGACAATTTTTTCTGATAAGTGGCGATACATATCTTTCCACAGTCGGAAGAAAAACTTTTCAAGTGGAAGCAACTCAAATGTCTTATGTGTAAGAGTTCTGTCATTGTATGTTGTCTATGAATCAAATGGCAGAGCAAAATTTTCGCTTACAAATGGGAAGAACGCTTCTTTAAACCACTGTTTAAACTCCTTCTTTTCCATTTTTTGTAATTTTGTAGCAGTAACAATTAGGCTTTCAGCTTGAAACATTCTTTTGGAGACTATCGGACCGAAAAATTATCTTGGTTCCTGCAGCACTGTAAATAATTGAGGCAAATAAGATCCACCCACATTTATTGTTGGCATTAGAGTGTACGAATGAGACAAAGCACTAACTGAGGAACCGACTGGATGTGTTTTTCACCAACAAACGACAATGTCCATCTCAATCGCATTTCGTGTTCAAATCCAATTTGGTCTGTATTGTACAGAGAAGACGGTGAGTAATGTGAAAATCTCTCTTTGGCATTTTGGAGAAATTCCTCTGCAACCACATTCTGTTCTGTTTTGTGGTGTACACGAGTGCGAGATACAAATTTTGTTATTTTCCTGCTCTTAATTTTGTGAGCTTTTTTTTTAAACGATTGATCCAGATGTGAGAGTTCTTATTTTCGTGGCCAGTTCCTTGTGAAATTTCCAGGGCCCACTGTCTTCATCATTCACATTTTGATTTGTTCATGCACGTTCAAATCAAGACCAAAGTTTTTCTCATACATAATTTTGTTGTGTCCTCTAGGATTTACAATCACGTTTTCACTTGCATCTTCCATAAATATAATTGTCGCTCTGTCATCACGTTGCAAAAATTTCTACGAACAAGTGATATTGAATATCTTTTCTTACCGCCCTCATTCATCCAGAATTCCACAGCTTTCTTCTTGTAGCTAATGCTAACATCATTTGCATTTTTCACAAGGCTTAGATAATAAATTGAACTGGAGGATTTGCAGGATAACTGACATTTAGTATCACTAGTTTCCGGGGATTCGCTGTCTGATTCTAATAAACACTTGCCCATATCATCACCCGTGGTAGAAGTATGCTTATCGCAGTCTGTATCACTTGATTCACAAACACTTCCTTCACATACATCGAGGGTTGATTCCTCATAATGCTCCTCCCCTGTGCTATTATTTTCAATCAATTCAATGATGCATTGACCCATTTCTCGTTCTTTTTCATTTATACTTCCTGTCCGAGATAAACCTTTGTCATGGAAGTAACTCAAGAGGAACTCTACTATGTTAATAGGATTTAAAACAACGTGCCTTGTGGCCATTGCAGAGGATCTTTCTTCTGCAACAAGGAAAGATGAACTGGGAGAACTATGCAGCCCTTTTGTTTATTGCAAGGGCCCCTGATGGAGGAGGCATACACATCCATGGCCTTGGGTCCCTCGTGCCAGCTCGCTCGCAGTAAGTGAAAAGTTGACTAAAGAAAGTGTGTTCATTTTGGGGTTCCTTCAATATGATTCAAGTGTTGAAAGAATTACAAATGTGATGAAAGTAGAGATAACTTTATAACGGAGAATAAAATTGGGATTTTACTGTACTTGCCCATGTTTTCACTGATCAAATAACACTCTTCTACAAGAGTAGATGTTTGGTTATAAGTATGCACATGTAGCCTCTGTGTGCGTAAAACATGTACACATAGTGGTTTTTTAGTTACACTGTAACTCTACTGCTATACCACATTTATTGTGTGAACTTGATGTGAATACAACTTTAAGTAACATTGTCAATTTGATCATCAATGATGTCACAACAAAACAATTTCTAAAGTAAGGAAAGCTGAGCAGAAGTGCAGGTCCAGAAGAAAGCAACTAGTACGATAATCTTGAGAGAAGCTTGCAGGACCCTGATCACTTGCAAGCAATTCATGGAATTATTTACTCTCAAGAATGAACTTGCAGTGCACCTTCAAATGCTTGTCCATTGCTGCATAGGCAGCTGTGGCGACAAAATTATAAGAATAAAAAGGGTAGTGGCAACTTTCATCATTTTATACACTATTAAAAGAACTTCATTGAAATTAAAGATTAAAAATATTATTTTCAAACTTTTAGAAACTAAAAGAAAAAAAATGTTTATAGAGTTCTTGAATTTTATTTTGTAGATTCTAACTTATGACAAATGCCACCAAACCTAAAATAGTCTTTCAAATGAATGTATGCATACATATGATATTGAAAACTCTCTTTAACATTATCTGTGTGCAGCTCTTGCAATCTTACTATGCAATGCACTCACTCAATATCTCTACAAACTCTTGTATTTACCTGAATATAAGCTGTCACTAAATATAAGACAGCCCCGTAATTTTAAGAAAACTTCTGAGAATTTTTAAATTTTAAACAAATTCTTACTATTTAAAATAAAATTGCAAATTGACTTGAAAATGGTTGATGATGAGAATGTTAAGACTTCTTGCCAGACCGAAAATTTTCTTGTTCTCTAAAATAATTATGACCATCATTTTTATCACAACCATCATCATCCTCACATGCATCAATGTTCTTTTCTTTTTGGTCCTTCTGTACTGCAACATCATCTGACTTTTAAAGCCCCTCAAACTTTTGAGCCTTGAATATCACTTACTGTTCGTGTAATTCAGTAATAAGGTTGTTTAATTTCGTCGCTACGCAGGGCGTTTCAACACTCCGTTTTAGAAAAAAGTACAGGATGAACAAATAGGGCCGCTAGTGTCTTCCGGTGCGGCGGTTGTATAATGTTCACCAAATTGCACGACAAAAATGCGGCACTTTTAAAGCAAGTATTGGAACTCGAGGAAATTAACGACTTATAATGACAATTTGGCCTGTGTCAGACGAGCATTGCGTTGACGCGCGTCACCTAACGATGAAGATATCAGCTACCTCGATACCTGCGCACACGAGACACGGAACGCGCGACGTAGATTAACATTGTATCTTATGCAAAAGACACACGAAAGATCTTGCTAACGCGCGTCGTTTCGCTGCGTCACGCGCTGAAAACTCGCGTTATCATGCTTTACGTCGTCGTTTGAGCTGTGGGCATAACGCACATTGCCAAGTACGCTCATGCGCCGTTTCGCAAAAGATACAGTATTAATCTACGACAGGCGTTAATCGACTCTTATGGGCAGGCATCGACGTATCTTTACGTAATCAGCGATACGTGTCACGCGTGCGAACATCACTGCTATCTTTTCCATCGTGCAAGCCTACGCTAACACCAATAAATACACACACATTACTGCCCTCTAAATAAAATCATTTTATTATTAACTGGTCTAATTCTGTTTTTCTGGTAAATTTCAGTCTTTTCTCTTCCTATGATTTAACCTAATTTCAATATATTTAAATAATATTGCCTTAATCAAATACATCCTATGATTCAGCATGACCTCTTGATCAATAATATGCTAAGTTAAATTACAAAAAACGGAATTATTTACAAATTCTCTCAAGCATATATTTACAATTGTAGTGTTAGCTGCCCTTTTAAAAATGGTCACCTCTCCCTTGAAGTATTCTTACTTCTACTTCTGCTCTTTTGCAGATTTTCACATGTGCAGAAGAGTATTTCAGCCCATGATCATCCTTCCTCTGAATGAAGGAATATGATCCTTCATCACTATCAGTCCAGCAAAAAAACTATCTTACAGTCAACACAAGCAAATGACATTTCCAATTTTTTTACTACAAATCCTCCAATATACGTTACAATGTCCACAACATAGGGAGACAATATAGTTTTAAGATTGTCTACTGATGGCAAGTACATATGGTCAATTGGCACCTCAATGCGCAATTCAGGATCTTTCACTTGTGACACACTTGCATACTGGTGTGAACTAACATTTAATATAGTTGTTTCACCCTGTGGAACACAATTTGCAAAGGCAGAAGAAGAAATCTGGCGATGCACCAGTAATCGCTTGTAAGCCCCAGCAAATTGCTTAGCAGTAGGATCATGGTTGAATCCGCCTTTGCTCCGTATGCAGCTGAAAAACATTTCCAGATGGTCCTGGCTAAACTAGTATAGTTTAGCCAGGACAAATAATTACACTGTAGCACCCCCAAATAATTACGCTGTAGCATCAGAAATAACAAACAGCATGTAAAGGTACACACAATACAACGCAAAACAAGCTATCGGTGTCCCAAAGTCACGTGACTTGTGGCCACCTCATGTTGAAACCTGCGCAGTAGGTTCACACGCACTCTAGTTGTATCTCTCCTCTATGGTATCCATGATGCATGATTCTCCATGAATCGAGATTCATGGAGCAGACAACAAACAAAGAGTATTACCTTAACATCCTTAAAGAAAATTTTAAAAAAAATTCTGAACAAATGGATCTGCTTCGCAATTTTGTTTTATCAAGATAATGACCTGAAGCATACATCACAAATAGTGCAGCTTTGGTCATTATGCAATTGCCCAAAAGTACTTCAACCACCTCCCCGATCACCTGATCTTAACGAGATTGAAAATCTGTAGCATTTACTAGAAAAGACAGTCAGGAAATCTCCAATTAGATCAAAGCACCATCTGAAGAAAGTAATTCAGAAAGAATGGAAAAATGGAATCTGCTGAAAATACAAAAAAATTGTGAACACATTTTTCAGCAAATTCCTTGTTTCGACCTTTTGAACACACTGAAATAGAAATTTGGCACCACTGCAACTGGGTGCAACATGCCTATTTTAATTTATTGAAGTAATTTTAGCCCATTTTGCACTTATGCTCTTTCTTCCTACAAAAATTGGAAGATAAATACAGTACAAATAAGTACAAATAAACAATAACTTGTTGACTGCAATTTGAAAACTGCAAACAATTCATTAGTAATTGTCATTCAATAATTAACCGTTGATGATAGATTTTACAGACAACAAATTCGGGGTGTCGTCTCCAGGTGACACAGAGAATTGATGTTAGTTTGATATAGAATTGATGCACGATCTTCAGTGGCACACATTCTTACGCATTTTATTTTTATCGTTTGCGGTCTAGAAGTGCATGAGAGTTTAGAAAAGATAGATGAGCATTACCAAGATGATAATTTTCTTTTGTTACCTCCTGATGTTGCTCTGTTCATCGATGTGGAAATGGGTGAAGAAACTGAAAGAGAATCTGTCCGACTGACTTCTGAACTTAGTTGTTGAAGTTCAAAAAACCATGAAGGATTCTGGTGCATGAAACTTTTATCAACTAGATGTAGCATGTGAAGAAATAGCTTAGAAAACAGCAATGCAATCTGACACTTCAGGCAAGAAATATTTCAAGAAGAAAAAACCAATTCAATCTCAAATACAATGAGTTGAAGATGAAATCTACTTTCATCTCAACCCTGGTAAAAGAGAGGACGACAGTAAAAATGACGAACATTCTTTGAACCCAAAACAAGTATACTGTTTGGCTTGTAATTAAACACTCAAAATGTCCCTTAATTTACATACTGCAACTTTCGAAGGTGATTGTCTAAGTTTACTATGGTTTGTTTTATGGAAAGGCGCCTCAAACCTCCCATGCCGGAGATTCCGTCAAAGATCGACTGAACCGGTATTAAGAACAAAGTCTGATGAAACAACATTAGAATAGATTGTTCTCAGAGACAATGCAGTTTGTGTCATCAACACACAAGAATCATGAGCCAAATGTGTAAAGTAGCACTTCATTTTCAGTAATAGTACAAATTTTATAATGCAAATTATTGTTAAAAATAATTATTTTCTACACCAATTTCATGTGTTGTTTCTTATTTTGGGCAAAAAGAACAACTAGAGCCATTTGATACATTGGACACAAATTCTTGAAAATCATTTTGTTGCATTTTACTTCAGACGGCTAGACCCGCAAATGCCCAGTGTCACCTCCAGGTGACATCCCCATAAAACAAAAACCATAGTATTGATTTAGATAATAATCTACTCAAAGATTAAGAGAATGGATAAATAAGTAATATTCAGAATACAAATCAAATTCTCCCATATTATAATAATGTTTTTTGCCAAGTTAAATAACCCAAGTGTCTGAATAGTTTTGAAGAAAGCATTTTCAGTTCCTTTTGTATTCAGTTGTTAATTTGTGTTTAAAATGTACGTTTGAACAAGGACACATTTGTTTATATTATTATGAGACTGTATTTTTCAAATAATATAAGAATTTTGATTTTTGAATTAAGAGTTCTTTTAAATTCATTGTAAATACCATAAATTCCCGGGTGTTTGAATAGTTTTGGCAGTGACTGAATTTGTATAATCTCCAATGTAAATAAATGGTGACAATAGTACTAACTGGGGAACTGAGTATTTCTGTGTGTCTGGACAACAATTTGAAGATGTGATTGCACAGCCTTGTGGTCAGCTTCTTGGAAAGCAGGATCCGGCGATCCGGCTCCTTCCCCAGGGTATCTCCAATTGGCAACCAAAAACCGGAGACGGATACAATTTACACCATATTTTTACTGTCTTCAAAGCTTATTGTTAAATCAACATTTACAAGTTTTGTGATGTGGAATGGCAATATAAAAACATTAAGCCTAACTGCCGACCTAATCGACCTTAATCTGCAAATCACGCGCGGCGATGGTGTAACGATTAGCGTTTCGGACTGTTGTACCCAAGTTGGCGGGTTCAAACCCGATCGAAGCTGTGGATTTTTAAGGGCGAAAAATCCTTCGTAGGCCTTCCTTCAGAGGGGAAGTAAAGCCGGCTGTCCCATGTGAGTAGATTAACTTGCATGTAAAAGATCCTCAAGCCTAAATGACGCCTCTGAGCTAAATTTAAAACTCGCCTCTTTCTCGCCCAAGAAATACCACCTTTCTCTGCTAGTTGGTGAAAGGAGCGTAGCGAAATTTGCGTGGTTAGACGGAATAGCAGGCCTCATGGCCTGAGTCTCGCCACGTAAAATAAGGCATTAATTCAAATATACTCCCCACATTTTTTGACTGAGATATTTACGGAGAAACCTAGACTTATATTTGGGTAAATACAGTAGGTTTGCATTCTATTATTGATGGGAGTCAATGTGGTGGTGAACATTGCATGATTTGAGGAAGCATAAAGAGTAAGGTACCTTCAGAAAATAGAAAATGCTCTGATGAAAAATAAAAATGTGGTATATGTCTCTTGCCTCTGGTAAGTGAGGTGCTTGGGCTTCCTGACTGATTCGTTCTGCTAGAAGTCTGTTCATATCAACATCTTCATCTGTGCTGGTATCATACAATAGCACAGAAATGACAGCCTCCGGATCTTCAGGGGTTGGTTTGGAGACAACCTGAGCAACAAGTGTCTTACCAATTACAGTATTCACTAAATGGTTTGTTGCATTTAAATCTTCAGCAAATTCTTCCAATCCGGAGAGAACAACTTGTATAGCCTAAAGGAAAATCAAGAAAATTACTCAATATATTAAAAAATTAAGATAACGTTTTGCATTTATTACCCCAAACATACCTGTGCAGGAAGTTTAGCATATTTTGGCTCCAAAACATGTAACATTGTTAATGGAACTGCATCTTCATCTCCATGATCAAGGAAAAATACTACAGCATTATCACCACCTTGCATCTCAACAAACTCTACTCTATGCCAGCAATCATCCAATTTAATTGCATAATAGTTTCCCACTTCTGGATTCACTGCTTGTACAGCATTGTCCATGTAGTGAATTTCCATATCTGCAGACATATTTTCATATCGCACCTATGCAAGAGAGAAATATTTGACACCATTCACATTATACATACTGAATATTAAACACAAAGATTATACACTTAATTACGATCTCATCTTCACAAAATCATAACATCTTCCATGTTGATGCAAAAGAGTACTTACATTATAATCTTCTCCAATAAGCCTGACCCAGACATCAGCAGTTGTCAGAGCACACGTTACATAAACATCCCAAACCTCCTCAGAAGGATATGTAATTGGTTCTGGAACAACCTTAGAATGGACATGGGGCCAGACCTGGGCAAAAGGAAAAACAATAAAGATTTTCTACACATACACAATTTTAGATTTGTTTAACTACGTCAGAAGATATTTCAACAGGAACAAATTTTCTTCAAACACGGTGTGAATTAGTATTTACAATCATTATTTTCAATAGTTCTAAAGCAGGTAAGAACTTTTTGGGAAGAAATAATATATTTCAAAAACTTAAATCCAATTATGAGAAAACTCAACGGGACTTTTTGATTTTATATCTAGCAATGGAAGATTACATATTAACTCAACTCTTAAGCAAGAATATAATACTTTACTATAACCTGAGTACTTACAGAACTAGTTGTGTTGTTATCAAGTTCAGGTGCTGGACTGATAACTTGCTTATTTAAAATTATACGGTTATTAGCACCAATATCCACAGAAATTTGAGAACAATTGCGAACAACATCCAACCATTGAATGGGCAAATTTTCCATCCATTTATTGCGGTAATCTAAAGGAACTTGAAAACTCCAAATTCCAGCAGTATGAGATGCCACCAACTGGAAAAAAAATTATTCCACAAAAAGACATCATTTATTTACAAATAATTATCTTCTAGATACAATTGTTTCTCTATGAGCAACAGACTCCCAAAAATGATAATGCAGTTTTGTTAAATGAGGAATTCAATAAAACAATTGAGCAGCTTCAAAAAATATTATGAAATGCTCATTCTCAAAATATTCTGTAATTTAATTCCTTCCTAATGTCTTAAAAAAGATTTAAAACACTTCCCTGATTTTGAAGTGTGAAAATAAAACAGTCTCTAACATTACAAATTTTCTCTTAAATTGCAAGTGTGAGCATGAGCACGAAAGTGTGAAGTTAGTTTACAAAGCAAAAATAACAAGTTTGAAGATTTAAAGTGCAGTTTTAAATCCAAAGATGTTCTCTAAAACCATGCATAAAAAACTACAATATCAATAATGCAGTTAAATGCAATTACCATTTAGTCTATACACTGACAATAAAAACAACTTAAAAGTAACACTGTTATTCACCTCAGACACTCGTGCTTTAATAATTTCAGGATTTTGAGTAGTTGGAAATGCATGACCACCATCAAGTTCATACCGCTTCCTCAACTCTTTGAGAGCATTCTGTGCTGCCCGCTGGAGAGCAACAGCAGGCATACGATCTTCATCAGGATAGCTTGTATAGCTCTCTTCTCCCACCTGACAATATACACAACAGATGTTAATATATTAATGAAATTGTACTATTTAACAATTTGTCAGCAAGTAAAGAACATATTTTCCACAAAGCGAGTCAACACTAAGTGCAGATAAAATGAGAACAAAATTCAACAAATTGAATTTTAAGAGTTGAATATATGATAAAAGGTCTTTTTGCATGATTTATACAAAATATTAAAAAAAATATCTTAAATCATTTCCTCACTTGGAACAACACCCTCACACCCATTGCTTTTCCCACTCGAAGAAGTAAATATAACTAATACATAATAACATTAAACAACAGTTAAATGAAGAAATATAAGGAATTAAAAATTCAACAGTATGCCTGAATTTATTTAGAAAACTGTTTTGCAAGGAAAGGAATGAAAATTAAGTAATAAAAGTATCAATGTAGGTAAAAGAAATGGAAATGAAGATCATTTGGAAGGGAAAAAAGGATGAAATGTAAATGAAAATAAGTTTTCTAAAAATCATGAAAAAATAAACAAAATAATTAAAAAATCAGATTTTTTTAAATTAAATCAGATTTATTGCTATTAACGTACCTAGAAATTTTGAGTGTTATTATTGCAGAAGATAAGAGATAAAAATCAAGGCGGGGCATAGTGGAGCCGTAAGTTTTAATTTGGATGAGCCAGTAACACTGTAACATTTCGTGTTATGTTCAGCATGTTATTGGTCACCATAAAATCTCACGACTGATGAGAAAATTTACAACATTGCTGCGACAGTAAACAAATTAATTCTGTTGCAGATATGGTGGGGTGTTACTTGTGATAAGACTATTTAAACAATATGCCCATACCATGATTTGAGAAAAGATGAAAGCAAATAATTGTCCTGAACCTAAAAATACTTAAAGAAATGACATTCGATGACGAAGTTGGAGCATCGACCTTCAGTAGCGACACCTTCAGATCGTCAATAAATATGATTACCAGAGAAGATTTTTGTGGAATGCCAGGAAAAGGAGGATAACCTAATTAACCTAATGCACATTTTTTAATTACACTATTAATATTAAAATTAACAATAATTATCCCCAAAACGAAGATGAGTTACTTTTCTTCTGAATTGTGCAAAACATTGACAGTTTTTTTTAATAAAGATTTGACTTGCGATGAATCAATGGTTGTTTCTTTACACTGCTAAGTATGTTAAATTTCTTAACATACAGGTAGGTACAAGTGCACTTAACAAACATGAAGGGTTGAATGTTAACAGGGGTTAAAGATGGATGTGACTGATAAAATCCATAACATAAAGTGTCTTAAATATTGGTTAGTTTTAATTGTGGCAATGTATTATTGTATAACGTCATAGATGTAATGTAACATAATATGAGAGATGTTTTTAGGCAGTTGGATGCTACATAAACCAAAATTTGTATACTATTTCATATTTCTTTGTTCATTTCTTACATTCAAGCTTTTGTTATACTTAACAAATTATTCTTTCAGAAATATCCTTTTCAATTACGACCTTTAATTAAAGTTAAATCTGAAAACGACTAGATGACTTCTCTTCTCATAATAAGATGTGGAAATGAAGAATAATATGTGTAAAAACTAAGTAATTTTGAAGAAGTTAAAAATATATTTAATGACAGAAAACTGTTTTCATTTAAACATTTGAATTTAAAAAATAATGTGTTTTTTATAGTTTGTTTGTTTAAGAATTTTTCAAATGTAAGTTGAAGAGTAAGGCAGTAAGTCATATTATAATATTACATAGCCATTAACAATATTGCAAGAACGTAAATATTGTTCTAGCATTACTAGTTTGAATCATGTCCACTCTTTGAATACTGCTAAAATAAGTTACCTACTATGAGGGGGTGTAACACCTCCTTGGCCTTGATTGCTAGGAGGCACATATGTATACTTCACACAGATCACCTGAAAACCATCCATGGTACACAACGATATCTCATGTAAGTAAGTTTAACACAATGAACTTACATGGTGGATATGAAGGAAACCATTAGTATTTAGCATTTAAAAATTCAATTTTGTTCCATAAATTCATTGATTTATATTAAATAACTCTGTTATAAGTTGTTCTTATTATTCTTACAGAAAACTGATTTGAATGTTTTTACATGTTTCTAAATACTTTACAAAAGGTACAAAACTTCAGTTTTGAAATTTATTTGTGGCAACACTGTCCTGTAAATGCTGAGATATTTTGTCCACAGTGTCTTATAGTTAGTAGTTATAACAGACCATTTTGGTTTGTGTGCATTTGATGAATGTTGAAAAGTCTTGCCTAGTGTTTCGTATTTAGATTTGTTTCTTGTTTCTTCTTTGTTTAGACATGTTTCTTCGAGGATTACTAATTTTTGAACAGCATTGTACAAATAAAAGGAAATCAAGAAAAACGAATGCTCATTGTAAGCCTTTCTAAAATAATAAAAAGCTGTGGTACACATTTGAACTGCAAATTGTGCATTTTTCTTTGTGGCATATGACCCGTATGTACCTCAGGGTCAAAGGGCAAATTTGTCATTCTTGAATATTTCACATTAATTTACTTTCATAATTTCATAAAAGTATCAGAAGAGATACTACATCACTTCCGGTATAACAAATGGATATTGCCATAGCAGCCAACTTAGAAGGCATTGCTCTGCGATATAATATGGTAAGGAGTTCCATTCTCCATAAGCTTACCAATTTTTTTCTGATGTTTCCAAATACTCCCCCATATTATCATAACTGAGACATGGTTGAAACTGCACACTCCTGAAACTTTCTTCTTGCAAGCTATGAAGTCTTTTCAAAATACTGTTCTCACAAGAGAGGCAGAGGACTGACAAATTTTCTCTGCATGTTAAACCACAACACCCTCTTTGTTCATGACGTCCTGCACCATACTCTTGATTTAGAACTTGAAGATGAATCTCTATGATTGATTCTATTGGTACCGCTTCCATCTTGTGGGTAGCTGTCTATCGTCCTCCCAATGCATCTGACCAGCAAAACTCTACCCTCATCAACAAACTATTGCGAGAATCAGATGAGTCTAATCTTTTAATTCTTGGGGACTTCAATTCCCCAAACATTAATTAGAAGTTCCTGGCCAACAATATCACCACTCCGCACAAAAAAGATTTCCTAGATTTACATTGCACCACCAATCTCTATGCAATAATCAATTGAACCAACTCGTTAATTAGGAACTCAACAGGATCTCAACTTGATCGGATCGTCACTAACACAGATAATTTAGTATCAGAAGTCCTCTACCTTACACCTTTTAGCTAAATCTGACCCTACCACCCTTCTCACAACAGTCTAAATGCCATTCTTGTCCAATCCTCACAAAACACCGCATCCTTTCAGAATTTTTAGGCTGTATTAAAACCCATCTCCCTGCCACGCGATCTAGCTCGCCTTCCTTCATCATTCCAAACCACTCGTGACCTAAAAGCACGTCAAAACTACTAGACTAGAACCTCACTACATTGACTTAGAAATCCCCATTTGCAACCAGAGAAGGAGAGTCCTGCACAACAAACTGATGATAGTTCCGATACAACAACTGATAGCGATGAAGAAGAAATATTAAATTACTTATATGGACAGGAACAACCCTCTGCAACTGACTTCGAAGTGCACATTACGAAGTGGAACTCGTATCTTCCGGTCCAAATGAATTCTAGAAATATCTTAAGAGCCAATTGAGTTCCAAACCTGTTCCACCTAGTACTCTATAGTTAATCCGGACTGTCTCATTATCTTCGATCCCGCTGTGATTCCTGAGATTTTAGCCAACCAATTCAGCAGTGTCTTCATACGTGAAGGTGCTGGCCCTCTAGCTCTCTCATGCACTCAGGCCAGCCACTACAATGTCCATTTCCCTGTTCAACAGGTCCATAAGCATGTTACGAAAATCAAAAACAATGTCTATGGGTGCTGTTAGGATCCATCGTTTTCTGATTAAACAATGTGTTTCATCACTTAGTCCAACCTTGGGTGACCTTTTTGAAAGATCCATGAAAGCCTTCAGCCCGATTGGCCCTCAGCAATCTTCTTTCCTATATACAAGGCAAGTGCCAGAACAGTAGGAGGAAATTACCGATATTACTCTCCCTTCGTCAGTCATGGAAAACATTGTCACTGCCTCAATATTGGACTTCTGCAAGATCAACAATATCTTTCTGTACAACCAACATGGCTTTCTTCCAAGCAGATCTCTCTTTTCTAACCTACTGAAATGTTTGAGCAAGTGGACCAACTCACAAAATGACGCCTTACCAGTTGATATCAACAACATTGACTTTGAAAAGGCTCTTGATAAGGTCCCTCATAAAAAGCTTCTGTTCACTCTCAAGCAGTTAGGTTTGTGAGGATGCTGGATGCTGTATTACTGTACAGCTCTTATGCTGGATTACTGTACTTTTACAGAACTGGTGGTGGAAACTGCCTGCCTTCTGCGATGTTCCACAAGGTTCCGTTTTGAGCCTGTCTCTCCCTACTCTACATAACTGACCTCCGTAACCTGATGGTATCTCCCAATGAGATGTTTGCCGATGAAGTGCTACGGTGCTATATTAAGTGCCGCTTCCCCCCCCCCCCCCTACGTGCTTGATATTCAAGATGATTTCGACAGCCTATCACAATGATCAAACAACTAGATGCTCACTGCCAATTCACTGAGGTGTTCTATTCTTCATACGGAAAAAATTACATGTGTAAACACTATCATCTGAACAACCAATACATTCTGCATGTTCCATTTCAGTCTGACCTGGGAATTATGATCTCACAGGATATAAAATGGAGTACTCATGTTGGTTATGTGATGAAAAAGTCGACTGTCTCTCTTATCTGATAAACAGAGCTTTCAAACACCTGACATCTCAACTTTTCCACATCTTCACTACTTACATTAGGCCAATAATCGAATCTGGTCACTGCATCTGGGCACCATACTTCACCCATTACCTAACACTATTAGGGTGCTGAGGAAATCCTCGAAATACATTCCTGCCCTAAGAGACTTTGAAGTACTCTACCTGTCAGCGGCTATACTAAATGGTCACTATAACTGCCAGGGTTTCAATGGTTTCTTCCTCCACAATATTAACTTCCACCTTTGAGGTCACAATTACAAATTGAATGAAGATAACTTTTTGTTGAACCCTTACAAGTTTTTCCTATGGAATAGAGTTATTATAGAGATCATCGAAGTTGCCTACCTGCCGCTGTTGTCAACGCTCCCAACATTCACCCTTTTAAACAATGTTTTGGACCAATTTTATACTGTTCTTTCTTGATTATCATCTTCTGACTATTTTGTTTTCTTTTCTAATACCACACTGTAATTTTATATTTCTTTTCCATGTGTTTGTTTGTTTGTTTTTGTTTTATTTCATGATTATCCAAAAACTGTTTGAAAAGCTTGTCACTAAATTCATGTTGAATTTCAAGAATTTGCTTTCTGAAAGTCTCATGGATTTAGAAGCCACAGGTCAACTATTACGAACTTGACAGCTTTATCACTGATACATTTGAGGATGGTTACCAAGTAGATGTACTTTATACCGATGAAGACTAAAGCCTTCGACCGAGTTAATCATACCATTTTGTCTCGCAAATTGTCGTGGGTGGGTGAGGACCAACCTCTTTTGTTTTGGATAAGTTCTTATTTGACTGGTAGAACACAGTATGTGTCTATAAATGGCTTTTGTTCTGAGTCTTTTCCCGTGGTATCGGGAGTCCCTCGGAATTCTCATTTGGGCCCTATTCTCTTCATTATATTTATTGATGACTTACCATCTGTCTTTTCCCAGAGCCATACCTTATTATATGCTGATGACACCAAGATATACTTCCGGATCTCAGATGTGAACGAAGCTCGGCATTTGCATTAAGATCTCAATACCTAGAATCTGTGGTGCACTGCTAATGCAATGTAACTATACACTAAATGTTTTGCCATAATTTTTTCTTGCCTTAGAAATCCTATACATTATCAGTATTCTTTGAACGATTGTTTTGCTGACAACTGTTGATAACATCAAAGATCTTGGAGCAAAAGCAAACTGAATTTTAATTTACATGTTTCGATAATCACCAACAATGCAATGAGTTTCACTTGCGACTTTAACAACATTAGAACCTTCAATATCTTGTATTTTTCCAACCTCTTTTGGAATATACGTCTGTGATCTGGTCCCCTTATACACAATTTTTTATTGATACTATGGAGAGTTCAGAGCAGATTCAGTCATAAGACTGCGTATATAAACAACATCCCCATGTCTAGATTCTGCCATGACATTACCTAGGCCTGCGAAATGATCGATATATCATTATTATCCTACAGAAGAGACTATAATGACTTGTTATTTTTTGTACAATATCATTAACAATCATAGTGATAGCAGTGAAATATTATCTAATGTTTTTTTCTGTACTCCAAAGAGATTTACCACAAATACAATATTGTTTAGCACTAAATTTTGTGCTAAAAATTAAGTATCACCAACAATATCATTAACAGAATCTGTAAACATGCCAACTTTTTAGACTTCTTTGAGCCTAACTAAATATGCTTTAAAGCTCACTTCAAGTCTTGTCTGTGTCTGACCCATGATATTTTATATTACTTGGTGTATGACAATTTTTATTTTATCGCATTTATTGGCTAATTATTTTTGCATCATTATAGTATGTATTAGGTTTTGTTCTAAGGGTTCATCCTGTAGAATAAATGAATGAATTATCAGGATTATCCTGTCCATTCATGTGTTTTGTAAGTAAATAAATACATGTAGCAAATTACTTCCTTCAACACGCTGTCTAGTCAGTATTTATGCTTGGTGGGTCCTTGTATCACAAAATTGATATATGAAATATTGACAGAAAATGAACGTACACTCGTCTGCCTACCTGTCTGCCTGCCTGCATGAACTCAAGGCCCTGCGAGTCTGAAGCTGATATTTTTTAAATTTGGGGGAGTTATATTACATGATGCCTAACATTTTCAATATTTTATAACATATGGCTCCCAATGATCTAACCCCAATGCAGAGAACTGAATTGAAAGATCTTAGCGCAGAACTGAAAAGCAGACAAAAATCAAACTCAAAACTTGTCATTAAATACATTAGGGGAGTTCCAAAAAATTGGAAGTACGATTGTGAAAGTGACAAGTATGTATGAAATACAGGTCCCTGATGTGGAGGCACTCTGGTTGAAACTCGAATATGGGAACATACTATATGCCGTAGAAGGAATATATAGACCACCACCATCAGACACGAGACCTCAGCAATCAGATCTCAAATTATTTGAGAAAATGGTTATGGTATGTGACCTCAAGATACCAGTCATTATTTTTGGAGATTTCAACTTTCTCTCATATTACTGGCATACGTGGAGCTATCCGACGAAACTGTGAAGAATTATTTATGATACTATATAGACTCAATCTCTTCCAGATGTGGTATTTGAGCCCCTAGATTCAAGTTAATCAACTCCCTGCGATTCTAGATTTAGTTATTAAAAATTATGACAGATATATACACCCCGTCCCAAGGCCAAGTATTCGGTCAAGTATCATTAGTCATTATGACAAGTTAAAGCATGAATCGCCCATGAAATAGTGCTCCAATACTCGCATATTTATTTATATAGTTATATTATATTATAATCTTTTATAGTATATATAATAATATTTAATGGTTATATTAGTTATATATATAAATATATATATTACTATATACTAATTATATATATATATATAATTATATAATAGATATATATTAATAGTTGATGATTATAAATGAGTAAATATATGTAATATATGATAGGATATAAACTAGATAGAGTATAAATATATGGTTTTTTTAACTATTGACTTGTGCGGCCTAGTGCTATGAGTTTTAGCTGTTAAAGAATAATTGTGATTCTGGTGGATAGGGAAATGAGTATTGAGATGGGATTGTAATTGTGTGAAAAGGAAGGATTAAAAATATGGGGAATAAGCAAGGTGCTCAATAACGAACGTACTTTACTTTGCAGTTGTAGAGATCATGGTTCACCGGTTGTCGGGAGCGAGAGTTAATGCGAGGTGATAGTAACTTGGGAGAGGTCTGGGAAACTAAGGGACGGGTCGAACTCCCGTTGAACTCCTTTCATAAGGTACTGGTCTTCTGGAAATCCTGAGGTAGAGGTCTGTCACAGATAAATGATAGCTGGCCAGAGGAAGGTCATAGAGGCACTGTGGAGGTGGTGGAATGTTTAAGTAAGTAATCGATCGAGATTAGGTGTCTTGAATAACTGGAATTGAGATTTACGCAGATATAAGTTGTGAATAGAATAAGAGGTCACAGTATGGTCGTGAAATTGGGTTGTTTTTTAGGATAGTGCATGCTCTCAGAAAATATATTTAAAGAATTCACATACTTGGAGCTGGTTGAGTGTAATCGTGCTGGATGGAATGGCACTTGAAGGCTTTGATTTGAGTTCGGGAAAGAGATGGTGGATGAAGTGTGGGCGTCGCGCTGACTGTCGAGAGCAATCTTTGTATTGCGCATGCGAACAGCTGGGAGGACTGTGAGTGGAGGGATATGCGACGGACTTCCTCGGATTCGTGACAAAAGTGTTGAAGAGTTGGAAGCAATGAATCTATATAGCACTCGCGAACCACGTAGTTGTTGGCGTAGGTGGTTTTGTCAGATACATGAAGGATTGAGGCGCTCTTATTGTAAGAAAGGACCAGTAGTGCTGGTCGAAAGGCATACATTTCTGAATTGTTTCTACATGTTGGAACGATGTCAGTACGGTAACCGGACGTTAGGAGGTAAACAGCAAAGAGGTATTTTCAAGCAGCAATTCTGGAGGCTTGTAGTTCATGTGGCTCGGAGACTCGAACTGCGAAGGAGCGTGCGCGTGCAGGATGTGTGATATGCGAGCACTCGGCGTACAAACAGCAGACGAGAAACCAAACAAAACGATGAATTTCTGGTTTATGAGAGGGATATATTGGTGGAGATAAATTTAGCAGAAGGGAATTGTTGAGGTTACAGTTTTCGTATACAGAGAGTGTGAGGTAAGTTTTTTTGCATGGGGAAAGTGGTTCGGCAAGTTTGTGGTAGGGCACGATGAGAGGTCGCAGGGCTAACATTGCTTCTCAGACGAGAGGTTTGTGCAGAGACAGAGATATAATAATATAATTTCGGGACAGTTAGGGGAGGTGTACAACTGTGGGATGTGACAGGGCGGAGATGGATGCTCGCAATACTGTACGTTACAGTGATGAGTGTGGAGAGAGAGTCATGCGTTTCTAGGAATTTCTTGTATTCGCAATTGGGAGCGGAAGGGGGATAAGGATACGTAGGTCGAATCGTGATACGTGTTCTAGGATCACTGTCACGGGGTTGATGTGTGAAGAATGATGTTACATATTTTGATTGGAGAGGGCTAGAAAGTCAGATAAGGAGATAACGTCTTTGGTTTTGACAGACACGGAATGTCGAGTTCAGTCTCGCGCCAGAAGTTAGCTGAAGGAGGTTGTTAGTAGTTTACTTAATACGGCTTCCTGACGGGAGAGAGTGAATATCGGTTCGGTAGCACTGGCAGTAGACTGTGCTCGCACAGGGGATTTTTATGTTTTCTCTTGTCTTTTTTTAACGGCGTGTTGTGCGCGTGTGTTTGTAGTCATTGCCGTTAGGTGGGCAGCGCGGTGTCGGCGGAAGCGAAGATGCGTCGGGCTGGAAGGACAGGGGGAGATGAGAAGAAGCGAGCCGCTAAAGAAAAAGGACGATGTAGACAGTTTTATGTGCTAATAGGTTTCGTGGCCATATTGCAGCAACGAGGATGGTGTTTTTGCCCTTACGGAAGGCTAAGCGAACAGTTCTAGGTTAAAAGGTCTTTCCGTTGGTTTATTCTCAGCCAGTTTGGAAATGGCAGTTTCAAATATTTTAATTCAGCATAAGAGGTTGGTTAAGTATAGGAGTAAAAAGCTAGGCGGATCGGGAGGGACCGGTGCGGATGTGTTTCATAAGGGGGCCTTAATTTTCCTCTCTTCGTTACGGGGGGCGGGCAGGGCGGGCGAGGGGCCGGCGGCCGCGGCGGCGGGTGACGGGGCGGCGCGGGGCGATAGGCGATGCGGCCGGCGGTGGCGGGTGGGGTTAGGTGGTGTCCGTGGCCTTGCGGGGCGTGTCGCTCCGTGGATGTGTGATGAGTGGGGCCTCTGCGTGGGAGTGCGCGCTGCGGGCGGGGCGTTGGCGGGTCCCACCACTCAGTCGATTGCGGCGCGAGCTCTTTCCCGGTTCACCGTCGGTGGGAGCTACGTACTCTAGGCTGCTAAGGATTGGGTTCGGTAGGGCTGCTTGCGTGTTCATGGAGCCGCCCATTGAGTTGCAGAGATTCTGTGTCTGTTGAGATGCCGGCGCGTGATTTATATGAAGAATCGGCGGGAGGACGTGTAGAAAATATGGCTAATGAGAGCATGATTCATCGGACGAAGGACATGTCTGGAATCGGTTGCAGAGTATAGAAGGTCTTATGGGTCTGATGCCTGTGAGATAAGTTGGTGGTGGTGGATGAGGCGGCGTGGTAGACACGGTAAATCTGTCGTAGTTTTTTAATGCCAGCTAGGGGGAGAAGAGCGTGGGTTTTGGGATGGGTGATCTAGACACGATATAGAAATACGAAACGTCTATCGTGGCGCAGAGGTCGATGCACGCGGATTATAAGCCGAAATCACTTAAAGATTTCCGTATTCTGCGATTGTTGTGTTGCGTAGATCTGCGATGTAGATATGTTTGTTTTAGATTTGTTGTGTTTAAGGTTGAGGTCGGGTGTGCTGATAGAGGAGGATGCGACGGAAGAGGTTTAGCAATGACGTTTTGACTTATATATGGTCAGAACTACGTTCCGTTTTCGATCCGCCTCGCTTTTCGAAGAGATCTCGCGACAGGAGACGCAGACCGTACCTGCGTTCAGAGTCGAATCAGACGCTGTTGTGTAATGGCAGCGGGCGCATCCGTCGTCTTTTCACATTCTATGCAGGCGGTATTACGACTTGTGCTTTTGTCAGCAATCGCGCTGTCGCTTTCGTCTCCTAAGCCAGATTGTTTTTTCCAGCCCTCTTGTTCTGCTCGACGCAGTCCTCTCTTGTGGTCATCCTAAGGTCTCGGCAAGCTTCTAGCGTTTGTGTAATGGCCCTACAACGTTTGGTTCAGGAGATTATTTAAGATGTTTAGAAAAAATAGTAAACCAGTGGGAGCGGGTTACATTTAGCATGATATATTAATTTTATTCTCGTTTGTTTCGTCAGATATTGTCAAATAGTTTTTCTGATATTAACTGGCGGAGATGGAATTGCAATAATCGTAGATTAATTACATATTGGTACATCGAATCTTGAGTGGCTCCTCAGAAACAATGAAGTGATATAATTATTAAATGAAGAATGGAATACATTTGATGTTTAAAGAATATTAACAAAATAAATAATGCAGCGAGAGATTGCAATACGAAGTTTTTCGAGAGTGTTGGCAAGAAACATAAGAACTCAATTAGGTTATTCTTTGGCGGGCTATTAAATATTGTTGACTAAAAGTGTACGCGTGTAACAAACGAATATATCAAAATAGTCCAAACTTTGAATGCACAATCGAACGCGTCGAAATACGGAGCAGTACGTAATATCTTCCGGTTCTCCAGTTTACTGGCAGAAAGCACAAATTATGAGTTACAAAAGCAGCTACTGTGTTGTCAAAATGTCGTGAGTCTACTAACTTAATGACCCAAAGATAAAAGATTAAGTAGAGGTAAGGTCAGGTAGATCTTGTTTGGAAACAGATTTATGTGAGTCCACCGCGACACTATAATCTCTGGACACTTCAATGATGGAAGATAAGTTTTTGCACATATTTTTTAGAAATGAGGGCGGGTTCCATAGCGTGAGAATACAATTCGAGAAGCGAGGAACGGACAATCCACGATGGGCAAAGGACATTCATGTTCTATAGAAGATTAATAAGCGTTTCAGTTAGCGTTGTGTATGAAAGTGATGACCTAGAATGTAGAATATCAACAATTACGCAAAAGACATACTTAAGGAAAAATTCTAACATGGAATATGCCTTATGCAACGTGTATGCATGTGGCTTAGCTAGAGCCATAAATGACTATTTCTTAGAATTAAATTATTGTACTTCTCAACGACTGTGCACTCTCACATGAATAATTTTCAACATTCAAACATGTAATTTGAAGATAGCCAGGTCTCAAACGCATACTCGATTATACAGTTTGTTGGTATGAAAGTGTATGAGACATGATAGCTAATTTGTAGGATATAAAACTTACTTAGTGAAGGAATTTATGTATTCGAAAATACAACCGAGAAAGATATCTTCTTACACGATTTGATAAATTTTCTTCAGCTTCTATCACAAGGTACCATGCTTGTTCGTAGGTCGAGAAGGCCGCATTCGGAAGTCGAAGAAATAACAGTTTCTCACACACTTTGAAGGTGTAATAAATACGCTTTCATGCGGTACATTACGATTACAAAATTGTTCTGTGATATTCATGTACGGTTTTCCGCAATGCGTCCAAAAATTCAAAAAAATTTCTGCGTTATTGGATGTACCCAATTGCCGAACAGTGCAGCAGCCAAACGCGGTTATTTGCTCGAAGATTCTCAAAAGTGATATTTTATGGTTCTTTGACAATGATCTCTGTATCATTTCTATATTTCATAATACTTCGTTCACCATATCCGTCCGATAATTTAAGATTAAATTAAACTACTTACTTGTAGATAATGAGAATTACTCACCATCCTAATTGTAAGTTATTTGATGATCATTATAGCTAGGTAATTATGTTTGTTAAATAT
>BOPP01000014.1:495493-579613 GCA_017312745.1 Gryllus bimaculatus | reverse complement strand
GGGGGGGGGGGGGGGGGGGGGGGGGGTACTAGAGTATCCGAAGCTATAAATGGTCGGGGCTTTGATGACGAGCACTTTGGTATCCGCCTCAGACCCGACTACTGACTGACCAACTTCTATCGACAGACGTTTAGATAATTTGGTAGACTGTGACGGCTGAGCTTTTTCATGGGCTTTGGTTGGTATGATTCTACCTTGCAGCGGTACGGTATGCACAGGTCGGCCACTGGGGAGACCTGACACGAGGTTCTTCAACTCTGTGTGTGTATGGGGGGGGGGATTGTTTGGCTAGCTCGGTGCTAACTTCGGAGTCTTTGGTTTCAGGGCGTTAGAAAATGACCGAGAACGATCAAAAGGGTTTCTTGCCTGGTACCTACGTTTGGCCTCAGGGAAAGGCTTCTCAGCGACTCTGCTCTTCTGGATCTCTCTCCTTAGGAGTAGGTAGGGCACTGGTTGGAGTTGGCCAGATTGTCACCTTCGTAGTTCACTCAATGCGGTTGTGTTGCGCAGGGCTCTGTTTCGAGCATAGATTTTCCGAACTTTCCGCACACGCACGGTTTTTGCCATGCATCTTTGCGTAGTATTGCCGAAATTTTGGTACTTATAGCACCGCAAAGGGTTAAGCACATATTGCCGTTCGCGGATATATATATGTATGTGTATGTGTATGTATATGTATATATATATATATATATATATATATATATATATATATATAACGATGGAGATCCTTTCCGTGAGAGATGGAAAATCGAATGTCGGAATCAGAGTATAAGTGGGGATTTCTCGCCCATGCTCCTTCCTCTGTAAACGTTGGTCACACATCGAGTCTTAAGAAAACGGGACTAATGACTCGTACAGCCCAGTGCGGAAGATCTGTGCGGAATTGCCGCAGTGGGAATTTCGCGTCATGTGTTGCCTTATGAGCACGTTCAGACCTACGGGGCAGGTGAGCTAGCGGATGAATTTTGTTACGCAGTCGGACGCGTTTTTTCCGCCGTTGCTCGAGTTTCGTGGAAATCGGCCCGCCTTCGGGAGTCTTCGCTCCCAACAGGGTCGAACTTCCTTGCCTTCCGCAGAAACCTGTCAGTGCCACACGGCACGGAACTCTCCGCGACGGTCAGTGGAAACCATAATTCTTTCAGCAGAAAAATCCTCATGGTTCACCACTCCCTTGCAGAAGTGAAGTGTTGGGTGGGTAGTCACTTCCACCTGGAGGCCGGCAATTTGTTTGGTTTTCTGAATCTTTTCGATCTGCTCATCAGTGCGTACTTCAAAGGAGTCGATGGAAGAATGATTGAAATTCTTAGCTCTAAGCCAAAACTAGAAAAATCAGCAAGTGCAAATATAATCTTTGCCTGTTATCATCGATGTCTGAGAAAAACATCAACCATTCCTATTCAATATCGTTCAGGTGACAAGTAATAGCGTCAAGAAAGAAAGGAACGGCTGAGCCCTATTATAAAACTAACTCCTTTAACAAAGTTCAATGCGCATACATAAAAGATTGTTATACAAAAGGTGGAACAAAGAGGGAGTAATGTTTTTAAATTGCTTCTTCGAGGTATTATCACTGCTTACATTTATTGCCAACAACAGAGGCATCTTACAGTTGCAATTTAAGAAAATTGACCTAGAAGACAGCTGCCTGACGTGATGTTACTGCGTGATATTCACATGAACTTAAGATCCAGAACTTAAAAAGGACACAACATGAAGCTGCAAAAAAGTCATTGATCACATTTTATCGTAAATACAGTCGTAAATGACAGGATAGACCTTGCGAGCAGTGTTAGTAAAGAGACCTGGAATGCATTCAAGAATAGACTGGACCATCACTATGAAGCCGAATAAATTAAGTAATCGAGTGATATGATAACTCTGATTTCGTTTATTGGTGACAAACTATGATTTGGATAACATGAACACTGTGTGGTACCACAATGTGGTAACTAATATTAATGTTCAAATTATTAATTATAAGTTGCATGTATATCATATTATAGGGCGATTTTTATAAGGATGGACCATTTTGACAGCTAGTGCTGGTAACATAACTGAAGGTTCTGTGTTCGTTGTGTCCTTCAGCCCATTTGATTCTCCTTTCAACAATCGTTCGTTTGCGGCTGGCTAACTTGTTAATGGCTTCAATGCTTCCTTTTGTGATGTCCTTGTCTGTCGAAAATATAGTTTGCCTGGAGAAATTGCAATTAGGAAGAGCAGTGCTATTGTGCTCTTCTGTATAAATTATTTTTTATAAACATTACATTGAATTTACTTTTTGTGTAATAAGTATTATGTTTATTCGAAAACCAAGTCTTGAAAGTCAGACGCGTACTGGTGCACCTGCTCCTGTGCAGTAAAATGGTGAGCCGAGTTCGAGAACGTTTACATTTAATCAATTTGTTTTATTTTTATAATTACACGGTTGTGAACCATGAGAAGCCATGATGACTTAACAGGAGCCATGTACATCATAAACACTTTACGAAGAGGCATGGTTGAACAGTTGTCACAGCAGAGTGATACTTCTCTGAATTTCATGTGATGTTCACTCATTCTATCATTCTAGCTCTCTTAGGCGGATTCTTCTATATATGATTTCTGCCACCATTATTGAAATGTATCGAAATAAAGAAATGTTCTATCTGAGAGAAATGCCATTTTGATAAATTTCCTTATTTTCTGGAATGTTCCCATTTATGAAACCAAAGGCTAAAAGGCTTTCTTATTGTCTATATAGATCTTGATGTATTCCTGTGTCCAACGATCAAAGAATACAAGTAGATTAGTAACATCAGATCTTCCTGGTAAGAAGCCATGTTGGTTTAAAAGACTCCAATTATTGGCACATAAAAACTTTAGCAATGTAACAATAAAAGTTAGTAATGTAAATAATAAAATATTCCTTCTTTTTTTGTTGTCTTTCCTGCTGAAGTAGTAATGACATCAGTGCATCAGTTTAGGGGAGTGTAAATCGATTAATGGCCAAAAAATTGTTGTTTTTGTTGTTGTCGTTTTATTGAGTTTTCATTTTCTCTAATCTTTTCTATTTTTCATGAGTTATGACAATGGATACTATGTTAATTTGATTCGTAAATTAAAACATGAACACACAATTTTCCTGCATCTGCTGTCACGTAAACCATTAATTTTCATTTCATATTTTTTCAATATGGTTTCAAATTTTTCAGAAACTGTAGAAGTTGGCAAACCTATTTCTTTGCTGCTTGCACATACTTCTAAGCAAGTAAGTAAGTAAGTAAATTCTTCTGCAATTTTTTTTCTTTCTTTAAAAGGAACATTTTCTGTCAAAGTATTCATCATAAAAAAATTAAAATTTTGTGAATATTTGAATTGAAATGTGCTATAAATGAAGAATTAAGCACATTTACAAAATGCATTGTTCTTTTGATTTTATTAGAATGAATATACAAGAAATTGCAGGAAATATGATTATTCAGTTGTTTTTTTTTAATTTTGTATGCATATAAATGATGTAAACACTGAATTTAAAAAACACACTGCCACCTCTAATATTTTGCCTGAAAATGTATCACCAATTAGCCATATTTTAATACTATCGTAAAGGGAATTCACACTCCCCTTAAAATAAATATATAATATACAGTAACAAAACAATCTAGAAGTGCTTACCACTGAAGGAATAGATATGCGGGGCATCATTGATTGTGGTTCCACTGACATACCAGAATTGTTGGCCATACCTTCTCTAGAAGGCATTCGCATAAACCTAGGAGGCTTTTCGTAAGTATTCGAATTTGTCTCTCGAGGAGATGCTGATGGTTCCTGATTGACAGCAATCTGTAAACACCACAATTGTTCTCAGTACATAGTCGAACACAGACCATTCAACAGTTATGAATATTTTATTTACTTCCCAAGAAGGACGGGTTCAATCATCTACCATGCAACTATTTCTAATATCAAGTGTTTTACAATCTTTCTATTCTACATTTTACTCTACAGAAAGACAACCAATAAGAATCTACTAAAACTACAAATTTCTTGGAATCAAATTATAAAGCAGTAAGATGTACACAAGACCTACATAGAAGTTCAAAATGTGTACATGTAAAATGCATTGGAGCTCAACTAAACTGAAAAAAGGATCATTTTCATGATCATGATTCTTTCCTACTTAAGGACTCTTTTATGTAACTAATAAAATAATTTGATATCATTTAAATTTTTATGGGGTATTTGCTACCCAACCCAAGTAATCTACATGGACACTCTTTTATATTCCCCAAATTGTACATTGTTTAAAAGTCAGATTTTGTAATTTTGATCTTCCAGCCAGGTGCATAATAATTATAATAAATGTACTAAAAAAAGAAAAAAGAAAGAAAGAAACTACTATTTTTCATGTCCATGTAGCACAATGTTAATTCACATTATTATATATTTATTCTATGATTATATCATTTCATAAGTTCACAAATAAAGAATTTTTTTGTGTTTTTTTTCTTTCTTTCTTGTTTTATGTTATAAGGGAAATAAGTGCAAGGTATAAAAATGGTTCTGTACATCACAAAAATGCAAATCTGAAGTTATAGAGAAGTCTATGCCCTCTTGAAAGTTCAGTTCTATAACTTTTGTTTAGAATATAAATCTCCCAGATGCCAACTGTGGATGGTATAACATTTTTGTT
This sequence comes from Gryllus bimaculatus, assembly GCA_017312745.1. Taxonomy (NCBI): domain Eukaryota; kingdom Metazoa; phylum Arthropoda; class Insecta; order Orthoptera; family Gryllidae; genus Gryllus; species Gryllus bimaculatus. Next base: position 574,938 of record BOPP01000014.1, on the reverse strand, counting down.
TTTGTTTTTCTTGGAACTTATATCTCTTTTCAAATCACCAATTCAATTGGTACAGCTTAATTCTGAATCTGTAAAACTCATTATCTATTATGGCCATGCAATAATATTCTAAACAAATAAATAAATAAATGTTCAAATGGTGTATTTTCTTACAGCATTCAAAACTTCTACTGTCATAATTTTTCCACCCCTTATTTCTTTCTTAAATATCTATTCTTGCTTAGAGCAAACACAAAAACAGAACAAAAAGTTACAAAAGAACTATAAGTGCAGGAAGCAATACTGGAAGTGAAAAGTACAGAAAAATATAGAAAATACGCTAAAATTCAGAGGAGAAGAAAGTGGATGGAAGGTAACGTAACCTCATGGTACTGTGGATTGTATTTTTCATTATCACATCTCACCAAATTTTCTTCACCTGCCCCAAAATCACAAGTATAATGATGTTTCTGTTCATAGAACAAATCAACCTGATAAAACAAAACAGGGGGAAAAAAAAGAAAAAGAAGTTAATAATAAATGTATTTAGATATATTGAACTTTTAAATGAAGAATACCTACTTGTCTTGGTGGTCTTGAGATTGATTGTCCTTGAGAAAAAGTTACAGATAGATGAGGTCGAGGAGATGTAAAATTACGTTTTACTGGTTTTGGAGGCCTCATAAATGTAGGAGGCGGCCTCCAATGTTGAGCAGCTGTACGTCGTGGACCCATCTAAACAGAAAAAAGTGCTATTTAATACATAGAAGTAGTATTACACTAAAGCACCCAGAGGTATCCTTACAACTCCTGGCATTCCTTACGTTGTTGTCAGTGCCATTGTGACCCCAGTTCAAGAGGTGCATTGTACCAGAGTGCAAAAAATAGAATTCTTATTTAAATCTCTTATTGAAACAAAACAAAATTTGTGATGTATATCAAAGAGCAAAGCACTTTCACCCTGTGAGTTAGTAAACTATGTAGAAGTATAACCAGAGATACTTAAGTTTTTGTATTACACCAGTTACATAAAATATACAGAACATTATAGGACGGCATTGTTTTGTCAGTCCTTTTCTCTGTTAGACATCAATGCTAGCGCTTAAACAGTTCAGACGGTTTTCTTGAAAATTTATATAATTGTCATGCAATTCTGTCGTATGTCAATTGTCCTCATTGATCTGGAGGAACTTGTGGTTCTGCGAGTTTCAAACGGATATGTCGATTTACTTGAAGACAACAATATTTTTGAAATTTTCTTAAAAATGGCTTCAATTATTTAATGAAACATTGTCCTTGGATAGCAAACTCGGAGGGGAAGTAAAGTTGACTGTCCCATGTTAGTAGATTTACTTGCATGTAAAAGATCCTCAAGCCTAAATGATGCCTCTGCACTAAATTCAAATCCTGTTTCTCACACAGGAAATACTTCCTTTCTCTGCTAGTTGGTGAAAGGAGCGTAGCAAAATTTGCATGGTCAGACAGAAGAGCAGGCCGCAAGTCTGGTCACGTAAAATAAGGCATTAATTCAATTCAATTCAAATTCTTGAAAGAACAGCGCAGATCTCATTTTCGTAGAAGCTCCTGATTTTTTGAGAATTGCATAAGTTCAACATCTTTTTCGGCAACTTTCTACAACTACAATATTGAAGATGGAGATTTTTCTCAAAATGTTGTTGAAAGACAGGTCTTGAAATATGATCAGGTACAATTTTCAGAGTATGTGAGTAAATTTCACATAATTTTGCGTGAAATATAAGCAGTTTCTAAACAATTATTTTCTCAAAAACTATTCCATTTTTTCTTTGTACGTCTGTCTGCCCAAAGGGAGGTACAAAACTGGTGCTGGTCTCATTTTTGCAAACATTGCACATACGAAATCAAACATTGTATTTTCTAAAATTGCAAAAAACAACACTGCAAGAGTACAATGTTGATGGTAATGATAACATTCTTTTTGTAAATACCAGTAGTTTTCTTGTAATTTCTTGTTGACCTTACTGCAACTTTCAAAAAACAATTCTCAAAAAACGGCCCCAATTTTTTTGTTTATTTTTTAAAGATAAGAATAAAGAACACTCTAAATTGTGCAAGACTAGTTTTCATTTAATTTGTGGAATGTTCAAATTAAAAAAAAAAAATACTTTTTCGTCGCCGCCACGCGCCTCTGAACTTTTGTTGTGCGTTGCACACCTGACACAGAGTAATCTTTCGTTATTATTGTGAGTGTCTGTCTGTGTGTGTGAGTGTCTGTCTCTCTCTCTGTGTGTCTGTCTCTCTCTCTCTCTCTCTCTATCTGTGTGTGTGTGTGTCTGTCTCTCTTTCTCTCTCTCTCTATCTGTGTGTGTGTCTGTCTCTCTTTCTCTCTGTGTGTGTATGTCTGTCTCTCTTTCTCTGTGTGTGTGTGTCTGTCTCTCTTTCTCTGTGTGTGTGTGTGTGTGTGTGTGTCTGTCTCTCTTTCTCTGTGTGTGTGTGTGTGTGTGTGTCTGTCTCTCTTTCTCTGTGTGTGTGTGTCTGTCTCTCTTTCTCTCTCTGTGTGTGTCTGTGTGTGTGTGTGTCTGTCTCTCTTCCTCTCTGCGTGTGTCTGTCTCTCTTCCTCTTCCTCTCTGCGTGTGTGTGTCCTCCTCTTCTCTTCTTCCTCTCTGCGTGTGTCTGTCTCTCTTCGCTCTCTGCGTGTGTCTGTCTCTCTTCCTCTCTGCGTGTGTCTGTCTCTCTTCTCTCTCTGCTGTGTGTCTGTGTGTCTCTTTCCTCTCGCGTGTGTCTGTCTCTCTGTCCTCTCGGCGTGTGTCTTGCTCTCTCTCTTCTCTGCGTTGTGCTGTCTCTCTCTCTCTCTTTCTCTGCGTCGTGTTGTGTCTCTCTCTCTTCTCTGCGTGTTGTGTTGTCTCTCTCTCTTTCTCTCGCGTTGTGTGTCTCTCTCTCTTCTTCTCTCTGCCTGGTGTTGTCTCTCTCTCTCTTTCTCTGCGTGTGTGGTCTCTCTCTCTCTTTCTCTGCTGTGTGTGTCCTCTCTCTCTTTCTCTGCGTGTGTCTGTCCTCTCTCTCGTCTTCTTTCTCTGCGTGTGTCTCTCTCTCTCTCTTCTCTGCGTGTGTCTGTCTCTCTCTCTTCTCTGCGTGTTGCTGCTCTCTCTCTCTCTGTGTGTGTCTCTCTCTCTTTCTCTGCGTGTGTTGCCTCTCTCTCTTTCTCTGCGGTGTGCTCTCTCTTTTCTCTGCGTGTGTGCCTCTCTCTCTTTTCTCTGCGTGTGTGTGCCTCTCTCTCTTTCTCTTGCGTGGTGTCCTCTCTCTCTTTCTCTGCGTGTGTTCTCTCTTTTCTCTGCGTGTCTGTGTCTCTCTCTCTCTCTTTCTCTGCGGGTGTTTCTCTCTTTCTCTGCGGTGTCTCTCTCTCTCTTTCTCTGCGTGTGTTGTCTCTCTCTCTTCTCTCTGTCTCTCTTCCTCGTGTGTGTCTCTCTCTCTTTCTCTGGTGTTCTCTCTCTCTTCCTCGTGTGTGTGTCTCTGGTGGTGTCTCTCTCTCTCTCTCTGTGTGTGTCTCTCTCTCTCTTCCCTCTGTGTGTGTCGCTTCTCTCTCTCTCTTCCTCGTGTGTGTCCTTTGCTCGGCTCTCTCTCTCTCTTCCTCTGTGTTGTGTCTCTCTCTCTTCTTCCTCTTTGTGTGTGTCTCTCTCTCTCTCCTCTGTGTGTGCCTCTCTCTGCTCTTCGTGCTTTGTCTCTCTCTTCCTCTGTGTGTGTGTCTCTCTCTTCTCCTCGTGGTGTGCTCTCTCTCTCTTCTTCCTCTAGTGTGTGTCTCTCTCTCTCTTCCTCTGTGTGTTGTGTCTCTCTCTCTTCTCTTCTCTGTGTGTGTTCTCTCTCTTCCTCTGTCTCTCTCTCTTCGTCTGCTTGTGCTCTCTCTCTCTCTCTTCCTCTGTGTGTGTCTCTCTTCTCTCTCTTCCTCTGAGCTTGTCTCTCTTCTCTCCATTCCTCTGTGTGTCCTCTCTCTCTCTTCCTCTGTGTGTCTCCTCTCGTTTCTCTCTTTCCTCTGTGTGTCTCTCTCTCTTCCTCGTGTGGTGCTCTCTTTCTCTCTGTATGTGTCTCTCTCTCGTTTCTCTGTGTGTGTGTGTTCCTACTTCTTTCTCTGGTGTGTGCTCTCTCTCTCTGCTCGCGCTCGCGCGCTCTCTCTTTGTCTGTCTCTCTCGCCTGTTGTGTATGTGTGTGTGTGTGTTAGTAAAGGGGACGGGCTGACTTTTTGGAATTCAGATATTTTCCAGGTTGTTTTGCTCATTTTAACACGCTTTTTCTGTTTTACTTAATAATTTTATGTTATTTGAGCACTTTTCTCTTGCAACCAGGTACTATGGGGTTGAATTTCATACACTAAGATCTCCATTTTCTGTACCACTTTTGAATTTTTAGAATTAATAAATATTCATAGCCTATTTGCTTGACACATCCGAGATACCTTCGTTTTAGGAATTTTTGAAGATCGATTTTGCAATACAATAATTTTAAAATGATGTTCAAAAATGGTATTTAAGTTTATAGTAGTTTTCATATCAATTTAAATTAAGTTATGAGAAATAATAATTTTTTTTCAAAACATGGATTTTGTTTTTTATAATTAACGAAGTTTATACGGATAGAGAACATTTAATCGTATAATTTTATTTACATCTAATTTTTAAACTAAAACAATTTTTAATGTTTTTGGACTTTCTGACAAATCTTATATAGTATTAATTTACAACTTCATCTAATGATATAATGACTTTAATTATAAAATAGTATACTCCGGTGAACTTCTGGGGACTAATATTTTTGGTTCACAATATCTGGTGATGTCGAAGTTAAACAGAATTTCTCCACAATTGATTTTATTAATAGAGAGGTACATCGAAATACATTAACAACATGTACAGATAATTTCAATATCTTTAATTGTCCTTAAAAAGTAAATTATTTTTGATTGTTTGCTGCAAACATACCCTTACTAATGAAAATTAGGAAACACTGATCTAATGAAATTACTAACGTTTTTCACCTCATGGCACACTAACCCAAAGCCATTTTTAGTCACAACACTCTTACTTTATTATTTTGCATTATTAACTATTATTAAATGCTTTTACTGTTTCTATCTTTATATATTAGGACAGAACTATAAATAATTAGAAAAGAGGAGTATTATTAGTAGTGTTTTAACCAGAGCAACAAAAAACAGCATTTTAATACGAACACATATTTTAATGTTGAGAGAAACCAGTAATATGTTTATGAAGTATATAGTAGGCTATATTATGAATTTTGTTTTCAAAAACTACCTTCAGAAATTGTATAAAATAAAATCTAGTGGGAAATTTGTGCCTGGTGTCCCTTCATTATAAGTTCCTGTCTGGGACAAATGGTTGATATGCACACCCACATGTTGTTTTCCAAAGTTTTAAGTTGAAAACTAGTTTCGATCTTGATGGGGTTTATTATCAATAAAGCTGTTTCATAGATGTATGAAATAGAAAATGGTAAATTGCTTCTTCGAGATCAATGGATTTAACAGAGGGATCCAAAAGGTAATGTCTGTGTTCACCTCACTTTTCCTTAATTTTGAAGCTGCCTTCAGGAAAAAAAAACTTAAAATCTAGCTTTCGAAGGCTTATTTTTAAAGAAATAAACCATTTTTACACACAGTACTGCAGTTTAAGTCATGTTTAACATCAATTGGTTCACTTTCATCTTCAGTAGTAAACAAAGCAGTCTTGAAGGCAGAATCAATGAAAGGATTTCTCACCCAGACCATCGACGATATCTCAAGAGATGGAAAATATTTTTTTTGTTTTCATCAAGCTGTCTTAGACTTCTCAAAATAAATTCTGAAATAGTTGAATCACTGCAGCAACTTTTTGTGAGTTTAAACAACTCATGCATCTTGTTATTCAATATTTGTTATCCTCAACGAAAGCTTCTGCTGGAAAGAAACTTTTTTTTTTTTTTTTTTTTTTTTGTAGATTTGAAGATGTTTTTGTTTTCCTTGCATGCCTTTCTTCAAAAAATTGTTTCATAAATATGCTTACTAAAAATGCAACTTTCATACACCAGGAGTCATCACTAAGAAAATTAGCATACTCTGACCCTTCACAGGTAAAAAATATCAATAACTCCTAAGTTCACAGGATCTTTGGCCACAAGATAACCTCCTTACTTCTGAGTGCAACAACAGCAGAGTAAGCTCTGTATCCTAAGCAGAACACAAACTTAAATAATCTTGCTTTCGAAGGCCTATTTTTAAAGAAATAAACCATTTTTACAAGTTTGTAAAACATCATTGAGCCAAGGAATTAGCAACTAGACCTTCCCTGGGAAGAAAGTAATAAGCGAAAATAATATCTGGATTTCCTTTCTTCACTGAAGATAGAAAACCTATCAAATGACCTACCATTGCAAGGCACCTGTCTATACAAACACTCAAACAATACTTCCAAGATAAAGCAGCAGTGGTTAAACCGACTGAAAAGTGTTGAGTCCAGTTGTTTTTTTCAGGAAGATCTTTGCAAAATAATAATTGTTTAATTACTTCGCTTTCCCAAATAAATCTAACAAATGTAAAAATTGGGAGTTTTCCAGATATATCTGTGGACCAGAGGTATATATTTTTTAAAAAAAATTAAAATTACACTTTTATAAAAAAAGAAATTAAATTATCTTTGTTTAAATAATATTAAATTTAAAAAAAATGTACAAAATGAGTATGCATTTATTAAACAATTTACTTTTTAATAACCTGTATTGCTCACAATATGAATTTGATGCATATTGTAACTTATGACTTTTAAATATATAATACATGTAGGTATACAAATATAATATTATATTGCAGCTGCTCAGATTTTGTTTTACATGTTAAAATTTGTATACTAAGTATCATAAGTGTGTAATAAATGGGAAATACTGTTTTGTTTTAAGGATTAATGTGTGTGTTATGACCCTTGATTTTAGGCATGAAACTGTTTAATTTTTAAGTAAATAACATATAAAAACAAAATAAAATTGAAAGATGATTTATTGACAGATCACCAATTAACAATATACGTTATTTGCTCAGCTTAATGAAATTATGGTTCCCTTAACTATTATTACATTTCTTCTCAACGTACGGGAACTAGGGGTACTATATCACATACTTTCTCGCATTCTTGGAGAATCGTAATATTAATATAAGCGTAATTTGGAGCGATGTAATATTAAAATATTTCAATTTCTGTGCTTCTAACACCTCAGCTATTACTTGATAACGTCCTATTCAACCAATTCAAACAAAGCCTGTGATGCACATTTGCATTCATTTCGATAGTAACGAGCAGTATTCATTTCTTACTTTTATAAATGAAACAAACAAGAACAAATTTGACTGTTACAGTATTCACAGCAAATTACACAGAAGCGGGCAACACACTTGCCAGAGCAGCGTTGTCAAAACTATGGGCCATGTGTTTGGTGTTCATGCTTGGCAAATATTTTCTTATCAAGTCTTGGCAAAAATGCTTATTTCCTTCAGTATTATTCAAATTTCAACTTGTTTATAGGTTAGTTGTAGTACATCATACACAGTATATAATTAACTCTATAATAAACTAAGTAAAGTACTAATGTTCTGCAATTTGTAATATTAAGGTAGTTTATTACTGCCTTATTTTATTATATTTTGAAACCGCCTCAAGCAAAGTGCAGGGAAATAAAACTCTAAAGTTGATTCACATTTTTCAGTATTTTTATTTCCAAATTTTTTATAAACTAGTCTGAGGCCAAAATCATCAAATATAATATACATTTCAAATAGTAAAATGAACCCTTTAACGTTCTATAGCCAAGAAACACTGTTTTACTATGTAGAAATACAAAATAAATCCGTAAGTTTGAAAACCTTTGTTACATTTTCAACTAACAAAATGTTTACCCAAAAAGCAAACCCTGTTTTTTTATTTTTAAAAATCAACAACAGATAATCAACATTCTACTGTATTGCTTTATACTCGTTGAAATTTTGAAAGACTATAATATGGAATGTATTGCAGATGAAATACAGATAAGTGACCTTTCGATCAGTGAAAATATGTATGTTATATACCTAACAGCATGGGCAAAAAATATAGATTATCAAATAGGTTTTAAATCCTTTCTATAGAGTTAATTTGTAAACGTATAACACAAGCTCAACTTCAAATAACACCACTTTATCTTATCGCCTTCACCATCTTGCCATTCAACAATGAACTTTTCAAATATCCATTGTGGCATTGTTGTGCAAATATCAATTAGGGTTTGCAGATTGCTTAAAATAAAATACATCAATACATTGAAAATGCAAATAAATTCCACGGTGGTAGCAGATATCTTGTGGTAATCCATAATGTGAGAACGGAAATAATCGTTCACAATAAAGTGTAATAATTTTATTAATTATTACATTCTCAAACTTGACTTTTGGGAAAACACTTTTCCTATCTTCAGTGGGTCTCTAGCAAGGAAGAGAAAATTGAAAAATTAAATTAATGGGAGCAAAAAGAAAAAAGTGAAATTATGTGAAAAAATTGACAAATAATATGAAATATTACATATATTTATTTGACAAATAATACAAAATATTAACATTCATTAATTTTAATAATTTTTTACATTTATTAATACCAGTAAGGTGATATTGTAATAACTGTGATTCAGTCTACAAAGGCCAAACAGGCAGAAAATTTTCAGTTAGAATAAATGAACACATTTGATTTTGGAAACAAAATTTAGACACTTCCAACTTTATCAATCATTTGAAACCGAGCAATACTCGAAAATGGACCTAACACATTATTTTTTACTGACCTTATTACATATCAGGAGCATTTTTTTTTAAATTGCCTATTTCACGAAAAATTACAAGAAATTTAACCATTCCTTTGACTCGAATTATGATTTTAAAATCCTTCACTTAGTCAACAAAGGCAAAGAATGAACATTTTGGAGAACTTGGAAATTCTAAAACTTTTCAAAAATACTAATTTTTCTATTTTGAATGAACATTCTTTAATTACAAGCAGTCCCATTTTAAATCTTTTCTTGACTAGTCACTAACCATTCTTTTGACCTTAATTTTTTTGCAAATTTCTCCACCTCACTGTATTTTGTTTTACTCCTTTTAGGTTGATTTTCAATTTTCTCCTCCTTGCTAGAGACCCACTGAGGATGGGAAAAGTGTTTTCCCGAAAGTTAACTCTGGGAATGTAATAATTAATAAAATTATTATACTTCATTGTGAACGATTATTTCCTTTCTCACAGAATACAAATTGTTGAATAAAGTAAAAATAGAATCAATATCAGCATTTTCTGTATTACATTAAAATTAAATTAATTATTTTCATATCCTTTTGGTCTATTCTTATTCCCAGAGGATGTTTCTCGTGGCCTGCAGTTGGTGGGACACTTGTATAAATTTCAGTAGTATCGAGGATTTTTTTTCAAACGAATGTACTTAAACTTTTTTTAATGGGTTCTTAGAACAGATTTTGCAGAATACAAAAATCTCTATCTTCCAATTTGTAGTTTCCAAATGTTTTTACAATTTTCGAAACGAGGAGAATGGGGAGAGTGCGACGAAAATGAGCCATGTTTCATTCTTTAAAGCATCCTTTCTTCTATACGTGGGGGGGGGATTGGAATAGTTAGAAAAAATATTTTTTTAGGAGTCTTTTTTTTTTTTCAAAAAATTGAAATTCCTTTTTTTCAAGTACTAAACTTTTTACAACAAATTTCGAGACAAGTATCCCCATCTCCAATTTTGTAGTTTTGAAATGTTAATTTTTTGCAATTATTGAAAAACCGAGCAATACTCGAAAATGGACCTAACACCTATTTTTTACCGACCTTATTACATATCTGGAGCAATTTTTTTTTTAATTGCCTATTTCGCGCAAAATTACAGAAAACTACTCATATTTTCAAAAGTTGAACATTACCTTCCTTCAAGACCTGACTTTAAGGAACAGACTTAATTTAACAAAAAGATCCCAATCTTCAATATTATAGTTGTAGGAAGACGCCGAAAAAATTGAATTATTGTACTTTCCGAAAAATCAAAATTGTCGTATACGACATTTTTTTTTTAATTGGTGCCATTCTTTTGAAAATGTTGAATATGTCCGCGGGTTTTCATGTAAAGAAGCCCCCAAAATTAAAATACCGGTCTTAAATTCAAGGGGCCGCGACATCAAGAACGATTGGAAATATATCAATTTTGAAGAAAATAGGTTGAACGATTTATGCGCTAGTATTGTGCATGGACGGACGGGCACTGACAAAGTTTTGCATCAACCGATTTTTCAGTATCAACGCAAAAAAACATGGATTCTGGATTTATCCACTTGTTCGTTACCATGGCCCCGCAATAAGTTTTTGTGCCGAAAATTCTGTTTTCCTGCGCCCGATAATACTTTTTACTTTCCCGTATACGTACGTATATATAAAGTAATATACGTAGTATAGAAAAGTTAATTAATGCTGCGCAAAATTGATTTTGAGATACACGTTTTGGGACCCAATAATACCGAAAATGTGTTGTTTTTTCTTCTTCAAAACGCCCGTCTTGTGTCACTGAACACTACTACCGCCTAAACCAAGAGTAAGACCTTTTCCAAATTGAAGAAACCGATGTCGATCTGGCTCACGAATCGAATCTGAGATTTAAAAAAGAAAAAAAAGGGGGGGTATTTTACATGAAGTACATTTCATTTTCAAAATTTCGTTCACTCACAAAACAAAACATTTTCAAAATTTTCTCAAAAAGGCTCTATTTTTTTCTTTAAATTTCTTGTAAGAATAGAATAACACACACTTATAAACGTGACACATGCCCAATTTTCACGGTTAACTCTGAATTTTCGAAAATTTCAAAAGTATGCATTTTGTTCGGTGTCTTCCTACAACTAGAACATTAAAGATAAAGATTTTTTTCTTCAAAAACAATGTGTTCTCCATAGCGAGTTCTTTTATAAAGCCATGTACATTTGTTTGAAAATTTTAGTACTTTTCGCTCAATATTGCTAGCAATATGAACATTTTTTTAAAAAATACAAAAACAATACTTTCTCAAAAACCCGCACTAATTTTTTCTTTAAACTTTTGGTAGGAATGCTGAATGTACTTTTGGTAGGGATAGTGCTGAATGTAAGATGACAAACGCCATTTTGCTCTATTCTTTTGTTGTTGTTTTTCTTCAAAAATTACGAAAATTCATATTTTTACTAGTGTCGTTAATATACTAGCGGCAATTTGTTCACATTATTGTATTTATGAGTACATGTGCTTTGAATAGCCATACAAAGTTCCTCGAAAACTACCGTTTTCTGTGAAAACTAGCTCAAAACTTCGCATTTTCAGAAACACTCAAACGCCATTTTCTCCAAATCGGTTCCAATTTTTTTCTTCTAACGTTTCGAACGGGTAGTGGTATTTGCATTCTTTAATATGAAGTAAAGTTAATTTCGATGTATTTTTTCTTTTTCCAAAATTACCCAACTGTAATTTTTTTTAAAGATTTCTCACGCCATTGATATGCACATTTCCAGCAATCTGTAAACACTATTGTATTTGTGAGTTAAAGTACTGAAAATTACTTAAAATTAAGTTTTTCGAAAACTCAAACATTTTCTCATACTATGAAAAAGCTTCAAATTTCAAATTTACACTAGCGCTGAACCGCTAATTTTTAATAAATTTTTCAAAGACAATCGTTATTTAGGACGAAGTTATACTGTTATTTTATAATATTAAAATAATATTTCTGCTCTACAATTAGGAAACAAAAAAAAAATAAGAAAATGTCTAACAAATGTACTTTGGGCGGCGATAGACGGCAGATGGCAAAATATGTGGCAAGGTCGAATAGCTAACAGAACAAAAGAAATATAAAACTAATACGGGAATGTCTGTGCCATTCTGTAGCACCACTTCTTTTTACGGCGAGAAAGTTTTAGAATATAAATTTGAAGATTAGCAAAATTAAAGAAATTACTAAAAATATTTTTTTTAAACTTGTTCCATTATAGGGGGGGTGAGTTCAATCCTCTTACCCCCCCCCCTCCTGAATCTCGCCTCTGCTATGGGCTCATCCACTTGAAGAGCAAAAACTCTGCTGCATTAAGTTCTTCATTCACTGCGATTTCAACATCCTTAGACATATCTTCAATATATGCATACGAATTGTATTATTAGATAACGGAATTTTCCATATTTTCTTTTTACTTTGTAACGGGTAAGTAATGAATGATTTCAGCAGTGGAGCAATACAGGTCAGTACTCTTCAGTTAGAAGACAAAGAGCTGTTAAGCCTACTATGCATAAATGACGATATAAAAACAAATAAGAAATTTTGCGGCACACCTACGGAGGTCTCTCGACACATCGATTGAGAATCGTTACTCTAGATCCTTCTCCGGAGTCCGTGCTCACTCCATACTGATTCGCCAATAACATCCGCTTTCTCTGGCAAAGTAAACGCCATCACCTCGACATTACTGCCGAAGGCTTCGTTCACACGGCACCGCAAACGTTTCTTCCTCTCAAGATGCACCTCATACGTGCACTCACCATCCCACTCTGCGAAAGCCATTTTACTCTTCGTAATAACTAGAGACAGAATTTCCATGCAAAGAGCTGTTAAGCCTAGAACTCCAATGTACGTTTTTATTTAAGCTTCGTAGAGATTTCAAACTTTGTAAATATATGAATCATGAAAAACTCGTTTAAAAAATTCATACTTTTTCCGTGCACGTTTGCATCTTTGATAGCTTTTTTGGATAAATTCATGCATATTGCACGCTTGGACGTTTTTTTAAATTAATACTGTATATTTTGACTCCTATTTAGCATATTAATTACTTTCTTATTATTTCTCTGGCAAATTTGTACTAATTATTACAACTGTCGTATATTTTGTATAAATAGTACATTGGCCTTAAATCCTATTAACACGCAGTTGTCTTTAATGCCTATTGTTCTACTGCACATTTTAACTGTCCGTTACACTACTTGGATTTGTGACGCGAGTACATGTGCGGAAAACAACGATCGCGAAATGTGGCGAATCAATGCCATATGATACGCCGCAAAGGATACGAATGATAAGTGAAGCCAAAAGTCAGTATCCTTTGATAACTGTCAATTGGAGAGGAAACAATTTTTTTTGTTACTCGAGTATTCTAATTGTTTTACGTGGTATTTAAAATTAGTTTATTAAATAATAATTGTTTCATTAACCCGACAGTGCTCGCAATAAGTCTGAGAGATCCAAGGGACAATTTTATGTTCCTGAATTAATGCGGTGCATTAGTTGTCTGACATTGTACTTTTCTGAGAAGCCTAGCCTTTAATATTTATCGTTTCGTTGAATCATTTCCCTTCAGCATATTTACACTTGATAGCTGCGCTGCGCGCATGTCATGCGTTGCATGCAATGGCGCCAATGCATTCTGAGTTAATGCCGTACGCGGTACATGTCACGGCAGTATTTTCAGCCGTGTGTATGAGAAGTGCCAACAGAGAATGTAATAAATTGTCTTATCTAGGATCGACTGCCATTATTTCTTACCAAAGAGAAAGTTGATGTGCAGGGGACGTCTGTAAGGAAATGAAAAAATGCAAACCTTGCAAAACGGAGACAAGGCAGACTTTCTAAATATGTTTGTGAAAAATGTAAAATACTCGTATATGTTTGTTTAGAACACGCCAAAATCATTTGCGGAAATTGTATTTAATAAGATAATACGATGTTTAATGATTTTTGCGTGTTCTTTGACAATTTTTACTTTTCTCACCATAAGTATTTAGATAAGATTTCTGCAGTGTAGGATTCATGAATAAAAGCATTGAATTGAATTAATGCCATATTGTACGTGGTGAGACTCAGGCCATCAGGCCTGTTCTTCCATCTGACCACGCATTGTATGTACAAATTAAATAAAATATGTATTTCAGTAAATACAGCTATAGATCATTCACATTAACAAAAAGTTGCAGCTATATCTGAGAGATACATTACATGCACTGGCACAAGTCTACCAATTACAGGCACTCCTAGGCATTAAATGCAACATTAGTGTTGCTCCAGTGACCTCGAGGAGAATAACATCTGAAGTTATTAGGGCTGCGTTTTCGCAATATGTCAGTATGATGTAATGAAGAATCGAAATGAAAAATGATCCACAGTGATACTTTGATTAAGCTCAGAAAACACATTTAATAAGATTATAAAATTTTCCAGCAAAAAAAGTTTCAAGAATGTTTGAGTTAATAAAATTTTAGTGGTACCTTAGCCACCAAATAATTAATACAAAATTAACACACAGGTTTGCCACTCATTCTCTAGAAGAAATTTCCCCGACTTCACAGTTTTCCAGTTTATTTTATTCATTTTTCACTAAAAAGACTTTAGAGAATTTCACACTACACAAAAAAATTAAAGGAAGCCAGATACTAATTTGTCATTTTTTTTTGTCTACTTCTATAATGACTTCAAAATGTTCTAACAATAATTGTTAGAAGAATTCTTCTTCTATTAATTCCCCAATTTTCCCCTTGACTTTTCCAAAACAATGAAATTAACTGATTTTACCCAGTTTTCCAGAAAGTGACCACGCTGATGTAGTCAGCCAAAAACAACATTATCCTTAACGTCAATAGAAAAAAAAAGCCCTTTCAAAAACCATCATTTGGAAAACACTAGAACAATAATAAAAACTTATCTCCCCTTATCAAATATTTAGATTTTATAAACTTTATTCTACCCAAAATGTAACTTTAGATTATTGTTCTTACTGTAGATGTTTGTTCTTTATATCAAATTAATATTGCAGTAAACTTACCCGAACAGGTGCCCTAACTTTCTTAGGGGCACTTTTCTGCCTTGCAACAAGAGAAGCCAGATGTTCTGTGTTTTTACTTGGCAAAACAGCCACAATAGTTTCCCCATTTTTTTTAGAAATAGAAACATCAGGAATACTTCTTAGAAATTGTTCTAAGGAATCAAACCCTAATTTCCGAAAGGGAATTGAGTGTCCTATGAGCACTTTGAAGTCTCCTGCAATTTTTTAAAAATAACTAATTAACAATCATTAAAATACACAAGTAAAAAAAAAATCGGTTGACTACACAAAAATCATTACTAATTGTAATTGACACAACATAACAAATTAATGAACTCAACAAGTTTATGCAGCTGAATATTTTCTGACTGGATTATTTTAATCTTAAGAAGGTGTTAGCAATCTTGATGAGACAATAAATCCACCAAAAATTTGTTCACCTTCTCTTGAAATCAAAATCCATAATATTCAGGCAATAGCATCTATATTCACATTCACTGTGCACGTTCACATTCGCAATGACGATTGAGGTGATTTTGTGCTTTATTTGTTTTATAAAGGGTATAAGCTTTACAACATATCAATACCTTTTACTATTACTCATATCTGTTTTATCATTCTTCTCAAAATTTATAAATAAATTTTAAAAAAAGTTTGTCACGAACTTAACATTGTTAATGGTAGAAATTCAAGCTACTGGAATATTGAAAATTTTAACGATAAATTCTCATTTCTTTGGTACCCTAGCAATTACCATACATCTTAACTTATTTATTTAGTATTATTACAGTTAATGCACTTGGTTTTTTGATAAGACTACTAAATGAATATGAAAATACTCTTCATATTTAATTTCCTTTTGAAAATCGAATAAAAAGTTGTCAATTATATTTTAGTAGTATACATTTGACATGATTAAGATGTATCAGAACTATCAAATCTCAAATTTTTATATTGACATCCTTAAAACCTTGTGATCTAAACATTTTAAAAATCAATTCATAACTCGAAAATAAAATTTTTCACAGATCAAAGGTTGTTACAATGACGCCAAAAGCTTCTTGTGATAAAAAATTTGAACTATCTGACCAAAAAACATTAGTACATAGAGAAAAGTAGGTTATTCTTTTTATTCAAAACTTTGGGAAAAATTTAAATTAGTCTGCATAGTTATGAAGAATAAAAACATAAGTACTTGTTTTAGAACTTTGAACTACAAGAGTTTTTGCCTTGTATGTAATGTGACATATGCCTCATATGTGTAATGTGTATTCATACTTTATTTAAAATCATAGAAGCACCAAAATCAAGTAAATGAATATATATCTTCCTACATGTAGGTTTACTAAATATGAAATTTACACATACAAGCATTTAAAACATAATATTCAAGCAGAAGCAAAATACAATTTAAAACTCGCATCAAGTAAAAATATCAAGTCTTTAAAACCAGTCCCATTTTTGATGACACAATCCTAATATCTGTTTTTTTTTAATGCAATTACTCACTTTGTTCAAAATCTTTATTCCACACTAAAGGTTTGTACATAGTACTTACTGTCCAGGCAGGGTAATGGTATTCCTCCTTTGACAGACACTAAACATGCTTTGAGATTGCGAATAATCTGCTCCATTTCGTCCTCCATTCTCTAAAATTCAATAACAAGATCAAAATTGCAAAGGCATTATTACAGAAATAAATAATAAAACGTAAGATGAAAATGAAAAGACAATATGGAAAATCAATGTATTTCCTAATCCAGTAATACAAACTCGCAAAGACATTGTCATGAGGCAACGAAACAAAAACAATTCTGCCCACATTTTAGCAAATAATATTTTTTGTATTTTATGAACTGTCGTTCGTAACGAAGCACCATAACCTAGTTCCACAATATATCAACCTACTTAAATGGTATGGCCTACATACAGATTCGAAAGAAGCGAGTTTGTCATATTCGCAACACAAGTGAAAACTACTCACACTTCAGTAGAAATGTCACGTAATTTAATAGCAGCACATATGTTCACCACCTCATAGCACAAACACAAACTCCGAAACACCGCCACTTCAACACACGAGCACAACGTTAAGCGTGCAGCAACTCACAACCATTCCAATACATGCTCGACTGGGATAGGCCTCCGCCTCTGACGTAGATTTAGGATTGGTCTCTTTCTCCGTCTAACTAGTAGTCTTCTTCTAACTAGTAACTTCTTGAAAATGAATGCTTACGCAAATGAAATATATATATATATATATATATATATATATATATAGATTTCAAATGGCCAAGTTTGAAGAGGTCCTGCGGCGATCAACCAATTTAAACTGTGTGTAGGTTCTCGTAAAGCTATTGAGGTGTGAACTGTCTTTTCATCAACATATTTTTACACTGACTTAAATAGAAAAACTTAAAAAGTAATATCTTTCCCACAATTTGATTTTAGTTTATGCTTCGCTGTTGACTAATGTTATTAATAAATACATCTATTCGTGGAAAAAGTTTCGCGCGGGAAATTTGTATTCGCACTACAAGTTGCCCAAAAACACTGATGTGTTCAATTAACAGACGGATATATAGTTCGTTTATGTATGGTTCACTTCATGGTTTGTATAAACGAGGTAATGGCTTTTTGATTGTTAATACACAAAAAAAATATGTGACAGGACGTTATAGAAACAGCATTTTTTATAATAGCTGGCATTATTGTAATTGTCTTCTTTAAAGCCTGTTTTACACGATCATTTTTTCATCAGTTTTCGCCGGGTACAGAAAAGATACAGGCCAGGACTGGATGTAATTTGTCCGCAAAAATTGACCTGCATGCTTTAATTTTGCGGTACAAGATTTCATCCGAGTTGGACTACCGGCTCCTGTGCAGCACTTCACGAGAGTCCTCTCTTGTAGTTTGTTTATGCTGTGGAGCGATTGTAGTAGATGTGATAGCTTCTTGATGTTTAATGTATATGTGAAGCTGGTTATGTAAAGAGAAAAAAGTATGCACGTATTCTAATATTGTCGCATCCCGAGCTCAATCCTGACCTAACCTAATTAAATTGTTACCCACAGTATGCGAGTTCAAATTGTTTGAACTTCGTGCCGTATGCGTGATTGTGGGAAGTATTTTTCTTCATGGTGATTAGTACAAAGCAGAAATGACCGTGGTAAAACACTCATCCAGTTTCGGCACCGAAACATTACTGCGTAAGAAAACAGAACGTCCTTTTTTCCATCCATTTACTGTACAGAAAAATGATGAAAAAAGGATGCAAAAATGACCGTGTAAAACAGAGAACACACAAAGTATACAAGTACATTCTGTTTACTTCATGAGAACAAATACTACCTTTTAGAAATGTCACCAGTAATACAGAGAACATTACAACATAGACGCATAAGCACGACAAAATACACGACAAAGAGAAAAACAATCCAACAAAAATAGCATTACATCATTTGTTTGTAATTTAAATAACTGAGTTTCAATAAGTTTTTATCCACTCCGTCAGCGTATCCGCAATCCCATAAATCCCCCTTCCCCTCAAGACGATCAACGTCGAAGCGTGCTCCAGTTGCCTCTTTTCTATGAGCACCGCGAAGTCACAGTTAGGCAGATCGAGACACAGCAGGTCCATGGACACATGACGACCCGGGAACTCCACATACAATACTTTATTTACAGTGTCCAATTAATTCATCGGGAGTTTGAACGTCATGAATTGAATTAATGCCTTATTTTACGTGGCGAGACTCAGGTCATGAGGCCTGCTCTTCCGTCTGACCACGCAAATTTCGCGACTAGCAGAGAATGGAAGTATTTCTTGGGCGAGAAACAGGCGATTTGAATTTAGCTCAGAAGCGTCATTTAGGCTTGAGGGTCTCTTACATGCAAGTAAATCTACTAACATGGGACAGCTGGCTTTACTTCTCCTCCGAAGGAAGGAACATATGAAAGAATTATTCACCCTTACAAAACCACGGCTTCGATCGGGTTTAAACCCGCCAACTTCGGTATAACAGTCCGATACGCTAACCGTTACACCACCACCGTGCGCGATCAGTGACGTCACTGTAGTGGCCATTAAGCTCCTGAATGGATGACACCGTAAAATCGTTTGATCTGTCAAAGGAAACTAAATAAATCGGAGTATAATGGGGCGGAGTTCCTGGCCGATAAAATGGAGTGAAATGGAAAGGATCTGATAAAATAGAAGTGGGGCAAGCAGTTGAAGACGACCAAAGGGAAGTGATACAATAATTTTTGATTCAACGTCAACGTGTAAGAAGGCCAAGATTTGTAATTGTTTAACAGGAAAAGCAAATTCAAAATTAATATATCATTATCATTGGAAAAGGGAATGAGCATCAGTAAGAATGAGTTTTGAATATGTGAAGTGTGAATATGTTTGTAAATAGTTTTTATTTTTGTTAAGGTTTTATTATTGTGACACACCGAAAGTAATCGAAAAAAATTATGGACTCTTTGTATAGAGCGATTTTCATAAGAATGAGCCAACGTGATAGTTCGCTAAACAAGTGAACATCACGGGTAATTCGCAGAAGTATACTCTTCGCCGCGGCAGCCGTTCAGCTACGCCTCTTCGTGAAGTGTTTGTTTACAGCTCCCATGAAGACATAGTAAAGTCTAAGAGTTTCGCTGAGGCACGTACGCAAGTCCAGGAGAAATTGAAAATCAATTTCGTATGTGTAAAAATGTCTTAACATGCTCTCATATTCAGTAAAATAAAACTGCCCCGAATGTAAATAGAAAGAAAAATGATTTTTCAGGGGACTTTCAAATACCTTTTTCTGGGCGTTTCACAGCGAATGACTCATGCATTTTTGAAGTGGAGGGTGGTTTATTTATCATTATAACATATCAATACTTGGTACTACGAGTATGCTCTCATAACTCAAATGTGACTTAATAATTGCTTTATATGTGATTAATGTTCTGCATGCCAATGTATTCCTTAATCTATCTAGTATGTCTATTTTCATCTCTTGTTTCTTGGATGAATAATAGACATATCTTTGTATTCACATTCACCAATTAGAACATTTAAACTGAACGCAATCTTTAATTGTACTCTTGCATCCACAGCTAAAGGCATACTAAATTTTCTTCAGAGTTCACAACCGTATCACAGTTATATAAAAAAATAAATATAATAAGCAAAGCAGTGAACCACGAAACGCTCTCGAACACAGCTACCTTACAACGCAGGAACCGGCAACACGTGCATCTCAACCAGTACGCATCTCACATTCAAGACTCGATTTTAAAACAAACATTATACTTATCGTACACAAACTGAATTCAATGTAATGCTTATAAAAAGACTTTTTACCAAAGAGCACATAGCTCTGCAATTTTTAATTTCAATTATTTATTGTGGCGAACAATATTTTCGTCGGACGAAGACAACCCACAAAGAAGAGCCGAAGCCATTTACAAGTTAGCCAACTGCAAACAAACGAATAGAGGATGAAGAGTCTAATAGGCTCAAGGACACAACGACCACAGAACCTTCAGTTGGGTTGCCAGCACTAGTTGCCACTTTGGCTCATTCTTCTACAAATCTCTATATATTGGCAAGAGATAGATGAACCCTGTTGTAATATGCATCCATGGGGACGGCGGCGAGATAAAATAAATAAGATGACGTGAGAGTAGAAGGGGGCCGGGGAGAAGGCTGAGGGATATGTGTGGCAGATAGCGTCGGTCGAGGCTAAAATAATGGAAGGAATAGTGAATTTTTTTATCTTTGAAATAAGTAAGATTGTTAACAGCTACGCGGAGTAGTGAGGAGCAGGATCCTACATTTCAGGCGTTGTACGTGTTAGTGATATTAGGACATTGGAGCGGACAAAATATGAAGAAAGATCTTCGTGGTGACTTCCACCCCAGAAGATGAAGAGCATGCGAAGATCGGACACGTATATTGAATAAATATAACTATTTTCAATAATTTTAGAAAATATTAAATAGAAGTCATGACTGATTTTAAAAAAATACGAACTCAAGTGATTTGTATAGAATAAATGAAATAAAATACCAAACGTTGATTGAAATGCTGATTATTAACACCTACGTGCAATTAATACTTAATACTAATAGTAGATATTAATAAAATGGAATTTCCAGAAAAACTTGCCCATTCCTACGAATTGCACGTCAATCAATTGCAGTGGCGGTGGGGGAAGTAAAATTACGAATCGACCCCGCGTGATTTGAACTAGTGGAGCAAGCAGGGCAAATTTTGTAACTAATAAAATCTGAAAACATTATAATGGCAGACCTAGTAGGACAAACTGGCCGAAAGTGTTTCTGGAAATTCCAGGATTGACACGAATAATCAACTGAGTAACATACTCGTGAAAGAAATTGCCTACCATTTCATTAACTCAAAGAAACTATTAAGAAGTAATTTAAGTAAATTTTTTATGATATTTTTTAAAAATTTTATTGAAGTATAATTCAATATAACAATATGGAGACTAAAGGAGAAAAGCGCAATCAGAAACTGCTAATGAATAGGAAAATCATTTGATATCTATTGGGGAGGATATTAATGTTGAGGTTGAACCACTTGAAAGTCTAGAAATAGAACCGGTACTTGAAGTAGGGGAAGCCGTACGACAGGAAAAAGTATTATCAAAATCGCCACCCTTAAGTTAAGATACGAATAGTTTGATTTTAAGTTTTTTTATGGAAATGAAAGAAAATTGTAAGAAACTTGATTCTAAATTAGAAAACGCAAACGCAGAACTTAAAGAAGAATTTGTTAAACCCAATAATAAATTCGCACAATTGTAAAGATAGGTTAATGATAAATTTAATCAGTTAAATAAGAATTGTGGAGATTTGGCGTAAGAATTGCGAAATGTAAAAGGTGAAATACGGGTGGAAATGATCCAGCTACGCGCGGATGTGGAAATAGAAATCAATAATGTGAATCCGAAACTTGATGCATTTATGAACCAAGCTAAAATTAAACGGAAAGTACGGGAAAATTCAATATTCAAAATCAATTCATGTTATAAATTTGGAGGCAATTATAAAATTACAAGATGACAGTCAACAATGCAAGGAAATGAAGAGCGGCGAGGTGTGTGCTGAAAAATGGCGTGATATTGTTCATTAGGAAAATACGAAAGTTAATAATGATTGGTACGAAAGTTGATAATATGAAAGTTGATAAGTAAATTCTAATAGCATGATAATAGTCAGCAGGAGAACAAGAAGAGGCAAGGAAGGATAATAGTAAACGAAATTCTCATTGGAATAAAGTTGAAGAAATTCTCAGAAAGAGTAGTAAGAAGTCTGGAGAATCGAAATGTCTTAGACGAAAGAAGGAAAAGAGGAAAACGGTGATGTGTACGCTCCGAAGTGAAGAGGGACCACGAAACGAAAAACGTTAGTAAACGAGGAGATAATGCTAGTCAGATAGTTGACGTAGTATGGGAAGAAGATAATTGCATGTACACGGATGACTAAGGGGAAAGTAGAATTCGAAGAAAGACTACTTTCGTGAAGCGTGGGGATAGCTCAAAGCGTAAAATGAAGAAAGAATCAGCACCTGCTAGATATGAAGAACAAGAAAAGGAGGAACAAAAGATAATCAGAAAAGGACATACAAAAGATGAAAGTCAGAGAAAAAACGAAAATTAACAAAACGAGGAATCGTACTACAAAACTGAAGGTGACTAGAAAGAGTTCACAAAAATACAGAAGATATAACTATGACAAAGAGAGTAAGTATGGTGATAAAATCGAAGTTTCAAGTTTGATAGATCGGATAATTTGGATTGTATCAAATATTTACAAATGTTGCAAAAGATACTGTGGAGAAATAGAAGACTATAATTGTTTGCAGCAGGCAAAATAGTGTAAGAAAGTATGGTGTGATATTGAAACAGATGCTGACAAAAAAGTTGAAGATGTAGATTGAGAGAAAATGATATGGAAAATAAGTATTATGAAGAAATTGAAACTTTACTGGACAAATCAGATAAGAAGAAATGTGACAAAAAGAGAATCAAGAATGAGAAGAAAATAACAAGAAGAGGCTGGAAGAAGCGGCTCAAGAGAGCAGAAGAAGTTAAAAATAAAGTTTTAATGAGGTGCGTAAGTCCGCTTCTAAAACTTGGAATGGAATCACGGTGATAAATTACCAGATGTGAAATCGTGTCAGCATGTTTCTATTATTATTTAGAGCAATATTGGAAGACAGTTGATTAGTAGTCATGTTAGTTGCGACCTGTACATATATACGCATTTATTTCATATTTATTATTTATTATTCATATATATTATTAGATTAGTGTGTAATAAATAGGTAATGAAAAATAAGCCTACCGAAAGTTAAATAAGGAAGCACAAGTAGAAAAGGGATAAGATAGAATACGAGTTTGTATAGATAGAAATAACAGGAAATGATAGCATTTAAGAGGGAAAATAAAGATACAAGGAATTCAAAGATAGTGAGAAAAGATAGAAAAATTAAGTTAAAGGGAGAAGAATTAAACAGTATACAAAAATAACAATAACAAAGAAATGTAGAAACAGTAATCAAATGGATAATTGTAAAAGATTGGCAATACAAAACATGTAATTAATAAAAAGCTTGAAGAAAGAGGATGAGTGAATGTCTACTTAAAATATATGTGGGAGTACGAGTGCATGATGGTATGAAGATGTAAGTGAATATTTAATAAAGGGAAAACTTATCTTGTCATACATCAAACGACAGTTGACAGTATGACGCTTGAGAAGGGTGAAGTTGTGACATACCGAAAATATTCGAAATATTTGGTGACTCTTATTATGTTGGGAAGAGATAATAGATAGATGAACCCTTTTGTAATTGTATCCATGGGGACGCGGGTGTGGTAAAATAAATAAGATGACGTGAGAGTAGAAGGGGGCCGTGGAGAAGGCTGAGGGAAATGCGTGGCAGATAGCGACGGTCGAGGCTAAAAGAATGGAAGGATTATTTTTGTGTGTGAATGTAGTAAGATTGTTAACAGCTACCGAGATGAATAGCGCGCGAAGATCGATGACGTATATGGAATTAAAAAAAAAACTATTTTCAATAATTTTAGGAAATATTAAATAAAGATTTAAATAAATTACGAGATCAAATTGAATTATATAGAGTAATTTACATAAAATAACAAATGTTGATTGAAGTGCTGATTATTGGTAATTACGTGCAATGTTGATAGTAGATATTAATAAAAGGGAATTTCCAGAAAAATTTGCCCATTCGTACGAATGGCACGTTAACCAATTGCATTGGTGGCTAGGTAAGTAAAATTACGAATCGAACTCGCGTGAATTGAACTAGTATAGCAAGCAGGGCATACGTTGAAACCAATAAAATCAGAAAACATTACAATATTGACTTCTGTGTCTTGTTATGTTATGCTAGACAAGAGAAGCGGCAACGATGCCAGAGAATTTCTCCACGACTAAATAAAATTGATAATTAGTTTGGCGGTGATAGTAGTTGTTGAAAATAATCATTTTTGTTTTTCTTAAATTTGGCATGAAAAGTAGGGAATTCCGTACCTTGGTCTTATAACTGATCATAAATTTCCCCTTCGCCGTACAGGAAGGGCTTCTGCCCTCACGGCCGTAAATAAATTTTTAAGACAGTATATCATTCCAGTTTGTGGGCTAGTTTATTCGTATATTTATTAATACGAGAAGGGAGATAAGGAAGTAAATAGTCTTATTTATTTATAATTTTTTAAAAGGAAAGAAGTGGTATAATTTCAGTGGCAGGCTCAACGTATCCGAAAATATAAATATTATTACTGATATAAATAAGGAGATACCAAGTACCGTCTCAGAATAGAGAAAGTTGTGTAATGCTGCACGAAAAAACAACGAATTTTCGTCAGAAAAAACTCACCTTACACGGGTCTGGTAAAGAACATGTGGATAAATCCAGTTTCTAAATTTTAAAAAACTCTAACACGTGGTCGATTTACGGCAAAACGTCTGTCTGTCCATTCGTCTGTGAACAACGCTAGCGGCTAAACCCTTCAACTGACTTTTTCCAAAATTGATGTTCCCCGATCGATCTGGCTCTTGTCGTAGGCTCAAGAATTTGAAATCGATCTACCGGCCCCCGCGGCCTGATATTAAAATTACACAATCTGATAGAAATGGCAATGGTTCTTCTGTACGAAAATTTCACAGGTGTCTTAATTTACAATCTTAATTTTACTGGACATTTAACCTTGAATTTTCTCGTTGATTGTAAAATGTTCCAACGATATCAGAAAAAGTTTTCCCAACAAAAGGTTGATCGAGTTTTACTGTATTTCGTGAAAGCTGTCAAACTGAAATCTGAGCTGAATGTGCTATATAAAAGGAGTGACTTGGTCTGTGTCGAAGGAATTTTACCACTTTTGGAAGTGATAGTGAATAATAACTTATTGGATGTGTTTTCTGAATCAGTAAAACTATTAAAAGTAATTTATTCAACTCCAATAACAACTGTAGAATCCGAGAGAGCTTTCTCCACATTGAAAATATTACATTTTTAATAAATTCCATTTTGTAACAGAGATTGCATGCACTTTGTGTGTTATAAATAGAAAGAGTTTTGTTACGAGATTCAGTTAATTTGAATGAATTAGTAATAGACAAATTTTCAGAATCTAAAAACAGAAGACTAAATTTAATTTATAGATCCTTTGTGAAAACTGCCTTCCTGAGAGATAATTCATTGTTAATATTACTTACAGTATGCCTTGAACAATCCAAATACAACAATTTTTCAAATGCCTAACTTTATTTGATCCTGTAACTTTGTATGCACTCCCTGTTGTTCATTTTCAGAGCACTAGAGATCAAGACGAGAAAATAAAAACTAGGGTGATGCTGATTGTTCTCATTTTATTTCAAAGTACTACAAATTATTTTCAAAACTACATCTAAAATATTTTCTATTATTTTCTTACTAATGAAACATCAACAACACAAATGCTAGAATTTAAATATTTTGTCTTGCTTTTTCCTTGCTGAAGTTGGTGATCTGTTAGTGCTCTGTTGGTAAACTTCAAAAAAGAGTAAATTCTTACTCTCATAAAAGTCTTCAAACTATTTTCTACACTTCGCAACAACCACTCGTAAAATTAATTTCTGCGAGATTATTGTGGTACAATTTGTACTTCAGTGGTGATACTCCTGGTTACTGTGACTTTTGTTTTGCTAGTGTTTTGGTGGCAAAGTCAGTCGGTCGCCTGCCATGTATTGAAAGACTGTGGATGCTAATTATGTTACGTGTTGTCGCATTCAAGTTTGCGTTTGTGCCGTAGATTGTTGTTTGTTAAAGCCTTGAATAAAAATGAATCATTTTCACAATAATTCACAGTCTTTATACGTAAAACCTAGAAATGAAATGTATGCTAGACACTGCCCTGCGACTAGACGACAACACGCTGGAGAGTCTGTAGACCGATACCCCAAGTCTTGAAGTAAATGCGAAAGGATTGCCTCTTTAAAACGACACAGTCGAGCAAAACAAGAATGAATAAATTAGAAACGCATTTATCAGTGGTTTTAATTGTTCTCGGATTCGACAAACATTTCTTGAAAACACATCGCTCACCCTGGATGCTGCTTTTGACAAGCTTAAGCTTTAGAAATGGCTGAACAACATTCAGCATCATATTTTCATTTCAATACTCTACTTTTACTTTTAATGACGCTCATAATTCAGATTTAAAGAAACCTACTGCTACAGTGGCTGTTTTATCAACAACTGAGAAACGTTACTTTTGTGGAGAAAGCCGCCATCCCAGAACGTCGTGCCTTGCGAGAGCTGCTGAATGTAGGTCATGCGGTAAGAAAGGACATTATCAACATGTGTCGGGTCGAAATCGTCCAACCATCATTCATTAAATACAACCCTGTCTACTGAAATGTTAACATGCGTCACCTCTGCATTGCCAAACGGTCTTCAAAAACCAACAGTGGAGATCAAAGTAAATGGAATGAAGTTGAATGCGTTAAAAGACACAGGAAGATCTCTAAGCTTTATGAAACATTATTTTGTAAGGAAATGTCGCATGAAGTTGCTACCACATTCTGGCAGAATTATGATGGAAAATTATTCTCTATCTGCCGAAATAACCGAAATAACATGTGCCGAATCCAATATTGAAATAGAAGGCTTCATTAACAACACTAATTCAATACTGATAATGAAGAACCTTCACTCAGATGCTATAATCGGCCATGATATTTTACAGTATCATTCCTCTGTGAACATAACTTTTCAAGGTCTGCAGCCTCCTCTCGAGATCTGCAGTTCGGCTGTTGCTCAAGTATCTCCAATTTCGCTTTTTGCTAACCTAATTTCTGTATTCAAATTGCTACAAAATATAGGAGACATTCTAACGAAAATAATCCACTTTATTGACTCTAATATTAAAAAGCTATTGCACAATATAATAATAGAACCCAGCAATTCACCACGGCGCGCTCAAGCTCTTGTTTTAAGGGGAGAAAATTGTAAAACAAGAATTGATTACTCACAGACTATAAACAAATTTAGAATGCTAGATGCTTTCTTCTTCCAAAAATTGAAGAAATAATTGCTAAAGTTTCGGCGAATGAAGAATCCCATAGATCTCAAGTATGCATATCATCAATTACTTATTCTGGAGTCGGAGAGAAAATGCACCGCTTTTGAAGCGTGCGGGAAACTACCGTTTTCTGCGTGTTCCATTCGGAGTAACAAATGGAGTGACCTGTGTAATTTCTAATAAGACAATCAAACCTGATCCTAATCGCCTTCAACCTCTCCTTGGTCTGCCCATTCCTCAAGACATGGACACGAGTATTCTCCTCCATCATTTATGTATTAATACTAGTGTATGATATAAATAAATCTACATTGTTCACTACATTTAGGAAACAAATTGCAACGCAAAGATAAATGATATAAAGATCCCGAGAAGCAAATTGTTCTTAAAATTATAATTTGTGTGTGAGCATTATGGAATAAAGGACAAACATTCCTATTTAAATACCTATTATTTTCTCATTATTATTTTATATTGAAATACTTTCTCGCTTATTATGCCAGTACACAAAAGTGGATAAATCTTGTTCCTACATTCAGTAAACTACTTTCTCTAAAATCTTGTGATCTTTCCTTTTTGGGGGGTTCTTGATATGGAAAAATTGGTTTAAGGCAAAATGTCTCTGTCCATTTTCCGACCGTTCATCCATTCATTCGTCTATCTGTCTACCTGGCTGGCTGTCCGTCGGTGGTCAACGCTAACGTTTTTCTCCAAAATTGATCTTCCTCCAACGATCTCACCGGATGCGAGGTCCTGCTAATTTGATTTTCGGAATATCATACGTAAAGCCAAAACATTTTCAAAACTTTCTTCAAAATGACTTCAAATATTCAAGTTTATTTTTCTCCTTAAGTGGAACAAAACAACAGCACATGTCTCATTTTCGTTAAAATCACTAAAT
The DNA here is from genome assembly GCA_017312745.1 of Gryllus bimaculatus. Lineage (NCBI taxonomy): Eukaryota > Metazoa > Arthropoda > Insecta > Orthoptera > Gryllidae > Gryllus > Gryllus bimaculatus. Next base: position 546,587 of record BOPP01000014.1, on the reverse strand, counting down.
TTTCGAAAATTACAGAAGTTGAAAATATTTCGGCATCTTCTTATAATACATTATTGAAGATCGATACCTTTTCCACAATAAAATCTATTCTTCAAAGACAGATCTTGAATAAAGTCAAGTACAATTTGTCTAAAATGCGTTCGAGTAATTTTGTCTCCTCCAGGGGCCGGAGGGAGAGGGCGCGAGGGAGGTCTAACGCAACGAGATCTTCATTCCCCTCCCTTCACTGTCGCGTTTCGCGCCAACTCCGTCCAGCGCCTCCATTACTCACGGTAAGTCACTTTCACCTGGTCATCCATAATCGCCTTAAAGTGCTCCTCATTGTTGCGTCGCACGCGCCTTCCCCAACTCAACTTTACATGTGGCCAGAGTGCATAAGATATCTTAATAATATTCAAAGTACAAATGTACTAGTGGATTTGTTAGCTTTGCTTAGTGGCCACCCAATCATGTATAAGTTGCTTCAATGTATTTTATCTTGCAAAATTTCAAATTGCCTTTCTGAAATCCTAGAAAACACTTCTTTGCGGCGAGCTTTGGAAATGTTCTCGCATTACTACCAATGCATACTTAAAAAAACAAACAAAAAAAACCGCATCCTTTATTAAGGAAAAATACTTTCCCACTCACGAGGAAGCGATCTCAGCTTTTTCAAGACTTTGAAGGATGATATGGCTAAAGCAACAATGTCTACAGAACAAGCTGACATAACATTCAGAGTATCGGACGCATCGTATTTTGCCCCAGCTGCTACTCTAAGCCAGGCTGGTCGACCTGTCGCATTCTGCTTGGCATTCATTTCTGTTAAGTTCATGTTTAATTACCCCACACTTATTTCTGCTAGAGGTGAAGCAATTGCTTTCATTAAATGTGAGGCTGATATTTTATTTTCAGGAGCTCTGGACCTGAGATCAGGAAATCATCAAGAAACAACACGAATTATTTATAAATACGTAACCAGATCTTGAAAATGCAGCTTCACAGTGTACTTCAGCAACACCCACTAGAAAGCAAAACGACGTTGGCATTACGACACATGAATTCAAGATGGCGTTGACTTCAGCGATTTTCTGGTGCTTTACTTCTCTCCACCAGGATCGCTATGTGTGTGATCGCTCAATCCAAAAAAAACAAAAAATAAATAAATATTTTTTTTAAAATGTGCTGAACTGCTGTAGTGTATGATATGACACTGTGCTTTTCCACCATGATGGAAGAAGTAATACCTAACAGATGGTTCCTAATACATTCCGCCACAAAATTATAGAATTTTATTAAAACTTGAACAAATTACATTAAAAATAATAATATTAAACACCATGGGTTTTATAATATTGATCTTTTTCCTCTTTCACAAGGATAGGGTGAAGGATTGAATTGAAGAAAGTCGCCGGGTCTTTTGCTAGTATTGTATAGTATAATAAAATACAATATATTTTAATAAAATATAATATAACATATAACTATGTTATATTATATAAAATATAATATATACTCTCTGGAGCTATGCAAGATATAAACGAAGAAAAGTAATAATCGACTCTTCGGAGGTGCTGTTTTACTACTATCTGGTGATTTCCGGAAGACATTACCTGTCATTCCTCGCTCCACTTATGCTGATGAGATTAACGCATGTTTGAAACAATGATTTTTATGGAAAAACGTTGAAACACTTCGATTGACTATAAATATGCGCGTACATTTACATAATGATCCGATGGAACAAGTATTTTCAAATCAATTACTGGATATTGGAAATGGTACAATCAGACTACATCAAAATACGCAATGTATCCAATTCCCAGACAACTTCTGCACTATTGTTCATTCAAAAAATGAACTAATTGACAGTGTATTTCCAGATATTCTTAATAATCACTTAGACCATAATTGGCTTAGTCATAGTGCAATTTTAGCGGCAAAAAATGTTGATGTCGATGAAATTAACTATCAAATACAAAATTTATTGCACAGGCGGATTCTAATGATCTTAAATCAATGAACCATTGTTGATGAAAACAAGATCGTTAATTTTCAAATGAAATTTTTAAATTTTTGGACTTACCAGGAACGCCGCCATTATTAATCTCGTCTAAAATTGGTTACGGTATTCTAATTGCGTAATTTAATCCACAAAATTATGGCAACGGTAAATGATTAGTCATCAGAAGAATTACCGAACGTGCTTGAAGCAACCGATATGACTGAACGCTTATAAAGGGAGGTCGTCCTGTTACCTCGAATACCTATAGATCTACATCAGAATCTATAATTCCTTTCAAAAGGCTACAATTTCCCTATACGTTTGGCTTTTGCGATTACAACAAATAAGTGCAAGGGCAGAACAATGACTATTTGGGCTTAGACTTGGAGAACGTGTTTCTCCCATGGACAGCTGTATGTTACATGTCCGTGTTGGAAAACCATCGAATTTATTTATTTTGACGAAAGACAGATTAACGAAAATATTTTCATGTTAGTTCTTAATTAAATAAAAGTAATGATTATTAAAACTTAAATTTGGTAAAATAATTATAATTACGTTTTAAAATCAGTATTATCTAACTCATTCATTAAATCAATAAAAATTAAACATTTTACTATCCTTGAAATTTAACTTTTCATCATATTTATCAATCATTTCCTTAATAATACCAAAAGTGCCAAATAATTAACACAAAACAAGAAAACCACAGCAACGCGTGGCCGTCTGCTAGTAATAATATAGTATAATATAATATAATATATATAAATAATATAATATAATATAAATATAATGTAATACAATATAATTAAATACAATGCAATGTAATATAAAATAATACACTATTTAACCAAAAGTAATCCGACACGTGGCTGAAAATGACTTACGCAGTACTTGGCGCCTCCATCGGTAATGCTGAATTTCAATAGGGTGTTGGTCCACCTTAGCCTTGATGACACCCTTAGCAAGGCATTTCAATCAGGCGCTGGAAGGTTTCTTGGGGAATGGCAGCCCATTTTCAGTAATGCACTGGGGAAGAGTATCGATGTAGGTGGGTAGGGCCTGGCACCAAGTCGGGTTCCAAAACATTCCAAAGGTGTTCTATAGGATTCAAGTCAGGAATTCTGTGCAGGCAAGTTCATTACAGGGATATTATTGTTGTGTAACCACTTCGCCATCAGGCACTGCAGTATGAACAGGTGTTCGATCGTGTAGAAAAATGCAGTCGCCATCCCCGATTGCTCTTCAACAGTAGGAAGCAACACGGTGTTTAAAACATATGGCTTTGTGCAGTGATAGTGCCACACAAAATTTAAGCGTAAAAGCCACCTCCATGAAAAACACGACCACGACATAACCGATTTGGACGTGACAGGATTCTTTGATCAAATTGTAAAAAAGTTGTTTCCTCATAACCTTTCCAACAATTCAAAGGCTCGTTTGCAGCTGCCTCTGAAATATCCTAATGCCAAAACAAAATAAACATTAATACATGTATCATGCAATATAGTAATTAGTAGATCACACACAATTATAGTTTACTCGGGAAACAAAGTTTGTTTCCACATTACCAAATATTGAAATTCGATGACTTGATCGGGGGATCCAGAGGGGGGTGTTCTTAATAGTGGTAAAACGTCTTATTTGAAAGTAGTGGTGGAGGACAAGAGACGTGAGAGAGACGGGGTGACGTGAAGAGGGGGATAGGTCGCAATTATCTGCCACCCTGGCAAAGTAGCCGCTGGTACAGGGCTTTTGCGAACTAATTTTAAAAACAAATGTTATTTTGTGGATTTGTTCGTTGCATGGACGACAGTGAACAACGGTTTCTGTTTGTGATTTCGATTCTCTGCACGTTTTGAAAGAGTAAGTTATTTTTTGGTTGTGTGGCAATTTGCTAGGTAATGCCGAAATATAGGCGTTGTTGGTACCCAATTGCACAATACCAGAAAGAACAATTCGGAAAGACAAGGTTATTTTCTTTTCCAAATGATCGTGGACGGTAAAATGAATGAAATATATGGCATGATTCTTTACGAATGGTTTAACATTATCGAATAATGTAATATTTTTGTATGTTGACATATAACCTGTGGCTATTTTTATAAAAAAACATATAATTTTGCTAACATAACCTAATAGTTTTAACAATTGTTAAAATACAATTTATTATTTATAAGTCATTTTTATACCAACAACCTGAAATCTAATACTTATTTTGTTTCTTATTATTTAGTCATTTATGTAATCAACCATTCCATAATATAGGTGTATGAATTGGTTGATGGCATTGGGAGCCCAACATTGGGCTGTTTGCACATTGCAAAACACTGATACACAGAAGGTATGTGTGCATGGAACATTTCATGCCTAGAATGTTGACTGCATCAGGAAGAGCAGGGTGGAATGCAGTACCTATCATATTCAATGATGTGCGTCCTGAATTGCAAGAAGAAGCCACGTAAAAATAAGCCATTAATCAATTCAATTCAAGAAGCACTCAGAAATTTTTAGAAGGCATACCTCCAGACAGGAGTAAGTTTATGTTTTAGCCTCTATTAAAAGAAATAGACATTTTTCCATATACATTGTATTCAGATCAAAGACCCATGTCTTTTTTCATTTGCAGGCCAGCTCCACTTCTCTGAATGTCACGGGACATGTCGTTAATGTCCTCGCATTTATGGTGAGTACAGAAACATTTTTTTCACATTTTAGTGAATGCACGATTCTTTTTTTAAGTCAAATAACATCCTCATTTGGTGTTACAAACTCTTCTCCTCTGGCTGAGAAGGAGAGAACAGGACCTGTGGAAGGGGTTTTTGCAGCTCACCTCTTCCAATGTGCTAAGTTTCTAAAGAATGTGTGCTAGCTCTATGTTCATATATGAGGAAGAAAACACTGTGAATGAGAATATAAATACCGTCATTTTTTGGTAATTTCTTGGTATTGCTGTTGCAATAAATTGGATTTGAAGTGACACTATAATGTAATAATAGTATTTTTCATGAGTGATTTAAATTACTCAAATGACATCCCTAAAAACAATATTTTAATAATTTATATAAGTCTATATTAAATGGAGATGAGAATATGTGAGTTAAGTAATGCTGTAAGTGATATAACAGACAGCCATAAATACCGAATTTTGAAGAGTCCAGTAGTGTAACTTTTCATTAAACGTTCATAGATAACAATATTTTCTAACAACAGAGATTTGGCATGTTATAATACAGCAACATGTATTCTTATTGTTATGACAATTCTTGTTCCCTTAACACATTCTGTTTGATGGATTTTTTTCTTTTGTGCTTATCATAATTAATACGTTCCACTACTGCAAGGATCAATATTTCATTAATCATAAAGAAAGAAGAAATTTGTCATAGCAATGTAAATAAGATCAGAAACATACTTATGATGCAACTATGAGTGAAGCTTCACTTTCCTACACAAGATCGACAGTAGAAATTGTAGCACGTTTTTTGTTTTGTGTTTTATATAATAAAAAGATTATTTTGGAGGATACTGTTCCATGTTATGGTTTGTTAAATTATTTGTATAATTCTTACATAATTTTTTCTTACATGGTTTGCCTTTGTGGGGTTAATATCTATGTCTTTGGGCAATTAAACAGTTTTTTGGGATTTGTTATTAGGAAATTATATTTTTTTCCTAAAGTACATATTTCACAAATGACAAGTAAATGACTATTTTTTGGATTGTTTTTGACGAGAATCGTATAATTTTTTAGTAGTGGTTTTGCATTGTTTATTCTAGTTAATTAACACGTATGCTAACACAATATAAAACTAGTCCTTAAATAATTTTTGCATTTCTGTTGACAATTTCAGGCCCCTAAACTGGTTGGTTCGGATATAAAGGATGAACAGCTAGGCCGAATCTATGAAGAATTTTTTTTTTATTATTATTATTTATTATTATGATATTTGACATTTTCCTTCTTTAGATACACTATGATGGTATAAATATAATTAAACCTTTCGTGATATTGGTATTAATATACGATAAGAATTTGATTTTTAACAATTTAATTTTATGTTTAATTTCAATATTTTTTTTTATGCCCCATTCCACGCTTTCGATTCGGGTTTTGAAACCGCCACTATTGGGTCAACAGTACGGTACGCTACCGTTACACCATCACCTGCGCACTCGCGCGCGCACCAATGGGTTTATGCACTTATATTAATAGTATAAGCCGCATGTGATTTTCAGTTCTAGCGATCTCGGAAACTGATAAATCGAGGAAATGTGAAAACAAATTTACTTTGAGTGACCAAAGGAGGTATCAGGGAAGCGAATCAGTCACAACTGAAATCCAAGTTCAGACTAAAGAGATTAGAGAACTAAATACTGCGAGAAAGTCTGTGCCATTATATAGCACCACTAGTTTATTTATTCAAAAGCTAATTTTCTACGACATGCTTTTTCTGACGCAAAAATATCTTCAATTTCGTGGTTTTCAATTTTCATGAGTGTACATGACAATAAGCCCATAGAGAAGAATTATAAATAATTAATTTGAAAACAAATTATAGTCGCGAATTGTTGCACCCGAAACCCAGTAAGAGAAAGTCGCGCCATCATAACATTGAAGCACATTTTGGAATTTCCGAATACCAAACTGAAGAGTTAGAAACAGTTGGGAAACATTTAAAGTTTACACGGACGATAGGCACAAGAGCTACATCACACAAGGACCCAGAACATCCCCTTCTGGAGAATACTCAGAAGAACATTCTCTAGGCTTACGAACTTTTATCAAAGCCGTAAAGTTTAGTAATATTTCAAGGCTATAGAACCATTCATTAATAATGAACTACGAATAAGACATAAGAATTTTTTTAATAAATGTTAATTTTTATTTGAAAAGCAAAGGCTGATATTTCATATTTTTGTCATCAATACAGAAATTAGTAAATTTCACAGAATTTCCAGGAATTGTGATTTCTGTGTACTCACACATCCACATGCAACTAGTAAGGTGCGTCAATCTCACGCAAGAATTAAAAAAAGATCTAGCCAAATTATAAATCATCGGAGTAGCAATTTACGAGAATAGCTGGACATTGAAATAAACAAAATTATTGAAATGATTGAAATGAGTGTGTCTAATAATACGGCCAGGGACTGTACTATCGTACTATCCTACTATCCTGGCATCAAGCATTCATTCAAAACAGCTGAACTGTACTACCCAGCTGATCCTCTTCGACCAACTGTAAGTGCAAAAAACCTCATTAAGACTTGCATCTGTTCATTTAATTAGCTTGCTTGCTTGCTTGCAAAGGTATTACAATCCCAATCCCTTGTCTTATTTTCTATGTCAATCTTTTATCAATCAATTACTAGTGTGCATTTTCTTTCTTTTGTGTTGTCACTTCTCAGTGTAACAAGTGTATGTAAGGTTTTTTTTTTTAATTTTAGGTGTGTACTCAAGTGTATTTATGTGTAAGTTCAACAAGTGTTTATTTTATTTTTCAAGTGCAATATGAAATGTGTTACGTGGATTGTGTTCAGTGAATGTTATTTTGGAGGAAAATGTAGTATTAATTAGTGTTAAGTGTTAGGGCTCCTTTATGATCCAATATCATTCCTGTGAGCATTAATTGCCAATTAAGTATTTAACATGGCGACACAAACTCTTCCAAAAATATTATTAATCTAATGACCAAATTAAATAATTGCACTTCCATATCAAATTTGTTTGCAGAAAATGAGCCATTCACTTTGCACAAATATGCCAACAATTAATTGTCAGAAAGGAAACTCTTATTAAAAAGTTTGATAAGCTTAATGATTTAACTGACAATATGGATCCATGTGATGAGATTTCTTCTCAACTAGATGATCTTCTAAATAAATACTACGATGTCCACTCTGCTGTTATTGTACCAGTGTCTAATTATAAATCAGCTCTCGCTGAAAATGATTCTGTTTCCAACAGATCAATCCCTTCCAACCTTACTTCTAGAAGTTCTAAATCTAATATTAAATTACCTGAAATAACATTACCCACATTTGATGGTAACCAAATTAACTGACTGACAATCAAAAATCTTTTGGGAATAGGCATGTCAATATGACATGCCTATTTCAAACAAATTTTATTACTTATCGGGCTCCGTTGTTGGACAAGCTAAAGATTTATTGTATAGTCTACCTATAACCGATGACAACTTTCAGTTGCATGGGAATTGTTAAAACAACGATATTACTCCCCCAGGTCTATTGTTAGCATTCACTTAAATTCAATGTTAAATCCTCCTGAACTTGCAAAAGGTTCTGCCTCTTCTTTACAAAACCTAATTGATTTTTTAGATTACATGTCAATGCAAATAATTAAGAGCATCAAATCTGACACTGATGTGTCCGATTTGTTGCTCGTTGCATTAATTTGCTTTTCCAACTGATATTCTAAAGCAATTGGAACTCTTCACTTCGATACTTAGAACTTCAACAAAGAATTTTTGATAATTCCACTGAATCTCATTCCAAATCTCACGTTAATGACAAGCCTCACTACTCCAAGGCAGGCAACGTCAACAACATGGAAAGAAATAAATTACCAATCTATCCAAAATGCAATTCTGACCATTTGATTAAGGACTGTCCTTCATTTTTAGAATTATCACCAAAGGCTCGTTATGATTTTATTCTTAAACAAGGTAGATGTTCTAGATGCTTTCACCCTAAGACCCATGATCATTCTTGTCTTACAAAATGCACCATCTGTAGTAAAAATCACCATAAACTTCTGCATTTTGGTGATAAACCTCCCACTAATCAACAAGCTGCGCCAGGTGTTGTGAGCAGAACTGTCAAAACAACCACTTCAATTCTCATCCCAACAGCTTTAGTATGCTGTTCTACTAACAATGGCAGATTTAAACCCTTTGTCGCACTTCTTGACACTAAAAGTGGTATTAATTTAATCACTGGATTGGAGCACTGTCAATTCTCTCAAATTACCCACAAGGAAGGCACCTGTGACAATTTCTGGTACTGATCCAGAAGCTTTAACGAGCACGCACAGTGCCACTTTGACTATTAGATCATGCAATATCCTTAATGACTGGTCATGTAAAATTACTTGTTCCATTGTACATAGCATTCCTAGCTCCCTTTCACATAGTTTTAATTGCGACAATTGGAACTTACCCACAAATCTGGCTAATGCAGATCGTAACTTTCGTGATGCCAAACCCACCGATCTCTCTTACTTGGTGCAGACTTTTTCTTCGAAATTTTACTGCCAGATAAGTTAACCAGATCTGATGGTGTGCCTGTGCTACATACAAAACCAAAATAGGTTGGATTGTTGCGGGTCGTACCCCACTCTCCGCTCCTCCCTCGCGAGCATTCTGCAATCGGATTTAGACTCCCTTTGAGTTGCCTGATCATATTGAACATGTTTGGGAAATTTCGCCTCCCAAGCGAATCCTTCATGAGGAGGAAATAGTCGAATCTCACTTCATCACTACTCATTCTAGAGACGCCTCTGGCAGATACTCAGTTAAAATTCCTGTTAATTCTAATTTGAATTCGTTGGGCAACTCCAAACTTCAGGCAATTAAACGCTTCTTAGCAATTGAAAAGAGGCTTGAAAAGGATCCCCAATTGAAACAAGACTATCATGAATTCATCAATGAATACATTCAATTAGGACATATGGAACCAGCACCCAGCTGTAGCAGTCCCATTAATTATTACATTCCTCGCCATCCAGTGGTCAAATCTTCCAGTTCAACTACCAAAACTAAAATTGTTTGATGCTTCAGCTAAAACTACTACTGGCATTTCTCTTAATGATGTATTGTTAAATGGTAGCAAAATTCAAGACGAAATGTTTGATCTTTTACTTAAATTTAGAATTCAAAAATTGGCATTGCTGCTGACTTTAAAATGTTTTGTCAAATTAATGTAGATCCATCTAACTGGAACCAACAACGAGTTTTATGGATAAACCCACCTTCTGAACCTATTCATGACTTTGCGTTAACTACGGTGACATATGGTTTAAAACCAGCCACCTTTCTCGTTCGCACCTAGCATCAGCTAGCTACTGACGATTGCACTAGCTTCCCTTAGGCTTTCGTGTGCTAATGCCTAATTTTTGTGTTGATTTTCTACATTCATCTCCTAACTTGCATGCTGTCAAACAAACCATTTCTGAATTAAATAACCTCTTGTCAAGGGGTGGTTTCCTCCTACGAAAATGGGCCTCAAATGACAAATTTGTTTTGTCAGATCATTCAGACCCCCTGCTGGCCAAGTCAGGACACAAAATCTTTGAATACAAAGACTCCGAAGCAGTATCCACTTTAGGTAATTCCTGGAATACTGTGACTGACATGATTACTTTAGTATTGTCAAACAAAATCGATTTTAACATGATTAAATTCACCAAACGATCTATGTTATCTGTGATATGTTCTTTATTTGATCCACTCGGCTTATTAGCCCCCTGCATAATTGTATGTAAATTGTTATTTCAAAGGCTACGTGACTATTCCCTCAGGTGTGATACATTACTCTCACCTGATATTGCCCTTAAATGGCAATAAGTGTTCACGTCAATAACTGACATTTCTACAATTAATGTACAACGATGCATTCTGCCATCTGAACACTCATCTATTGAATTACATGGCTTTTCTGACAACAGTCTGATAGCCTACGGAGCTGCAATCTATGTGCGCTCTGTAAATGAACACGACACTTAAAGCGTAGAACTGCTCTGTGCCAAATCTAAAGTAGCGTCCTCTAACACAAAGGTGAAACTACGTTAACCATTCCTCATCTACAGCTCTGTACTTCTGTTCTCTTAACTAAACTTATGACAAAAATTATTAGAATTCTTCCTCATGAATTCTCTCCCAACGCTGTCGTATTATGGACTGATTCTAGAGTAGTGTTAGATTGGATTCACTCACCACCTCTCAAAGATAATGTGTTTGCACGCAATCGTGCCCAATTTATTAGAGAAAATGCCAACGGCTTCACCTGGCGTCACATTCAATCTTCACTCAATCCTGCGGACTTACTTTCGCGTGTTGTCAAACACAAATACTTATTAAATTCAAATATTTTGTGGTACGGTCCACAATTTTTAAGATCTGAATCAGACTTATGGCCAAATGACATTGTTGTAACTATCAACAATCTACCACTACTAGTTTGCAATTCTTTCAACTCGTACCTCAATGAAAGAGTTTGTTCTTACTACAGCTCCTTTCAGAATGTTTTGCGTTATGGCATATATGCTTCGCTTCATTACATTACTCAAATCTGCCAAATCGAAATTTGATTTAAATTTTATTAAATTTGCTGAACCTCTTTCTGTTCATGAACTTAATTGTGCAAAAACAGCATGTTGCAAAATTGTACAATATTATGCTTTTCTCCCTGTTATTAAGGCCCTGTATTACCACCTTCAGTTAAAGTTCCAGTTAGAGGTAACCGGACGTTAGCGGGCGAAATTCGTATTGCGAGAGTCGGTTAAAGATAAACCGGAAGGTTAAGTTAACCGGAGGTTAAAAGTTACGGAGTTAACTGCTGGTTAGATGAAATGGCGAATGTAATAAATGTAGAAACTGATTCTGAAGACGAAATGATGTTGGAATATTTTGTCAATACCAGACGGCTCAAACGTTTGCCGCCCAGACGGGATAATTTCGGAGAGTGGGACTGCGACGAATTTTTCGCACGTTTCAGGATTACGAAACAAACTGCTTTATTCGTATTGCAACAGATTGAAGATGAATTGGAATACGTTACAGACAGGTATAAGGATGTATATAATGAATCATTAATGGCACTAGTTATAGTATGCTCCCTCTGTAGGTAGATGTAGAACCTTTCCTTAGCTTTCTCTCTAAATTTTTGGAATAATAAGGTTATGTTGTAACCTCCTGGGCTGTAAGGCTTTGAAATGATATATTATTGAATTTGACATGTTTAATATTACTGTCTTATTAAATAATCGCTTTCATTGGTCTACTAATTAATTAGTATTTTTATTAATTATTTACTAGTTGTCAACCTGATTTTAAGGAAGTCCATATCATTTCAGTTTTTCGTTAATAAAATGCTATCACCAAATTATTATTATTATTATTTAAATGATTACTTACAATTATTACTTAATTTTAGTGGTATCCACAAAAGGATTAAAGAATGTCAACATGAGGTCCCTATATTACTTATTCAGTCGTCATTTCAATATCGAATGAATAATATTGGGAACCTTATTTTTATTGTCTTTACATCTTTACTAAATATTATAAATATTTAGATATCACTAAAATTAAATAATATTCATTAAAAAATTGTTGGCACATTTGAAATTTAAATGATTATTACGTAAATTAAATATTAAATGTTATGTATTCCCAACTTGGTGTAAGTTAAAACACGGTTTAATGAAATTTACTTATTTCTCTTTTACGACTTTCCCTTTCCTATTGTAACGTATTAGCCAGCGTGCCTCATGGCATCTATTTGGGGACGCTTGGGAGCGGATTAGTCTCGCCACAGGAAGAAGGGTTTTTCCGTAAAGGGAAGAACGCGGAGACGGGAGAGACAAGGCTTTGGGTGTCTTCCGGCTTATAGAAGCTTTTCACTGTTATAACAAGCGAGGGGGTGGCGTGACGTAGGAGGTCACGTGGGCCTCGCCTATATAACAGAGTGTACGGAGCCAGTAGGCAGGTTCTGGAGACGGTGGGAGAACCTCGTGCGTGTGCACAAAACTTGGCGCCAAGACGGTGCATATGCGAGCCAGGCTCGCGAGGCTGGAGTCATTAGTTGACGAAGCCTGCGGACTTTATGTCCTTGGGTGACTGCGGTCACGGGGGAGCGATGCTGTGTGCGTGCTCCGAGGTGAAGAGTGGTTGAGTGCCACGATTCACGCCGATTCTCAATCGGATAAGATCGCTCCTGCGATCGAGGCAAACCAGCCGTTGGTGCGCCAGGACGGACTTTGTGTCCCAGCGTGACATCCGGTCACGGAAGCTAGGCTTTGTGCGCGCTTCAAAAGTAGGAGTGGCGAATGCCACAATCAAAACCATCTTCAATCGGGTTTTGGATCGCTCCCGCGATCAGGGGATAGTAGGTCTATCAGAGCTAGGGTGTAAGTAAATTATTAAGTGTATATATTTGTTTTGTTTTCTTTGTTAATAAATATATTGTTATACGAAAGCTCTGTGTCTGTGGTCGCTGTGAGTATCCATGACGTCACACTATTGTAACGAGTTTCTGCGTTACTAAAATTCAGAAGTATACACTTAAATGTAATTAAGATGAATAACTTTTGTGTATTATCATATTTTGTATACATTCGTTAAGAAATAAGCTTGACTTGAAACATTTCTAAAGTAAATTACAAATGAAATGAAAATATCACCAATGCCAAAACAATTTCAATTGAATTAATTTTTTTAGATCCAATTCATATTTTTAAAGTACTGCTTGTTGTTATACATAACATAATTTTTAACATAGATTTCCATAATATGCTACGGTGTTTCGTGAAGTATTATAGTTTGCAATTATAAGCAATATTTTATTTCTCATTTCATTTAGCCTTGTTTTCAATTTATGAAATACAAAAAAATTATATATATTTAGTAATTTAAAATGGATTTCAAAAGTATCAACACATCAGGTTTCTTCTTTAATACCTAAAAATATTTTCATTAAGTGGACATGTGAAAGTAGTTAATTATTTTTAACTTAAGAATTAAAATATTTTAATTTATATTGAGACTTCAGAAACATTTACACTATTAAGAATTCGATTGTTTTGTTTCAGAAATTGCTCTTTGACTCCTATGAACCAATTACTGCTCACCCTGAGATTTTATACAACCGCCGGCACTCTAACAGCAGTTGGTGAATTCTCAAGAGTGCATAAAACTACTGTAGGGAGAATAATTACAAAATTCTCCCATGCTCTTGCATCTCTAAGGAGAAAATTTATTTACAAGCCGAGAAGCAGAAGCCGAAGAAACATTAACCATTCAAAGAAAGTTCTTTGAAGTGGCTGCTTTTCCGAGGGTGATTGGTGCCATTGACTGCTCTCGTGTACGCATTGTTTCACCCGGTGGAGACATCACTGCAGTTTTTCGAAACAGGAAAGGCTACTTCAGCTTCAATGTGCAAACCGTTGCAAGCCAGGACTAGCGCATTCGAAATATAGTTGCACGGTGGCCTGGATCAAGCCACGATGCTACAATTTAGTATCGGAATTTGGACGGAAACTCTGTAATTAAGGCTCGGGTGGAGAGAGGGGATATTTTGAATGGGGTGCTGCTTGGCGACACAGGATATCCTTCGGGAGCAGCATTGTTGACACCCCTTCGCAACCCTTATTTACCCGAGGAAAAATTGTATAATGAATCGCAATACTGTGGAAAGATTATACGGTGTTTGGAAAGCAAGATTCCCTATTTTGGCACTAGGAATAGGGCAAAATACTTCACTAGTGCAGCCCATAATTGTTGCATGTGCTGTAAGTCACAACATTGCCATTTAGAGAAAGGAAGCAGATCCTCCACCTGTTTCAGGAATGGATCAAGAACAATTGTAATTGGCAGTTCAAGCAATACAGATAACTTCTGCCATAAATTTAGAAGTGCCACAAAGGGAAGCAGTTCGGGGAACATTTGTGAAGTTCTTCAGAGACAGAATTCATAGAAATTTGTGTTAAACATTCATTTATGGTTAAATTACATTAAAAAAATAAATTTTGCAAATGTTTAAAAAAATATTTTGTTGCCTCTCCTTTGCTTCAACGTCCATTTCTATAAGTTTTCTCTTCGCTCTTATTAAACGAAGTTGTTCTTCTTTAATCTTCATGTTAATCCAATGAAGCTCTTTCTCTCGCTCCTGCGTTGCTTCAAATTCCTTCTGCAGAAAGGGCACTTCAGTCCTTGCAGAAGCCCAGGAGTGCAACTTCTGCCCACTCGCAGAAGAACTGATTGTTATTTCGCACATCTGGGGTCGTCTTCACGATGCACTCGGGTCACAATTAAATTCGAATTTTTCCGCTTCAGCGTAGCGGGTGTATATTTTGACCATTCCTGCACTTCACTTTCACTACCCTGCATTGCCAAGTTGCAATTCTTCGATATGTAAAATAGGCAGGTCAATTATCTCAGTTAATGCTTCTTCATTTTCTCCTCCTCCTCCTCAAGCATTGTGCTTACGTCATCGTCATGTGTTGATGGCATTTCTGCACCACTTATTCCCATAATCCCAGCAACTTTTTCCAAAATAGGATCCTTTGGAACACTGGTTGCTGGCCCTCCGCTGGTTCTCAGGATTTCTTGTCTCTCTCTCTCTCTCTCTCTCTCTCTCTCTACCCAACATTTTCTTCGCTTTTTTTAAAAAATTTGTCATGCTTTTCTTTTAATTGCTTGACAGTACGTCAAGAAGCAGTGGCTGCATTGAAGTTGAGAGTAATGTTCTCCCATGCTTGGTCCTGCAAAATTTGAATACAAATCAATAGATTAATGACATATTGATAAGGTAAATATTAAAGCTAATTAAATATATCAGAAGTATAAATTGAATTGAGAATTTTGATATGAAAGATAGCAAAATTTTTATTTTAAATTACCTTTTCCTCATTTGTGGTTGCACTCCTGACCAGCGTGGAGCATTCTTCCCATAAAATTGGCTAAACGCTTCTTTTTCATGCTCGACATTTCGCCGAAATTTTGTATTTCGCAAAAGTCACTTAACAAGCGAATTATGCTGCTGTCGGCTGACTGTCGCCAAGCTCAAAACACAAAAAACAAAACAAATCTCCATTCCTACAGTGAAAAAGTGAAAATCGCACGAAAAGTTAAATATCGAAAACATTTTTCTGCAGTCTATTAATCGTTTTGAGTGCTAGGAAGTATTACCAACCAACACCGAGTAAACGTTAAAGTGAGAGTTAGCAAGCTTCCAGTTACCTCTCACTCGTAATACATGAAGTCAATTTTAACCCGAAGTTACTTTAACCGGGAGTTAGTTAACCGGCGGTTATAACCAAAAGTGGTAATACAGGGCATTAAGCACTTAACAATGATTCTACCTGTACCCATAGCAGTGGCCTTGCTTCTCTTAACCCCTTTGTTGACAACAAGAGCTGTCTGCGTGTAGGTGGCAGAATCTCGGAAGCCGAACTACCGTTCGACACTCTCCACCCTCTAATCTTGCCTTCTCAACATCACTTTACTAGGGCCCTTACCTATGATGCTCATTTAAAGCTGGCTGATGACCAAATTTTAACTGTTCACTTACGACTGACTTACTGGATTGTCTACATTCGAAAAGAGAAAGGAACCGCGACCAATTTGCGATTTGTGTGCTATTTGAGAAATGTTTGGGGGGGAGGGGTCAAAACATCATTCCACACCAACAGTCCACCCGTTCGACCCAACCCATCCAACGCCCGAAGACCTCACAGTATGTTGCATGGGAGAACTTGCATCAAGCGTGTATTTACGATGGGATTGAATGCATATTACTCGCGCAACTTTTCTTGAACGATGACCTTGGTCCCCCTCCCTTGTGCAATAAACAATGGAAGGCAAAAGCTCGCAGCGGGCACTGATGACAACCTTCCAAGCATTAAAACTTCGTTAGCGCGAAACAGAAGCTAGTCAAAGCCAGTTGCTTTCATAGTGCAGAACCCCTGTTCAGGTTCATTGTCAATATCAAAAGAAATGGCTGAGTCAGGTCCAGGTCTTTCAATGGAGACACCTAAAACTCCCGAAAAAGTTAAGAGGACATATCATAGCGGCGAACGCAAAATTATTGAAAAAGTGGTGAATGCACGTGAAATGGAAAAGGGGAACAATGTTTTGTTGCATCTTCTGAGTCATGCAATAGATCGGGCTTCTGCGTATTCTGGAGCTAGTTTTTCCACTATACGTAGGATAAAGACCCTTCATAATCCCCAGAAACGCCCGGTAAAAAAGGTAATATTCAAGGAAACCAATTTATCATACTCTCTGTAATTATATTTTTTACATACTATTTCCATATACTTTACACAGATCTTCAAATGAAAGGCTGATTTATAGTATTTTAAGACATTAAAAATGTTTGACTTATTAGTTCCTCTTTAGACAGTCACAATTTATAAGAAGAAAGTATTAACATAAAATTTGTCACTAGAGGCAAAAAAGCCAGTGCGCTTCAAAAGTCAAGAAATTAATCAGTCATGTATTAAAAAAATGTAAGGAGCAATTTTAAATACAAATCTGACACAGGACATTTCTATTAAAGATGTACTGAGAGCAAAAATCAATTAAGGTAACATGAAAAAGTTGCGAATACTTAAAGTACATATCTTAATCTATTATTTTTTGGAACTGAATATTACTTTATTACAATCAATCAATGAATAAATGTTATTGAATATCATCGTCGTTATAATCTTTTCAAAAATTAGGGGGCAAAAAATATGGAAGTTGAAAGCAAATCCGGGGATGAATCAAATGTAGTTGTAGATTTTGGGACATAATTTTCGGAACTAATTGAAAATTATCTTATCAGAGAAAAACGCTGAAGATTAGTTTACGGGTGATATTTTATGTATATTAGAAAAAAGTATAAAAAGTGGGAGCTGTACTAAATTCTAACTATTCACACTATCTATACCCTAAATTTAATATAATAGTCTGAAAGCATATTTTATTGTGTTGTACGATATTGTTTAGAATTGCAAAGAACAAACGTATATTATAATTCAATAAATTATTTCCATTATAAATTCCCTAGCGTTTTTAATATTTCGAATACCGAAAAATAGGTGCTTCTCACGAAACGTTTCGTGGGTCCGCCATGCGATAAAAATCTGTTTTCCTGCATCACTTGTATGGTATGAAGCGCAGCCGGCACACGGAAAACTTTAGGCCGTTGTCCACGTAAAACGTCAGTCGCAGTCGCCAGTAAGCCATCGTCCGGACACTTCGCCCGAGACCTCGCGACAGAGGATGCCCACTGCAGTCGTCGGCGATGATTGGCAGTGCAAAGGCAATTGGACCACGGCCCATCAGCCCGAAAGACATAATTGAAATGTACTGATATTGTTTATTTAAGTAACTAATCAAATTCCACTTATTAATTTTTCATTTTATGCTGCCCCACGTTGGGCTGCCAATAGTGATGGTTTACGATTTTACTAAACTAATTATTTGTGTTGCCCAGTTAATAATATATTAATAAATTTTGCTATTAGAAACATTACATTGACTTGACAAACCTGGGTTCGGCATCTAATACTTTACCTTCTTATTTTACTATTATGTCTGGACGTGCTACTCAGTATTGCGACCTTCGTCGCTATCGCGCAATCACGCATGTTTTACTGATGTGAAAAAATACGCCGGCCCGGCACTGAGAAGTTCGCATTCACTGTGTGGAGTTGGGACCAGTGACACCACACAGTGGTTTACTTCGTGGAAGGGTGTAGCAGCTCCCTAGAATTTCTTAAGGCCCAGATTTGTACTTGACCACAAACAAAGTTGTACAATCTGATAAGTAATAATATCAGGGATGGTGGATGAAAAAGGTAAGAAGAATAATATGAAGACTAAATTGTAAATTCAACATACACAGTATAATTTAAAAAGCAATAAGGTACACTTTCTTTGAAAGAGCAAAAAGAAAACAGAAACACACAAAATATGCTCTGACAAACGTACCTACATGAAACACTTTAACACTAAAATACCAAAATAACCCTTTTAAAAATACATGCACACATGTATACACTTCTAGCTACCAAATTTTATACTAATCTTCATTCATGAAGTACTTAAAATAAATTTTATTTCATTACTTTTTCTCTCTTCTTGAGTAATAACACAATTACATGTTTTTGAATCAGTTTACTAATTCTTTTGTAAAGATAGTCAAACTTGTGAACGATCACATGCATAAATGACAGTTCTGTACTGTTCAGTTTGCATCTTTCACACTGATAATGAATACACTTTCTTGGTTTTAAGAAACTGTAATCTTAACAGGATAATTGTATTAACAAAATCGATAGTTTCTACCCATGCTATTTTTACAAATAAATATGTTAAAAGCTTCCCATAAGGATGTATATATAACTTCTGTTTCGAATTTGCAGGTGACCTCAGAGGAATCATTTCTTCCTCCATTGCTGGCCTACAAATTTTACACGGCACGCCGAGCGACTTTGACAAAACAACAGAAATTAAACTCTCTTTCTCGGGCAATTAAACAGAAATAGTTTGAGCGAGGTGACGGTGGAGCGAGCAAACCGCATGGCAACTTGACCTGACGTCTTGCACCTGCAGCGGGCACTGGTGCCTAATAGTAAATACCTCCACATTTAAAAAAATGATACACAAACGTCGACCTTACTTTGAGCATCGAGGGGGTGGGTGTCGTGGACGGCGAATACTCCCATGGAGAAATCGCGTTGTCCCTTGACCGCTCCTCTTGTCGGATGTCAGATTTCGGGCGTCGTTTTACTAATTTTCTGGTAGAGGTTAAGTTCGGCTTTCCCTCCAACTGGCAGAATGCAAATCCAGGATCCAGCCGTCCGTAGTAATGATACCATGGCCCCATGTCGTAACGACCACGTACTTGGCTCGATACTCCAGTCACAAAACAGCTCCAATTGAATTTAAGATTATACCATTTCCGTCACTATGTGACGCGATGGTGG
The DNA here is from genome assembly GCA_017312745.1 of Gryllus bimaculatus. Taxonomy (NCBI): domain Eukaryota; kingdom Metazoa; phylum Arthropoda; class Insecta; order Orthoptera; family Gryllidae; genus Gryllus; species Gryllus bimaculatus. The sequence continues at coordinate 526,878 of BOPP01000014.1, read as the reverse complement.
GGAGGATGGTATACCAGGTATATAATTATTTTATCAGGTAATTTAAACGAAGGAAGATATACAAAACGAAAAATCTGTGGAAGACAAAACGCAAAGCGAATACAATGCTTAACCACGTGCTAACATATTTCACATACCAAAACATGAAAATATCTTTAAAGAATTTCATAATAATAACTATGAATAACATAATAATCAGGATAATTACCTCCTGTAAAGAGCCTTTTCGAAGAAATTTATAGGCAGGTAGTAAAAGATTTCGCAATGCTCGTTCGTCTATACTGCAAATGGGAACGTCTCTGCTCAGCTGCTTCTAGTCAAAGTGAAGAGATCCGTTCTTGAGAATCGTTAGTGCGGTGCATGCAGGTCGATTCGAGTGATCAATTGTACTACGTTGATTATTTTAGTACTTTCTTTAATGTGGTGATATCACAGACTTCATAAGCCAATAGATATTTAATTATGGGGTGAGAGGCGAAATAATTCTCATGTGAGAATACATGATTGGTAATAGTAGAAATCCGCAATTTCTGGAAGGTCTGCTGTATTAACCTGTTATTAAAAATGTGATGGCAACTTGTACAAATTATCAAGCTTTTTTATTTGATTATTAAGAGTTAACATTAATTCTACCGAATTACTTTCTTTATTCTTTAAGCTGATTAATGATCTGAGGTATCTTTACTTCGAACATTAACATACTCCGTACTATATTTCTTGTTAAAATGTTCGTAAGTTTACGGAAATATCTTAGAAGTTGGCCTTCAAAATGACTTCCTTCCGGATGACGTTGGTAGGATGTCCTCGCGATGTCTTGCTGTCGTAGTAAATTCTGCCGTCGTTATTTCAGTTCTCCCTTGCTGCACAACCTCTCAGTTCTACTTTATTTACCCTTTCATAATCACGTATGCACGTGGCAACTATCCACTGCCGTTACCAGCAACGCGGTCTATAGTTTTTACTTTCTCATCACAGTTCTCAGCACTTATTCCGCGTCCTCAAGCTCACACTATTGATTACCGGTCACTATCACACTTGGTTCACTCCTTAATGATGCCTCTTCCGTTATTTAACTGCACTTTGTTCCCTTTTCACTGAGCGCATCAACACCGCTCCGCACTCCTTCGACTTCCCCAGGGCCGGTTCACTCAATGTTAAAAGGATGGGGACTAAGTTTGTTTCCTCAGTCACGGGCCTGGTGCAGATAGCGCAGCTGTTGCGTTTTGGCGCACATTTTCAAAGAAAGGTTGTGCAAGTTAATTGTGGTGCGTATAGGGAATATTTAAGAGTATTATCTGCTTTTCTTATTATTCAGATTAACTTGATTTAAATAATATTTTTAAATATTGTATTAGATGTGTTTACTTAAAACCAAAATTGTGAAGTGATTTATTTATTCTTAATTACTTTAAAAGTAGAAAAAAGCGAAAACATAAAGTTTTAAATTGATCATTTCCTTATTGTTTGTTTTAGTTGTTTTTTTTCACATAGATACTATACATTTGAGAGATCTGGTGCAATACCGCCCTAACCCACAAAATCTTTTAATTTCAGTACTTATAGTTTAATCACTTCACATGTGTTCACATTATCGAATAAGCTTGTGGCAACACATGTTAGCATAGTTAAAAAAAACATTTTTCATCCAAAAAAATTTTAACATCTTTTCTGTAATATTACCTGAATCAGAAAACCTCTTACTGTTGAAAACAACTGATTTCATATATTAAATTCTTTTTAATAGTTGTCCTGTTCCTTCCCACTTAAGTGGTATTTTATCAATATATACAAGGAAAAATGTTAATATTATTAAAATTAATAAGATTAAATACCGTTTTTATTAGTTTTAACAATATTAATTTTATTCTTTAGTTAGTGTCAATAAAATTCCATTTTTATTAATGCTCATCTTCTCTAAGATGTGATACTTTATGTGGTATTAGCAAACATTTTGCTCCAAATCTAGAATTAGAAATATGCTTGAAGATTTAACGTCTTTTTCTTGAAACTAGCTAGGTGTGTGTATTGTTCCAAAATTTGATATTATCTACAGACAATGAAATGCAGGATATAAACTATTAGATCATCCAAGTCCATTAGTAAATAACTACTACAAATTGTTTATTGTTCATTTCATAAGCATGCTCATTTTAATGTATATTACATTGTATTTTTTTCTTGAAACTGTTCAATTATGTGAAAAAGTTTATAAGAAATATGTATCAAATGTATGTAAAAAGTTTGTATAAATTGTGTAATTGATTTAAGTCTTCATCTCTATAACCTATTTTTTCAAATATTACAAATAATAAATGTTAACTTAAAACACTGATATTTTAAAAATTATCATTTGATTTAAATCATCATTGAAATCATACCCACCTTAAGTTTTGGTGACATTTTTTAGCCAAAAATAGAAATGTAATTTTGATACAATATCAATCATTGGTTCTGTGACTATTTTGGATAAGTCTTTGAAAACCAAGGAAAATGAAACGAATGTATAAATTATACTAGTTTTATGTTTGACAAGTTGATTCGTCTTATAGTTAGTAATAACATACCAGTAAATATGCTTAGTTTCTGGATTAAAGAGGGAATTTGCATTGTTTACAAAAAACTTTTATGAAATGAAAATTTGGGATATATAACAATTTTTAAGTTTGGCCTGTTTCTCCCAAGTTTTAGGCAATCTTAACTTTAAAATAAACAATTGGCACAGATTTCTTTCTGTTTAGGCTTTCATTTTCTATAGCTATTTGATTGGTTACTGCACATCATGACATATTTCCTGAAAGTCCACACACAAAATATCCTCATTGAACAGCACATGGGCTGAAAAATACTGAATTGTTACGGATGACAGAATTTTGACGGTATATGTAGAAAAATTGGATTAGATTTTTACTATAACTATCGATAATATTATTACAGGGTTTATTGTTCAGATGATTCATTTACCAATTCAAATTTGGCTACATTTAATTAAAAATCATCTATAGTATATTAACCTTTTGTAGCACTGAAGTATGTGAAATATCCAAAAATGTATTATACCTATCTTAATTTTTTTATAAATTTTTAAAATAAACTTCAGATATTCAGTATATATTATTTATTACACACAGTTCTTTTATTACACATTCCAAAACAAAAGGTTTTTGATTGTTTACATTCAAAATTGTTTAGCTTATTTATTAATATATTTCCCGTGCTTGTTAGCCGAGTTTTCTAAACAAGGGAATTATTATTTGATACATATATTGCTGAAATAGTATATTTGTCTACAATATCATCGAGACTAGAAGCACTTGCAGCATCAAGGGACAAAAAAGATTTCACTGGCACACTTTGTAATAAGATTTTCTTGAAATGTTCTTAGAGAAGAAAAAAGGGCTGGGCTTGTAGGAAACACAGTTGATACATTTCCATCCATGTTAGTGAAGTCAAATTCGTTTATATCTTGCCAGTTATTATACTGCAACTCGAAGATCACCTCCAGAATGGAAACATAACTCATACACCTAAGCAAATAAAATTAATTACATTTTCATCATACACTAATGATAGTGTACCTATTCTAGGAATGCAAACAAAAATGAATTATGTATATTTGAAAATGAGACATTTTGAATACCTGGGTATCGCAAACAAAGGATACATGGATATACAATGGACATATTACAAAACTTGACCAATACCATACGAAATAATATAATTAGAATACATTTAAACAAATTCAACAGAATAAATAGCAAGTACAGGTTAGGTTATACTACATGGATTTACGGATACGAAGACTATTTTGCATGGTGTAAATGGTCACAAATAAAATAATCAATTACAATTATGCAACAAGATTCCAAAAATAATTATAAATACCTCCACTGCTGGTAGGGCGAAAATCCTAGCAATGTACTTGTGTAGCACCAGCTTTCTTCTGATGACAAATACTGAAAACAAAGTTTTAGACATGGCAAACAAATATCGCGACACAATTCACCCTACTTAAAATGCATGCAATTCTACACTCTTACAAAATGCTAAAAAAATTCGATAAAAAAAGAGCACCTACCTGCTTGCAGCCTGCACGTTTCAAAAACCAAACACCGCCTACACTGCCAGCTTTTTGAATTGCATGAAATCACACGTTTAGTTCGACTCACCACGGATCTGTTGTAGATGGCGCAAAAATCATTACCCCGTTTTGACCGCCAAGTTTCCCTACCCTGGAGTTCCCCTCCACACTATTCATCGTTGTCTCGCCCGGTATCGCCACCTTCTCGCGCCTGACCCGTTCCCTAATGTTGTCCGATACTCGCCACCATTACCGCGCAATTCAAAATACGTGTATTTTGAAGAAACACACCGCGTTTCAATATATATTGCAACTTTTATAGCTCAGTCGGGTCACTGGTTCATTCCTATAATGAATGTATGGAAGAGAAGGGAGGTTATCGATTAAATCATTTCAGTAATTGAACAAAATTAATTTATTTCTGGCAACATTAGCTGCCAGGGAAGTTACACGTCGCAAAAGAGCGACAAAGACTGCCTACTAATTTTAAGCAATGATCTCATGGTTCTAATAGCTAGGAAGAAACATCTTAACACTAACATTTGAGCTTCTCAGCTGGCGCCATGGCTCGGAGGCGTCAAAGTCGCCGAGATCACACGATCGCCGGGCGGGCGTAATGCGGGCTTGAATGGGCCTGTACCGACAATAATGTTCATCACTCCATGTCTTATCTAATAGCCACGTATTTTCTCCTACAATTTCTCTCTAATAATGTTAAGCGCCATCTCTTTTCTCCTACAATTTCTCCCTAATAATGTTTTCCTCTACTCAGCTTCTTGCCGAGCTCATCTGCGTTTCCCCCTCCCGAAAACGTCTCTGGGACCGTAGCTTTGCCCTTTCCCTCACGGGGAGATGTCTCATAGGCCGAAACTATTTGCGTCGCAATTTTTTGTCACCCAATCGGTACGCACTGTTCCTGGAATTTTCCAGGGCCCTGTCTCTAATTGTAGAAGCATCGCTTGGAGCTGCCCGAACACGTGTTCAGGCGGCTTTGTTTCCGAAAACAATTCTTGGGCTCCGTGATTGGCAGCAGGCGACAGGCGAGCTATTAACAATACCTCTGGGACTTCCGGAAGTGTTGTAGGGAGATTCCCTTCGCGGCCGCGTGGCAAATGGCCTGGAATCGGGGTCTGTCTCCGTGCCAAAACGCGGGCGGTCATTGTTTGGCTAAATGGGCGGGGGCTCCCCGAAGGGGGAGTATCCTTCCCTGCTCCCGAACTAGCGAGCAATGTTTTTCTCCTGGAGGGTTGAAAGAGGGGAAGCAACCCCACTCATGAAATTTTCCCAGGCGTCGGGATATAAATACGGTAACACGCTTCGGGAGCTCTCTCTGATATTCCAGCGACGATGGGGAACGCATCTCTGACATTCCTGCAACGACAACGCTTGCATCGGCAGCAGCAAAGGTCAGCAAGGTCTTCTCGAGATAGTTTAGGAGTTTATTTAAATACGTGGAGCTAGAGTAGAAATTAGACTACCGAAGTGATAGAAAGTGTTGTAAATTTTGGAATCGGCAGTAAGACTAATATTGCCTAGATTTGCGCCGAAGGACTCCGAAGTATTCCAGTACGTTCATATTGCTCCTTATTACTGCACAAGCCAAAAGTGTAGTAGTTAGGCCGCGCATGCAAACGAAAGGGACGCAGCAAATTCGATAAACTGGAAGCGCGAGTTAATTTATACAAGCGCGTGAAGATAGAAGAAGAAGGCACCTCGAAGAAGGCTGAAGCGTAAGTGCGAAAGGTATGGTCTTGGATGGAAGGCAGGGCATGTAAGTGCAAAGGATCTGGGTTCAGCATGGGACTTCGAACGGTCGACGCAGCAAGTGAAGATTTCGGCGAAACGTTGGAGCGCCCACAACCTTGAATCGGCGAGGTCATCTGGCAGCGAGCATCGCAGCTTCGGTGAGGAACATGCATTTGCACCACAGCAGTTTCGTTAAAAAAGAAAGAGATCGCAGCAACGCGACAGTTCACTAAAATAGCTTAAAGTGTGAAACATTTTGTTAGGCGTAATAGTGGAGCAATGGAAATCCCCAATTATTGAGGCAGTTAAAAAGAAAGAGCCATACCTTGTACTGTTTTACGTGAAAGATGGTTTAATTGTTGTACAGTTCCTATTTGTAATTTTAAGGGAAGTTAGAATTTGTGTGTTGTAGGTTTCTATTGTATGTAATTTTGAGGGATGTTAGAATTTTTGTATTATAAGGTTTCTATTTGTGTTCTATTCATTTCTCTGTAAAAGTGAGATTAACTTTTTGTCGTGTAATTGTGCCACTAAAATTTTATGGGTAAATTATACGCTCGTTTGTTCACAATCTTTGCAATTATTTTGTGTCTAGGGTTCAGTCCATTCTCGTAACCCAAAGATCCTGCTTCCTGAGAATTTTAAGCTCGCTTCACGAGCAAATCTTGATAACACGCTTACTGCTCATGCGTGCTGCTGCTGAAGGTGGTAAGTTTGACAATAGGCGGGTTAGATAGATTTTGGCGGCCAAATCGTGTGGCATCAATCGATTAAAATCGAGTAAGCGGGGAGTAAAGGAGAACCCTAGACACGAAAAACGAGCATTCAGTTGCATATATTAGGCTGTGTACTGTGTCTTTTCAGACAGTGTTTTTCTGTGTACAGTGAAGTGTTTTATAGTGTATTACATTGTGATATTTTGGAAGAGAAGTGCATTCAGTAAAAAAGTACAAGGCAGATGCAAAACGTTAGTGTGGAAGACAGTCAGGAATATAGGGAACCTAGTCAGATCCGGAGTGACGAGGACAGTGAGGGCGACGTGAGGGACAAAGTAGTTCATAGGATGGAAAATCTAGGTTTGCACGAGGCGTAGGTAGTACAGGAGCCTTTCCGACAACACATGTCGGAAGGCCAACGAGGGGGCAGTCCTTTGGCGGCAAGCGGAAGGCCACCAGAGGCGTGCCCCTCCTCAAGGTGGGCGTGTCTTGGAACGCGGGTGTCATCTGGCGCAGAGGGAAATGATGGGTGAGTCCAGCCATGGTGCAGCTGGACTCCAAAATTGCAAACAGGGACAAGTTTCGGGATGAGAGGACGCATGGGAGGTCGGTCACCTGACCCCTCGCGAGGCGGCTGGAAAGTAACCAGCCGTGGTCATTCATTAGTTGTCCAACGGAATTGCGGTGCGGAAGGCATATTTCACCCGCCAGGGGTTATCGCGAGCTTCGGCAGCGAGGTGTGGCGGTTGCCACGGGACAAAAGACCAGGAGCGGCGCCAAACCGCTAGGGTCTGTGTCTGGGGCGGTGATGCCTCAGAGATGTGCAGTGCTGGGAGTGCAGCGCTAGTTTCCGAGGAGTGTGTATATAGAGTACAAAAACTTGTAAATAATACTGTATAAAACAACTCCGCGTCTGTGTGTTCCTCGCACCAGACGACACCACAATATATTTCTTATCTTAATCCTACAAATTCTAGAATTGATATTTCTAAATTTTCATTTTTAAATTCGCCTTGTTTTTTTAGTTTGAGGAAATTGTTCTTTTTTCTCAGAAATATATTCCAAAAAATCAGAAGTATCAAAATGTTCTATATTTTCTTTTATATTATAAATATCCGTTTCAATATGGATTATAAATGAATCAGTTGCTAGAAGTTTAATATATCCATATTTGGGTTTTAGAACATAATAAACATTATTTTAACACGTGATCATCAATAACGATTATCGTATCCAATTCCTGCTGGTTTTGAAATTGATTATAGTTGGATAGAGGTTTGACATGACATATTTATTTGTTTACCATATACAGAATTATTTATGTGATTAAAGAAATCTTTTTCAAAATCATTATCTGCTTGTTTTCAGAGTACTGTATTTTTTTCAATGGATGGTTTTAACCCCGATTTTTCACCATATGATATAACTTGACGAATTTTATTGAAATAATACCTTCTTTTAATACCATATTTTAACATACTACAATCAATAACATTCATTTTCTCTTTTACTGTTTTCACAAGTTTCATATCATTTGATATATTTCCTATTTTTGATTAACAAGATCTTGTTGATAGTTTGATAATTCATTGATAATTGGAATATAATGCTCAGGACATAGTTGAGAAATTAAATTCATCATGTAAATTATCTGTTATGTTTAAATCTACATCATATGTATATCCTTTACATCCATCATCAAAATATCATCGATAGTAAATTGTTTTGTTCTTTCATTAATATTTCTAATAGGTAACGGTTGACTTAATGCATGACCATGCAAATAATTTCAATCTAATTACATGCCTATAGATTTTGCTTACATGCTATAACCAACTAATGTTCTAATGTATTCATACCCGATTTTTTTCACTTTCTTGATTATTTATATTTAATGATTTTTTCATATACATAACACATATACTCTCTTCTTACTTACATCATACATTTCCTATGTTAACTCTACCACTTTTCTTCATTACCCACAATACTTTTTATGATCTCAATAATCATATCTTATTTGTCCCATGTGTTAACAGCTCTAACACATCTCATACTTTGTCTATCCTCTCCCTTCGCTCTCTACTTCTTCCATGATTCTCCTCTCTCCATTAACATGTTTCTCTAAAATTATTAAACACATCGCTTAATACGAGAAAATCTAATTTCAGATATAAATCGTGATAATCTGCAAATTCTTTACATTTAAAATTGTTTTACAAATTTTAAATGTACTCGTTTATAATTTAAAAAATCTCCAATATACTTCGTTAAATGTTAATTCCTGTCTAAATTTATCATAATTATCAACCCATGCATTAGGATTATCTCCTTTTTAATACTAAATGTATACCTTCTTTTATGGTACAAAGATTATTACCATTTTATAATCAATTTGTTTTTAAACTTGAGTAAACACAGTTAATATGTTAAATCAGTTTTTAATATATCATTACCATCCATAGGTTGAAATATTTTTATATTCAACATAATAGGTTTATATATTCTATAGCATGTTTAGATTAAAAATGAGCGCAATATGCATTTTCACATCACCTAAATTTTTAACAGTTTACCTATACTCGTAGTGAAAAAATTATAGGTATCTAAATACACTTATATTCATAGGTCATTTTGGTATTATTTGCTTTTTTGACCACAGCAATTTTCCACAAGTTTTTTTACATTTATTACATATCAACTTACATGATGTAGGTGATTTATCTACATTTACTTATTAGAGAATGTTAAATATTTTTGAGATGTATTTGATGGAATCTTTAATTCTGAATAATATTCACTAAGTTTTAATAATGTTCGAAAACTAATAAAGAATGAATCATATTTTAAATAATGATATAAAATGAAAATACATTGTGAAAGACGTAAGTGAAAATTACATACATTACACGCTGCACCTCTTAAATCACCAGTAATATGATAATGACAAACCACTTTCTTTAATTCAATATCTTCCTCTACAAATATAACACGATACAGCAATTACATAATCAGATTTACTCTCTTCTAATGACCATCGTAATTTAAACTTTCGATTCCTTTATCATAATATTGACCCATTCTTATAAGTTGCTCATTAAATGGATTTATTAATTCATTAATATTTTCAGTTTGTTTTAAATATTCTTTAACCACTTCATAACAGTCACATTCATCCTCTTATTCAAGTATTAAAAATAGATATAAAATAAAAACTATTAGGTTAATTTTCGTGAATACATTATGAATTCATACATTTTTGTTAAAGTTGGTTCAATAATTCAAAATATCGGGCATGAAATTGCTTTCTAATAAATTCAAAATAACAGGCATGAAATTGCTCAGCACCAAAAGATTTTTACTATCTTAGAAGATATTTAGGCCTTTTAATACTCGATCAATAGGTTCATGTAAAGCATCTTCATTATAATTTTATTACACTTTTAACAGTAATGTCGTTTTTCCGTATTACGATAAATTTGCTCTTTTAATAATGCACTTACATTTTTTATACTTACACAAGATGATCTTGAATATATTGACATGATTTTTATTTTATTCTGTATATTTCTCTATAACAACCTGCATTTATTCAAAAATCTTTAATTTGATATACATTACTAGCTACTTTTAAAATTTCTTCACATATTTTGATTATCAATGTTGTAATATCTAGACAATATATTATGTTTAAAGATTCATACTTCGTAATAGCATATAGATCAGCTATAGCAACATGATGATATGCCGCAAATATTATAGGCTTTCAATACTATATTCAAACTTAATATTACTTAATTCAAAGTTCATAATCAATTCTAAAATATCATTCTTTATCACTTTTAAACTTATTTGTTTTAATATTTTTTGTTTTATACAACATGTTTTAAGTTTTACCCAATCTGGTAATGAAATATAACGACCAAGTTTTAATGAATCATATTTATGAGCTTGTAAATCAACATATGATTCCGTAACGTTTCTCCGTGGTGATTTAAAACACACTCAAGTATTATTTAAACAGAAACGTTTATTCTTAAACAATTATTCACTAAACCTGCTATTTCTATTTACGGGTAGATTACACAGTTCTTGTGTTCTTCAGTTCATTTTTTCTTACACACGACTCCGTTCTCTTGATTATTTACACAGAGCACTTCTTATACACTATTTATTTACACTGCTCTCTGCAATCTTCACTATCGCACAGTCCTATGCACTGTCCACGGATCACTGCACTGATCACAATTCCCTGCGCAGACCAGGGACTACCGCACAGCTTTTTACCGCGATAAAAACTTCACAGCTCAGCTTCCACTGCAGACTTCAGACTGTTGATTGTTGTTCACCCACTGCACCATTGTTCACCGCAATGCACACTTTACAGCACAGCTTCAGACATACTGACGGACTGACTGCTTATTCAATGATTACACATACTAACTGATTCGCGGCTACTGACTCTACTTCTTGACTACTTCTCACAGCCGTCGGCAGCGGCGAATTTATACCTGGCCGGCGCTATCTCGATACAAGCACTTTCTCCACCTTTCCTCGCGACTCGGGAATAGTCTGGAACCGTCCAGTCCGGGGGAAAGGGAGGCAGTTGACGTAATCCGCGCGCAGCGAATTCCGGCAGGTGATGCAATATTCGTCACAGTGCTTTATCAAGCCATTATTTTCTTTTTGCATTATATTTATCTAATTTAGATATGATTATTTAATCATCGTTTGAATCTTTTCAAGTAATGATTGTTGATCATGAATAGTATGTTGTTGAGATTTAAAATTGTGTTTAAAAGGTTTTATTTCTCCAGATAATTGTAATTCTACAAATTGTATTTATGCTACTAATGCGACATGATCAGGAGTATATTTGTTTTCTATTATTTTTAATTCAACATCTGATGCTATGGTTTTTAAATAATTCTCTATATCATGATGGTTATTGTATAAAATAAATTTCAAATCTACAAACCTATTATTCCATGCTTCTTGAACTTTAAAAACGGTTATTCCATTTCCAGATATCTTATCCGATGAAAATTAAACACCCTGAAAATAAAATATTGTGTATTGATGTTCATTTACAATATTATGGAGTTCTCCTTTTCTCATTTTTGAACATTCCTTAATATTATTTCGCTCACAGTACGCATACAACTGCATTCGATTCATCTCCATTTAGTAGAGTAATATTTTCATATGTCGAGTGTTAATTGATATTTTTTGCATTCAAATAATCAAATTTATTTATAATTTATTAAATCGTTTGAATCTTTTCAGATGCTGATTGTTGATCATGAATATTATGTTGGTGAGTTTAAACATTGTATTTAAAAAGGTGTAATGCTCCAGATAATTGTAATTCTTCAACTTAACTTTACATAGTTTTTAAGTGATAAGGATATTTCAATTTTACATTAACTTTTTATAAGATGATAAAAAGATCTAATTTAGGAATATAATGAATGTCTTATTAATACACCAATTTTCGAATTAGGCCAAAGTATTTATTTAGATGGTAAAAGGTATGAATTGTTAGTACATGCAAATAAAACATTATATGGTGAGAATATTAAAATTGATGTTAATATCAAAATAAATGATAATATCAAAATAAATTATGAAATTGATGATGATTATGAAGGAATTGAAAAATGATGATACGAATATTGATAACGATGTAGAAATTGAGATAATGATGATGCAACACTTTATGACGAAGAGATGTAAAACGATGATGATGAAATTATTTACAGATACTCATATCTGAGGATTTATATATTTCTACATATAAAAAATTATCCCACGAATTCGGAAGGCTAAAAATAATATCGATGGTTTTTGTTCTTAGGTTTTAGTGCTATATCTTCTTTTATAGCATTATTATTTTTTAAACAATAATAGTATTATACTTATAAAAGTCAATGGAGATTCATTATGTTATTAATTCTTTTGGAATATATTGTTAAAATGTAATGCTATCAATTTTAGATATATTTCTTGTGGTAATAATCATTAAGGGGTGCAAATTCGCACCTCTACATTTATTTTCATAATGTTATTAATTCATTAGATCTTGTATTTTCTAACGAATTTATCCTTTTCTCACTTACCATTTGCTATTTTGTATAACATTAGAGTGCACTTTTCTGCCCGAATTCGGGCTGATTAAAATTCTTATAATAACACCTTACAATCATTATTTTCTAACCATTTTTTAAATATTTTACGACCTGAATGATCATTTCGTTGCATTAATATACCTGTGTATGTATCGACAATATTGATAAAATCTCAAAACAATAAAGTTATAACATGCATTATATAGTGAACTAATTTTTACCTCAATAAATTGTCAATGAAATGAGATCGTAATAGTTTAATTAATATATTTTACATCCAAGCATTTTAATTCCTTGATCAAATAATGTATGAACGTTCGGATTATAATCTAATTTTAAAATAAGGATATATTTTTCGTAGTTGATCTAAACAATTGTAATTTATTTTTATTCTTAGGTTTTGGAGCAATATTTTTTACATCATTATTAGATTTAGTTTTATAATATAATAGTATTCAATAGAGATTCATGATACTATTAATTTTTTTAGGATCATATTTACCTGTGATAACGTTTGTACATTCATCCTTATTATTTCATAGCTATAGCCGGTTTGGGAATACGCGCGGCGGCTTTTATCTTTTTAATTCGCTTAACATGATCATATTTTTGCAATCTCTAAATCGTACATGTCGTTGCATTATATCGCAAAACTATGTTCGATTTTTCTATTCATGGATTATTAGTTTGATCAAATCCAAACATTTTTACATGTACTTTTTTCCTCTTGTTTTTTTAACTTTTTCTATTAAATAGATATCATTTTATTTTACATTCATATTCATAAAACGAACCTTGAGTATCTTTATGATACTAAACATTACGGTTAGAATTAATGATTTTTAAGTTTTCAAATATTTCTGTAGACCAATTACCAGTATATGATTTATCAAATACAGGTTTTAATTTAATACTCGTATTTTATCCACAATTTTGAATATCGTTTAACTAAACACCTTACCTCTTTTATAAACCGCTTTTAATAATACTTATTAAGTATAATTATTGACAACAAAGATTTCAGTTGAATAGTATGATGAGTGGTATGAATATACTTATCTATTAATTTTGGAAGTATATTCAACTACTTGTAATTTCCTTGAATATCAAACTGTATTCACATTTTTTCTGTTAATGTACGATTAAATCGTTTATCTACAGACGCTTTAAGTTCTGAAAAAATAGAACAATTGTGAATATTATACTGTTTCATAAAAAATCTTAATTACAAAACTCTATACCACGATATTTTGTAAATATTTCGGTTTTCTTTAATTTTGAAATATATGATTCATAGCTTCACTTACATTGAATCCTTATTTACTTGTAACTGGTAATGCCCATGCATATTTTGGAGATTCATCTATCACTGTTAAAATATATGTATATCCATTTATTTTTTATATACCATTTAACAGTCCTGAATTCATTTCTACTAAATCTGCCTTGCCTTAATTCATCAATTCACAACCTTATATTTGTGTACACTTTTTCGCATAGGTTTATGTAATACATAGATAAGTTTCTCGAATATTTAGTTCCTATACCAATTTACATTTACAATTTTACAAATTTTCTTTCCACAAACTGCACATATCCTAACTATTCATGGTCTTCCATTTTTGCTGTTTCCTGTTTATTTTCAAACGTACCAGTATTTTTTTTACATTTCAAACAATATGTATCCATTTATGAACTCATAAATTCTTTAATTTGGATGATTACTTGAATCAATAATTTAAGAATAGTGGGTATGTTCGTAGCATGTTCAATAATTGAACAAAATATTTTATCTTCGTTACTGAATCGTAATGGTTGCGTTAATCCATATCCATTTTCTTCACCATTTTGGATATCACAAATACATAAATAAATTTGATTTCTATATTTACTTCAAACTTTATGACTTGAACATTGTATGGAACTTCAATATATTCTATATATGTACTATCTCTACATGCATGACATAAAACACGATTTTTTATTACTTATTAATGGTGCACGTATTTCATAAGCATAAATATATTACTTCTCAAATATCGTAAATTTACTGCATCATAATCTCGAATAGGATCTAGAATAATAATACATCGTTTTTAATTGTTTAACACTTACATCATCTCAACTATTCCAGCATCTTTTCGTAATATTTTATCATGAAATATTATTATCATGAAAAATTATATTAATCTTTACATTCTCAACTAATATCCATTACATATACATCTTGAAGCATTTATTCTATTGATAGAATGTTAAGTAGGATTAATTTATATCTAGCGCAAAACTTAAATTTTTTGGTTTAATGTATATTTTATCTAGTTTTTTTAAATTAATAGGTATATTTAAATGATTGTTTTCATTCTTCTCACCTACACCTAATGGTGTTCTTACCTACACCTAATGGTTGTAAATAAATCTTTTAAATCGATAATTACTTCGATTTGATTAATTTTACAATTGTAATATATTTCAAAAAACGGTTGATTGTAAAAGAAAAATAATATTTTTTCTATCTAATTCAGAAATAAAATAAAGATACGATTGTGAAATTAAATGTGTTACATTATTGAGTTGTTTTATCGTTACATCATCGTCATCTATTCCAGCAGATATTTTACGAAATTATTTATTGTGAAAATTATAATTTCCTGATGTATTAATGAGAGTTAAAGATGATGTAAGTGACTTAGTATCTTCAATATATTTTTATTTTCTTAATTATTTTACGAATCATTTTCTTTATATAGACTATACATAGATATAATTTTAATACAAATATGCACAAAAGTCCACAAATAAATCCATTAAAATTCTGAATTCTCTGAACATCATAGTATAATTGATAATATCCTAGATAATTGAATAATTGTGATGGGGAATGTCCTCCAAATAAATAAAAATATATGTATTAATATTATTTGTAAAGTAACATATCCGATGGGTTCCAATATTTTTAGATGTATCCATATTCACACCACATTCAATTTTGTGAAATATTTTTGGACACTCATCAATCATAAATGCTCCTCGAAAATAAGGAATTCTTAAATATTTAGCTCATTGTATTATATCATAATTACTGGAATTCATTTTCTTTTTTTAAGCCGTATTCTTCTTTTTTAAATTAAAAAAATAAGACGTTTCTTATTTTCTAATTCAGATTTATTATTTGTGTGATTGAACACCATCATAAATAGCTTAAATACCACTTATTATAATGTTCCCAATGCTGAAAAATTAAAATGTAAAAATGGGGTCTAGAAAAAAATCTGATTCAGCACTTTTCTAAATTTCCACATATCAAAAACATGTAAAATGGGGATACTTTGGAATAAAATGATGACAATATTAATAAATTTAAATATTTTAATCCGGTTTTAATAAAAAAACGGACTTATTTAAGTATAAAAAATGAGAAGACTCAAAAAATCTGTTTCACAAGGCCTCTTTTACATACTACACCCTGATACCGAAATAGTAGTTTATGCAATTAGTTTTTTAATGTTAAGCTTTATTGCATGAGTACATGTTTTGAAAAGAGCGACTTTAGGAGCGAGTTTTCAAATTTGTACGAATGTAATAAAGCAACATTATAAACGAGTTACAAACGGTATTTTTTCTCTATGCCAGCAGCATTATACATTTATAAGAGAATAAAACTTAATTTTGCGAAACAACTTCCCTGCGACGACTGGGGTATTTGACGTCGTGCGAGTAAACGGTGGTCGGCTGTTCCGTTTGGCTCTACCTCCCCCCGATTCTCTCGCTACGATTGGCTGAAGGCAATGATGCAATCATTCGTGTGATGCATGACGTAACTTTCGTCGCGAATGCTTTCGCAAAGTCGATTACTACTACCTCCAACCTCCCACCCGCGTCAACTACGTCAGCTAGATCTTGAAAAAGAGAAACAATTTGTCTTTCGCACGAATGTTCACTTCTAAACCCATGCTGTCCGTGGAAAATCCAGTTCGCCTTCTCCCATTCGCGACGAATGTACCCGGCTATTAAATGCTCCATTATTTTGCATGCTACTGATGTGAGGGATACAGATCTATAATTACATACTTTCGATTTATCACCACTTTTGACAATTGGAACCACTATAGCTGCCTTCCAATCGTCTGGTAAACTTATTAATGGAAACATTGAATAATCTTAACAAATAGGGCAATATCGCCTCACCATCGAGTTTAATAAAATCTGTCGAGATACCGTCTGGGCCGCGTGATTTACCGTTTTCCAGAGATTTTATACGTTTGCGGAGTTCCCAACGCTTGGAGCTTGAATTGGTTTTCTATTGGAAAATAATGAACTTGCTCCTGCGCCCGTCTGGTTTGAATACCGATACGAAATACGCGTTGAACGCATTTGCTTTTGCTTGGTCGTCTTGGAGTGGCTTGTTATCTGCGACTCGAATTTCCTGAATTTCTTCCTTATTCCCCCGGCGACTGCGGACATATTTGTAAAAGCTTTACCAATTATTTCGTCCCGTCTCCAAAACGTTTCTTAAAAATAACTCATGAGCAATTGTCTTTTCTTTTTGTAATTCCTTGTTATATTTTTTAAACGTTATCATGTCAGCAATGCTGCGATGTCTCCTACTAAATGATAGCCTAACTTTCCTCTTTAAACGTCGTATTGCCCCGTTAAAATATTCAGGATCAGAATTACTTTTCAGTATTTTGCAAGGAACGTACGTATCTAAAGCAGTTTCTACGATTGTTGTAAAAACTCTCCATTGCTCCTCTATTCCCCCTTCTGTTCTTAGAAAATGATCGTGTTTTTCTTTTAAGAAACTACGTAGTCTTTCAATGTTCGGTTTTTAATATTGCCTGACTATCATTCCTTTTGCCTTAGGTCGCTTAATTACATTTACCTGCACTTCTACCATCACTACTTTGTGGTCGCTAATTCCCTGAAAGACTTCGCAGGAAAGCAACATTTCTGTTGGATAAACAAGGAAAATGTCCAAAATTGCTTCCTGCTGCATGGGATCTTTACTCTGTAAAAGAAAGTAAAACTGACCATCATTCAATTCAAAATGTTCATTCAAAAGCTACATTAGCCCTAATTTCTTTATAAGTATGGTAGTACTTATTTTGTATAATTTTAAATATTTCTGAATAATTTATTAATATGACCACACAAAAAATTAAGAAGGCAGAGAATTTAAAACAAAAACCTTATTACACTAAATAATAGAATTGAAACTCTTGAAAGTTTTTCTACATTCTGACTAAAGTGCACTCTAAAGGGTAGATTGCTTGATACAATCAGGCTGAGCTGATCCAAAAAATTATTTAAGGGAAGTGACCTTTCATTTGAGGCCACAAACTCTTAAATACTTCGCAATTGTTTTGTGTAAATTGTAAATAGAGTAAAATTACAAAAAAACTGTTGACAGGAAATAGGGGAAGGCCATGTCATCCCTTATGTTCAGCTCAGTTCATAGGCACAATTCAAACATAACTCTAAGTTGTTATGAGTTTTAAAATGAAATGATTGTGTACTTCACAGGACACAAACAGTTTAAACTGAAATCTTTTCTAAACTTAATGTTTAAGTTTGAAATGACTTTTAATTTAACTATAAGACAACAAAAGAGGAAGTTCAGTTGAACAAATGTGTTGATCTACTTAAGTTATTCAAATTAGACAAAAGAAAGATTAAAATAATGTTCATATACATGAGAATTCAAATACAATGCAATAATTAATTCAGTATAAATATAAATAATAACAAACATTCTTCAACATAACTATATTATTCAAAATGGAAACATACAAACAATGATCCAAGGAGAAATAATACACTTTTATTGACAATTTTAGACTAGTATGAATATATATCTTTGTGTGCCTAGTCCATTCTAGTGAGTCACATGTATAAACTTCAGGATTTTTCAGTGAAGCCAACCAGATATCTTGTATCTTTCAAACAGTTACAAGCTCAGATGTGAAAAATGCAGTCAACTCTTTTCAATAAAACTATACCTTCAATTCTTCGAAGAATTGATTTCTCACACTGCACTTACCAATATACAGGGAAAGTCAGACATTTTATGATTTTACAACAAATAGGCAAGTAAGACAGGCAGCTTTTACATCTTGTCTGCCTGGTCCAAAAGCCTGCTGGGGCAACAGAAGCTGTTTTAACACATTCAAGCTGCCCAGCAGCTTGGAACATGTAACAACAGATGGGTAAGTTTGTTCATTTTAAAACAGCAGACATTACAAGACCATACTACAAGAACAAGCAATAGGATTGAAACAAATTTTGAAAACATTAATTACCAGCATGACATGCTTTGCATAGTCCTGGTTCTTGCATAATCATTAATAATTGTTATTTTTAAAAGAATATTCTTACAATTATTCTGATTCTCTATTTCAATTAAAAGTTGCTAATAAATACTTACAGTGGGAATAGCACATATCCTAAAAATTTTGTTTGAGATGTTAGTAGTTATGGTTGCATGGGGTTTTACAATTTCTATATGCTCTTGGCTAACTGAGATAAACTACAACAAGTGTTCTTGTGCAGGAGAGGATGCTGCTGATCATGGGGGGAATTGTAGATTTTTGATAAATAATAAACATTTTTGTTATACTCTGTTATAATCATTTTTGTTGTACTCTAGACATGATACTATACAATATTATAATTTAAATAATTCCATGATTTAAATATAAATATTTAAATCAATTTTGCTATATAAAGGAAGGTTAACTAAAACTAGGCCTTTTGGGGAGAGGATGGGGGCTCGGCCGCTATTCCCCCCACTCCGCTGCCAGTGTTCTTGTGGCTAATTTTTTATTAATATCACAGCCATTGCCCTGGTAGCCAAGAGTCAATAGAACACAATTTCAGATAAAAATATCAAAAACTGTCAATGGCTTGTTCCAGAAATAAGTCAATAAAATTGTCCACCTTATCAGAACAAACAAACTTCAGTTTGTTTCTTACATATGATCATCTGGTTGATGAGTATTGCTACAAGTGGCACATGATAAATACATCATTGACTCATCAAATATAAAAGAACTGTAATACACATGATCTAATGTTGGAAGCTCTACTGATCACCTAACAGTTATGGGCAATTTCTCAAATCAATAGATAAGCTACTGGGGACTGTTATTGAAGTTCTACTAATATTTAACTTTGACTTGGTGTTACTCTACTGCAGTTTTCATGGGCAGAATTGTATATTTCATGGGTAATGTTGTAGGTGAAATTACTTTTCATCAATTTTCAATATCTCCTAAAGATCAATAAATTCCAAAAATATTTTTTAAAAATAGAATTTTCCATCATCCATAATGTTTCAGTTGAATAAAGCAATACGTTTTGAAGACTTTTTTGTTGGTGATCAATTCGTCAAAATGGCAAACTATGTTCTCTGACAATTGTCCAGAAAATTCTTACTTCCACAACGATACAAATACATTGTGGAGTTCTTATTAGGGAGATTAATAAATACTTCAACAGCTAAATAAATATCCCATAGCTGTTTGCAAACACTGAAATCTTGTAAAGAATTAGATTTCATGTTATTCTTCAAAAAATGATTTTATCCATGCAGAGAATCTAAAGCGCTTCTAATAATCTTTCTCTCAAGGTCATTTTTGTTATCGAATATTGTTTACATAAAGAAGAGATAACAGAAAACTATAAAATCAATACTGCTGATTATAATCATTTTTTGGTTAAGTGCAGATCTTTTGCCAAAACTACCTTACTTCTTTCTCTGCATACATATCAAAAGTTTGTCTAAATGAAATTACTTCAGTGAGTAAGCTATTGAAAAGGTTCCATATTCAGAATCTTCTAGTATGTGATATGCAACTACTGTCCCCTTAGTGTTTGTTGGTTGTTCATGACTAAAATCACTCAATGAAATAATCAGAAGTCTTCTATATTTCTCTATGAACTACAACAGTAAGGTAGATCTGACCACATAATATATCTGCTGCTATATTTCTCTAGAACCAAATCTACTAACTCCATTCAATCTAGATACTGGATGCTTTGACCCATTGGTAGAGCTAATCATGACAGGAAGTGACACATGCATGAATGGCTAAGCCCTAGGTCTGTTTCTAAATGTTAGATGTAAGTGTCTATTTGGGTAGGTTGTTCATTGCAAATTTAACTTCTTACTCGAGATCGAGGCACTCAGATTCTCACTTCGAGCAGGGCACATGAGGAAGACCAGTCTTGTAATGCAGCAGGTATTCAAAATCCAGCACCAATTAGCATTGATGTTAGGAAATGAAAGCTGCTGGTCAGTGGGTACAATGTTTCAGATTAGCAAGGCAAAAATTTAAGGAGAGGAACTTCCCAGGGCTTTGAATTTCAATGGAGATAGTATCTCTTTCAATCCACTAAATGAAAATTTGAAAATTACATATAGATGCTTGGAATATTCAATTCACAAACAGCAATTTATTTGTTTTCCTAAATAAGCATAATTATGCTTTTCTATTCTGGCAAGTATAATGTTGTGGTCCAAGTGTGATTAAAAGCTCACTTCACAGTCTTCTTGTCATTCACAACACATATAATACACGTAAATGAAAGCAGTGAGGAATAATTTAAGAAAATATTGAATGTACACTCATTACAAAAACCAGAAACAATTATTTTTTCTTAAACAATGTATTCTATGCCAGAAAAACAACTAATGACATGAAATACATGACTCGTGTATTAAATTTCTATTTCATCATTTAACATTTAATTTAATTCATTTAACATCATTATGTTTTCAAGCCATTTCTCATAGAAATAAATTTAACAACAGACTAGAATATGTTTCTTATGAAAAGGGGTTTGAAGATTTTTTTCGGTATAACCACCAAATTTTTTTTTGCAGTCACTTTCAAATGAATAAAGAATTATTCCTCGCATTTCAGCTAAGGGAAAAATGAAATTAGGAAAACATCTTTGCCATATAAAAAAGAGCATGACTGATGATATATCACATAATATTAGAAAGTAAAGAGTCAGGTCTACATGAATTTTGGTCATAATAATTTTACAAGAATCTGATTGCAGAAGAAATTTTGTAATTCCTTGAGTAAAAAAAAAAAAAATATAATTTCCACAAATTCTAAGTTATCTACAAAATTATTCACTCAAGTCTGCATGATGAATAAATAACAGTTTTTAGGATGAGATACAAGTTATGATATAATAATGGAATTTGAACTGATATTCAAAGCAGATTTACACAAACAAAGAATTTCCCCAAGTCACTTACAAATTACTTCATGCTCTGATGTTTCTTTAAGAATGTTTACAAACAGATATATAATAGTATATATATATATATATATATATAATATATATTATAATATATATATTATATATATATATATATTCGCGCACGTTTTCTTGACACCTCGCTTCGTAGTGCGAGAGAGTGGGAAATTTAATTGTTTCTGAAAAAGGAATTTTACATCAAATTTGTTGTTTATTTTCGAAGCAAAAATAGTCTTATTACACGAGAGCGAACAATTCTGCTTACCAATTTTGCCTACAACGCTTGTGCTATCATTTTTTTCTTAATTCATAATTTTCTTAATTCTAAAGCTTTGTTGTAATCAACAGTAATGTCCCGGTACACAAATAATCAAGCTTATAACTAAAGTCATCTGGAGATACTTTCTCTTCCAAATAGTTCTGTATTTGTCAGAATGAGATATAGGCTGCAACGATGTTTCGTCATAAAATTTGCGGGCTGTTTGAACTATCGTCTATATTGAACGGGTATTCACAATTCCATACCATTAATAACAATATCATAGTTAATAATATTTCTCTTTTGTTTCTGCAGTGTTGGCAATAATGATAGACACAAGCGAACTGCTCTGGGGCAAAGTGTGCATTGTACATTTTCAGAGTACGAAGGAACATATTGGCAGTTAATGTATTAGTATTAACAAACAAAAGTATTAAATGAACTGATATTAAAGTGCAAAAATTACGATACAGGATTTATTTCAATTTGTAATGTGATGAAAACCTGTGGAGATAACGTATGTTGATTAATTCAAAATTATCATTGTTTAAATTGGGGACGTTCTTTCATGAAATAATCTTTTCAATCTCTTTATTGGTTGTGACTTGAAAGAAACCTTGGGATGAGTAAATCGAGCTCTATAGAAGACAAATTACCCGAAAAAAATAGTTTCCTCTTCTTAATCTGTCACTATCTCATTACCCACAATTGTCTAACCGTTCTCAAACAAGAGAGGGTACAAAAATTCACATAGAGAAGATTAGCAAAACAGCCAGTTAACAAACAAGAAATATACAACATAACTGATTTATTACTGTAACTGGAATGACATTTTGAGACACAGTAACCGGGAAAACCTACCTGTTCGGTCACGCGCGTTTTGTCAGTCCTCGGGCGAACGATATTGGCGAACGAGCCACTCGAATGCCCCCTCCGCAGCGAAACTTTCTTGAGAATACTTCTTTCCGAACTATCTACAGGGCTCAAACTAATTCTGTTCTACAACAGGGTGCAGACCTTGACAGACCTGAGAAAGAAAGAAAGAAAGAAAGAAAGAAAGAAAGAAAGAAAGAAAGAAAGAAAGAAAGAAAGAAAGAAAGACCTGAGAAAGAAAGAAAGACAGAAAGACAGAAAGAAAGACAGAAAGAGAGAGAGAGAGAGAGAGAGAGGGGGGGAGAGCAAAAGAAAAAAAACTTCGCACAGTAAAACCTAGTCACTCCTTGCAGGAGCGGTGTCGTGGCGCGCTGCGCGTGTGCGTCGGAGAGAAATCACGGCTCTGCCAGAGCGGCGGCCGGCGGCGCGGGCACGGGGGAGTCCGCCGCCGAATCGTACACTGCTTCGTGCAGCCGCGCCGACTGATCCTCTAAACTGCGCTTGAGTCCTTCAATCGTGTGCACGAGCATTTGGCGGCGGAGCAGCGTGAGCTGGCGCTGCGCCTGGGCGCGCTCGTCGAGGCGGCGCCGCTCCTCCTCCCGGGCCTCGCGAACCTTCGCTTCCACTTGCAGCCGCTCGCGCCGAAGTTCTGCCAACTTCAGCTGCAGGCTGCCCGCCCCGCCGCGGTCTTCTGGCGACAAGTCTGTAAAAAAGCCATGCAGGGGCGTAATGGGATGAAGGAAGGCATTGGAACAAAAAAAAGTGCTTCGTCATTGCGGGTGTCGACAGTACGTGTTACGCAATGTCGATACATGTTAAAATCATTTGATTTTACTATGAATCAATATTAGGTGTCGAAATCGATTTCTCAATCGTTTCTCGACGTATTGCTTAAGACGTGTTACGTTAACAGACTCGTCTAAAATTTTCCCGAAAGAAAGAAAGACTAGTGGTGCTACAGAATCGCTCAAACTTTCCCGTATTAGTTTTCTATTTCCTTTGTACTCGGCTAGCTACTAAAACTTGTTACAAATAGTCCAGTCGGTATGTATTGAAGAAGGGTTATCTGAATAAAGGTCGTAAAAACTTTTTTTTTTGATATGCTGGATAGCCAGGCACGGAATTTTTTCTGATTTTTTTTGTTTTTTCTCTAATTCTTTCTTTTCTCTAATAATTCTTTAACTTTAAAACCTGTATACAAATAATTTAATACAATTTTAAAGAGGATAACATTTTCAAGAACTTTTGTATAAAACATTTTTTTCGAAATCAATTACCAATCAAACTACAGTTAAAAAAATATAATTTCTCTAAAATGTGGGGAAAATACACGTTTGTGATCGTATTATTAACCTATAAGAAATATAATAATTATTATAAGTAATATGGTTATTTATCTCACTGTCAGTGTACCGTCGTTTTTTTCTTTTATGCATATTTTTAATTTCACATACAAGCGATAAATTTTGTAATTTATTACAATTTCAAATATTCACGTTGTTCGCGAAAGCGAATTTTGGCTGTTTTATGCATAAAATTGACAAGACAAATACAGGTTATAATTTAGTGGATTTTATGGCAATGCAGAATGGTAAAAAAATATCTGCCAACACTAGAACTGGAATCCACCCCTCTTCCAGTTCTGGAACAACTCTTGGACATTGAGTAATTCATTCGTTGCGCTATCTCTCCTTCCATAACAACATGTTTATAATATCGAAACCTGAACGCAACATTACGTATAAAACTAGTGGTGCTGGAAAATCACGTACAGACACTTCCAGTTTATTTGCTTTGATTAATGGTATTTGCGATTAGAATTGCTTGAAATGGTTTTAATAATTTTTCTGTAGTTATCAATTATTACCTGCACCCGCCCAGAATTGTCACAAATAATAGTTCCCAGCTAAGATTCGAACCAGTCAACCTGCCTTCCGAAGAGCTCAATCCTTCAAATTCGATTTTTGAAATGTTTTTGCAATTACAACAAGCACAATTCGTAAGACGAAAAAGTAAAAATTAATGTCAATTGTTTCATGGGTAGGAATCATGGAATTCTTTTTCGTCTTTACTATTAGAATTTTGCTCTCTAAGGACGTTAAAATATTTTCTGTGCTCTTCAATAAAATGAATTTAATCTTCATAGTTCGGTCTAGAGAACGTAGTTTTGAACATAAACGTTAGATATCGCTGTCGGCAGGCAGGGATGTCCATCGCGATAACCTCTCGGGCCAAGTCATTTTCGACGCGAAACTTAATGTTTCCACGAGTGCACCTATGGACTGGACTATAATTAATAACATACGAAATGTATTACAATATAAAAGACAATTTTTTATGAGGAGAGTCTACGTACAAAATAATTCTGAAAAATCACTCTTTTTCTGAATAAATTACATCTTCCTTTTCACACTTCACACGTAGTATATTACGTGACTTTTGTTTACATACAAAGTCGTGGCCATTCGGATTTCCGTTTGTTTACGTGTGCTAGGTACGTATTCTTTTTGCCGTCAAATTTATCTGTGTACGTGTTTGTACGATCTAATTCTGAAGATATTTTAAAAATGTCTTAAATTCACTCTGATATTAGTGATTTAAGTAATAATAGAAAGTAATTCCTCCTAAAGAGTTTATTTACATGTCTAGGCGCTTGGTGACTTCTGTTTGAGAAACAAAGGCAGGCTTTCAGAAAATAAAAGAGACCCTGCAACTTGGAAGTCATCAAAATGACTCTGGAAACACGAGCCGATATTGATTGAAAGATACCAAGTTCGGCGCGGTATATTTTTGAATTTTCCAGAAATAAGAGAGCAAAACCTCAGATTGGTGAGCAGAATTCACCTTACTTTGGCATTATCAGCGCTCAACAATTTATATTACTGAACTAATCATATTAACAACAATATAATAATAATAATAATAATAATAATAATAATAATAATAATAATAATAATAATAATAGTAGTAGTAGTAATAGTAATAGCAAAAATATGCCGGCCTTGTGGCGCCGACGGTTGTGGCAGCCGTCGTCTGCAAAGAGGAGGCTGCAGGTTCGGGTCCTGCGTAGTCATAGTCGTATTTGTGTGTTCCTTCACCCCTCATGTTTATCCTATCATCTCATAGTTCACACTTCGACCCGTAACACCCTTGTGGTATCAAGGGAAACAGCTGAAAAACTGCTCCTGAAAAATTTGCATACTGGTCCGTAATGGCCTGTACGCCAATAATTATGATGATACTTTGTAGTGTCCATTACTTTTTAACGTAAAAATTGTTGAGATTTGTGCATTTTGAACCAACAATATAAAAACCACCACAGCAAAGGAGCAATTCTCTCCCCAGTCTTATCAGTGTTTTCGCTCGCGCGAATGCATTGATCGTAGTTGCAGCTTCGTTGCCCGGAATTTCGAAGATACCAACTTGAATGCCGGCGTAGCAATTTCTGACCTACGCGCTAGATGCAGCTGACAGGGTGAAGGAAGCGCTTAACGAGGACATAATCAGACAAGGAGAACGCGGTGCTTTGTGTGGCTGCTCTGCAGAGCGGATGCTGATTATTTTGATCCGGTGAATTTCTCTGTCAAAAATAATTAATAATTTTTTTCACGAATACTAGAAAACGCTAACAGGAATTGAGCGGCGTTAACTATTTCAAAATATTATCAACACCGAAATTTGATAAACTCTTGAACAATTTTAAAAGCGAATTATTAATATTTTTTAAAGTTATATCATTTATGTACACAAATAAGATATTCCGAAAATTTGAGATTAAATTTATATTTTAGATAGGCGGTTTCAGTAAAAATACTACTTTAATAACTCGTACATGCCTTCCCGAAGTTTACAATAGAACTATCGTTATATCACTATGAAAATTTGTTGTCTCGCTTGAGACCGTTTTTGTGTAATAAATTATCGTTTCGTATTGCAGCCAAAGTAAAAGATATAAATAATAAATAACAGAAAAAAATCTTCAATTTTTATAAATTTCGAAAAGGCAGATAGACTGTGTTTACTACCAGACCTGATCAGAATAAATACGAACTACCTGCTGTAGTATAGCAATATGCAAGTTCTCGTCGCACCCTTAAATAATTACTTTACGATATTCATGCATGACATGTTTATCAACAGTAGCAAAAAAAACGACCACAATAATAATAATAATAATAATAATAATAATAATAATAAATTAAAATGTACTTTTTCAAATATTTTAACAGTATTTTAATAACTAAAATCATGAGTTTGGTTTGAATTGGAAACCTCCCGAAGTGTTCAGCGAATTACAGAATCTGAGGAATATTTCTGTACATCTTGAAAACCTATTTGTTGTTAAGATGTACTGAAGAGAACGTATTGGAGAAAGAAATAGCTACTTAGGGAAAAGAGTCGTACAAATATGATGATAAAAGAAGGATCTGAAAATGGCCTGGAGTTCAAAAGTATAAAAATCTGAAAAGATAGGTCCGGATCCCAGCTAAAGGCAAATGGCAAAGGCGTAAAGTACGCGTGGAAAGAGGAAAGAAAACACAAGCGAGAGGAAAGCTAAAAGGCGCTGCGGAGAGGAAGAGGCTAATGACGCGAGCTGGCGCTGCACGCACCGGCTTCGGCCTTGAGGCGCAGCGAATGATGCTGGCTCTTCTCCAGCGACTTCTGCAGGCGACCCAGCGTGGCGCTCCCCGCGTACACCTTGCGCTTGACGGGCTCGCTCTGCGGGCAGTAGCCGGAGCCGTCCAGCGCCCCGCTCAGGTCCACGGAGCGGAAGGCCAAGATGGCGGCGCCGTGGGCCGAGGGCGATGCAGCATCGCCGCCGTCGCTGTGCCGGGGCGTGCTCGACCCGTCCGAAGAAGACGTGGAGCCCGAGCGGGGGCGGGGAGCGGCCGTCGGCGCGCAGGCGGGGCCCGGAGGGGAGCCAGGCCTCGGGGAGGCGGGGGAGCCCGGCGGCGGCGCCTCCGCACGCATCCCTGCGTCGCACCTGCGGACACGCGGCAGCGCACGTCGTCAGCTCCTCTCCGCTTGACTCAAGGGCGCGGGGCGAGCACGAAAGAACGGATAGAACTATGCCGTTGGTTAGCGGATGAACTTGGCAAACAAGTTTTCAGTAGTACTCATTTGTGTGACACTCAATGGAAGGGCTTATTGACTTGCAACGCCTAATCAACGTCATTACATGTTGTATTAGCAGTAACTAAATGTCTTAGCAGTATACTTGGGAAGACAATGACAATTAATCATTACAACAATCGAATCATTACTGATATTTGAAACATAGTACTTTTGCGGTTAAATGCAATAGTTCAATATCAAACCGAAACATTGAATTGACTACTTACTGTCTTTACAACATCGTCACTGGTCTAGAAAAAATGGTGCCTTCAAAACTTCAAAACTGAGTCATCATGGACACAGAGAGAAATGCATTGAAAGAGAAACTTTCGGCGCATTCCTGCGTACCAGTGTACTAGAAAACAAAGTTTTTTCACAAGATTTCCGAAAAACATGCAACGAGGCATATTTATATAGATAACGTCAACGTTTGTAAAATCTTACAAGCCTGTGGTTACAATTCGTAAAAAAATGGCAAAGCAATTGCTTCAATTCTTCATATGTTTTGTTGCATTTCTATAATTCAACTGATCGAAACCATTGCTGATTTACCATCTAAATCAAATTTGCTGATACCTTTGAGCCGGTGACTAAGAACTCACGGGCCAGATACACGTGAAAGGTCGTGAAGTTGGTCGTTACACTTCTGAATTTTCTCTTTTCAGAAACGTGTCTGTTCAAGTCATCTATATTTTAGGAAAAAAGACGGCGAAGAAAATGTTTTCAAATAGTTTTTTTCATAGAATTATTTATGATTACGGTTGTGCTTTAAGTACATCTCATAGCGATGTTAGGTGTTGTTGAGGCGCTCAATGTTTCATGGTGCGTGCATTTTACTACAGTGACTTCAAGTTACTATAGCTAATTAATGTTGAAAAAATAATTCTAATTCCTTATTTTGATAAAATAAATATTTCTTTTCAACTTTCCATATATTCTATATAGCTCATAATCCTTTGTGATGTTTCCTGCATTTCTGAATATAGGCTAACCAAACGGATCAATCAAAATTTTACTTATCTGTTCTGATAGAGATTCTGCATTAAGAGATACAGACCTGCCGAGAGTGTGGTGTGGTGACAGATGTCAAAGGAGTTCTAAAAAAGTCAATTTATATCTGGGCCAAAATGGATTCTTTCCAATTTTACCAGTTATTTTTTAAAATATGATGAAGTTGTAAGTCTCTTTACCTGAAAACTCATCTCCCCGAAAATAAATGGAGATGGACGCTAATTCAGGATCAAAATAGCATTTTTTTATTACCTGAAAAATCAAATTTCATTTTTTTAAAAATAATCTTTCTTTTCAGCAAATTGCCTTTCCTTGCGTTAAACGTTTGATAGTGAACCATAACATTCTGCATCGTACTCAGACAAAAATTACTGAACATATATCAACAATTAATATATTAGATTAAGTTATTACACATTAATATGAATTTAGTCTGATGCAAGAAAAAGTGGTTTTATATTTACACATATTTTTATTTTCAGATGAATATATTTACACATGAAATAAAACTGATTTCGAGCATTGAAAAAAAATTCTTAAGAGCTATTTTAGCATTCTATGAATTTAGGAAAGACAGGTGATGTAGAGTTCTATTAAGTTTTTAAAATATTTAACTTCACATTTAAAGACTGTAATTAACACGACTGAAGTAATAGCCCCGTCGTGAACACAAGAAAATCGGGACTAGAGTACTTAATACGAAAAGTAAGCTAACTCACTGATTTCAAGTTGCTTCTCCTTCCAAAAAATTTTTCACTATTTATAATTTCACCAATTTAAAAACCGGGAGATTACCGAGAGATTTCTACGTCAACAAAGTTTCTGCAAATCAGCATTATTTTAATCAAAATAAGCAAATACGTAACGATCGATTAATTGCAACAAGCATTAAGAACAAAAGATAACACGATGCACGTAAACTTCACTTCGTTATTTTCAGAAACAGCCGGGTCAGTTAAATGAAATTCCTTCGTTGACTTTTTTTTACAATTCCTAGGGAGTTTTTAATGGCACCGTTGTATACAGCAATACACGAACACTCGTACAAAAGATAATACCACTAAGAATATATCATTTATATTTTCAGTACTCGCCTGACCGCTATGGTGTGCGGATCGTGCCCGCAGCTCCGTAGTGTCGTACCTTGCTCGCCCGCGAGGGCGCCAAGATAAGGAAAAGTCTAGCGATAATAACCAGTGCGCACTAGCTCTAAGTGAACAGTTATATTGTAAAGTATAACAGTGTTTCATTCTCTTCATATTCAAACCAACCTAACAAAAGACAACCTATACTAAAACTCGTCGATTACCGAAGTACTTTCGGGTAGGATCAGTAGCATGTAGTGCGATTGCATGCTACTGACACCCGGAAAGCTGTTTACTTCAACAAATGTCATCCGAAGAATCAACAGGCAGCGACAGCAACGCCATGGATCATGATTCATCTGCTCCCGTTAATCTGACGCAGAATGTATGGCAAATATACACACCAGTTCGGTCAAAAACACCTGACGTCCTCGACCCTGATGCTAATAGAAGGGTAAGGCAAAAGAGAGCGTCTTGCGATAGTAATAGTAGTGTATATACAGTTCCCACCAAGAATGAATTCAGTGCTCTTGATATAGAAGGCACAACAGAAAACAATGAGAAAACCTCTCCAAAAAACACCGTACCTCCAATTTTCGTGCCAAATGTGAATAATGATCCAGCCATGATCAAGTTTTTAAAGGAAGCCTTAAAAACAGAAGATTTCGAAATAAAATCTCTGGCAAACGACAAATGTTAAAATAACGCCAAAAACTCGACACTTACAGGGAAATAATAAACCATTTATAGCCAACAGTCACGTATACCAGTTGGAACAAACGTGCGTAATAGAGTTGTCTTGCGACACAACATCATAGGTTAGATGTAAAAGATATTTCAAGGGCTGCGGCTTCTGAAAAGGGACCACAAAGTTAGAAACAGTATAAATGTCCCCATAGACCAACTAAATCACCTCTGCCTCTATTTTGTTAGACTTGAGCCAACACTAACAACAAAGAAGTGTTTCAAAATTAACCGAGCTGTTAAATTGTGTTGGTTGCTTTTCGACCACCACGCCCTGAAAGCGCGGGATGAAGATAGTACAATGCAAAAACTGTCACGAGATATGAACAACCAGGTCTTACTGTGCATACCCGTATA
>BOPP01000014.1:483201-495468 GCA_017312745.1 Gryllus bimaculatus | reverse complement strand
TATCAGCCAACACGTCACGTATACCAGTTGGAAACAAACGTGCGTAATAGAGTTGGTCTTGCGACACAACATCATAAGGTTAGATGTAAAAGATATTCAAGGCGCGGCTTCTTGAAAACGGACCACAAATGTTAGAAACACAGTATAAATGTCCCCATAGACCAACTAAATCACCTCTGCCTCTATTTGTTAGACTCTGAGCAACACTAACAACAAAGAAAGTGGTTCAAAATAACCGAACTGTTAAACTTGTGTTGGTTGCTTTTCGAACGCACCACGCCTGAAACGCGGGATAGATAGTACAATGCAAAAACTGTCACGAGATATGAACAACCAGGTCGTACTGTGCATACCGTACAGGTGTGTGAAATGTGAAAAGAGCACGACCCAGATAAGTGTTTAAAAGAAAACAAAGTCAACCGACTTAGTGCTCAGTGTGAGGCAATCATTCCCGCCAAACTACAAAGCGTTGCCAAGTATACCAAGAAATACTAAAAAGGAAAAGGGTACAAACAAAAACTCAAGTAAACACAGGAATGTTTTCAACAAGAGATGATGTGCAGACACAAAACAGCAACACTGAAACTACTTATTCTCACGAAAACTCAAGAAGTAGACCATGTAAATGCAGGAACATTGCGGCCGATGTTGCGCGATCAAAGCCTTAGAAAGACATCAACACAACGACGAAGCCATTCCATTATGAAAATTATACAGATCTCCTTTGAGAGATTTGAAACAATTACTAACGCAATCAAACGCCAGTCAAAGTCAACAAAATAAAACTCTCTAATTAACCTTCGATAAGTCGCTTGTCTCCAAAACTATCTAATGCCTAAAATTCCTTCGCAGTTGCAGCTTGGAAACGCCAACGCTGCAAATCAGCGAAATATTATCTCAACGAAAAACAAAATAGACATGCAACTCATCTCTGAATACTCACTTCACAGGAAAGAAGCTACTTTAATGAAGAACTACACTTTATACGATACCTAAACTCCTAGTGCAATGCCCCATGGGGCACCAGCAATATTAATAAAAAGCATTATTAAACATCTCAAGAACAGGAAGCTGTACAGGAACAGGATATTCAAGCAACGACTGTACAAATTATGGACTGGAGTAGACCAATTACCATCAGTGCCATTTACTGCCCTCAAAGATTCAAAATAGACAGACAACGGTTTGAAACCTATTTTAAGTCTCTAGGAAATAGGCACATGGTGGGAGGAGATTACAATGCCAAACACACGCAATGGGGATCCAGACTCATCACCCCAAGAGGGAGAGAACAGCTGAAAGCAGTTACCTCACTTCAGCTACAAACCATTTCTACAGGAGAACCTACCTACTGGCCTACCGACGCAACCAAAATTCCAGATGTAATTGATATATTCATAGCGAAAGGAATCCCATCCACTAATTGTATCATAGAATCATGCCACGAACTGTCCTCAGACCACACGCCAATAATCACAGTCGGCAACAAAATTATTCTACAATCATCTCCCGCGTCACTAACGAACAGAAAGACAAACTGAAACTTGTATAGAAAACAGATATCTATGAAAACAAACATCCGAATACCACTAAAATCAGCTGACCACGTAGACGAAGCGACTGAGTATATAATACAAAATATTCAAGGAGCAGCTTGGACCGCTACACCGCAACTTCACTACACCCAAGGCTGCGTGAAATATCCAAAAATTCTTTTGAACAAAATAGCCGAGAAAAGAAGACTAAGAAGAATCTGGCATACTTCAAAATATTCTGAGACCGTACCAACTACAACAGAGCAACTAGGCAACTAAAAAAACGCCTCCTAAAGAATTCAACAACAGGTTCAAGATTTCATAAGCCAACCTTACCCCAAGAAGAACCGAATTACTCTCATTAAAGCACAGGGAAGCTAAAAAAAAACGACCAAAATCAAATCACCCAATCAGGGACGAAAACAAGTGTTGGGGCAAGAAAACCCCACAGAGGAAGCGTCTACCTTTGCCAAATGTTTGCTATGTATCAGTCTCATCCCATTATAAATACTAACCAAGAGCAACAAATCAGAGATTATCTTATTTCCCCAAACCAAATGACGCTTTCAATCCCGCAGTTTACTACCAGAGAAATTACCAAAACAATTAACGCCTTATCAAACAAAAAAGCTCCTGGTTATGACTTAATCACAACACCTCTTCTCAAAGAACTACCACGAAAAGGCAAGACTAAAATTATTGCATTATTCAACAGTATGATAAGAACAGGGCACTACCCGGAGCAATGGAAAGTAGCCCAAATTCAAGTTTTTCTGAAGCCTGGGAATCCTCCACATGAACCCTCCTCCTACCGTCCCATCAGTATACTTCCTATTCTATCCAAAGTATTTGAGAAACTTCTTCTATCAAGACTACGTCCTCACATAGCAACCAATAACCTAGTCCCTGATAATCAATTTGGTTTTAGAGCAGCAATCTACCGTCGAACAAGTTAATAGAATGACGTCGTAGGCTTCTGCTGTCAGAGTCATGTGAGTGATCTGGGCTGTCCGGGTGACGCCGGGTGAAGGCTGAGTTGCCGACGTTTCGACCATCCTGTCGTGGTCTTCCTCAGGTCTGGTATGATACCTGCGGCTGATCCATGATCAGGGCTGGTCATACCAGCCCTGAGGAAGACCACGACAGGATGGTCGAAAAGTCGGCAATTCAGCCTTCGACGCGGCGTCACCCGGACAGCCCAGATCACCCAAGTTAATAGAATCACCAACTACATTGAGAATTGCTTACAAGAAAAGAAATACTTTTCAGCCGCCTTTCTAGACATTGCCCAAGCGTTTGACAAAGTATGGCATGATGGACTCTTATTTAAGCTCAAGAATTTTCTACCGTATCCCTTCTTCAACATTATCAGATCTTTTCTATACCACCGCACCTTCCAAATCAAATATCAAAATGAATTATCTGAATTCCATGTAATCAAGGCCGGAGTACCACAAGGTAGTGTACTCGGCCCTATCCTATACCAGCTCTATACTACTGATATACCAAAATCAGAATAAAACAACCATAGCCACTTTTGCAGCATGATACGCCATACTAGCTTCGGCATGACGTTCCCAAATGTTGCGATTCAAGACAAGATATTCACAATTATTGAAGATTGGCAAAAGAGTGGGAAAATAAAAATCAACGGAAAATAAATCAGTCCATATAACCTTTACCCTGAGAAAAAACAAATGCCCTACTGTCCATGATTTCAACAACAATCCAATAGTACAGAGGAAAGTGTTAAAAACTTTGATACATCTAGATAAAACGGCTAACATAAAGCATCACATCTTAGCCCCCCCCAAAAACTAACAACTTCAAATAAGAAAAACTATACTGGATTGCTAGGATACCACTCAAAACTATCACTGGGAAAACAAACTGGTTTGAATATATAAAGCAAAGATATGCATATCCCAGTATGGACCTACGGCATCCAGATCTGGGGGAGTTCACAACATGCAATAGTAATCTCTCGAGCATCCAGAGATTTCAATCCAAAGACCCTAGAATGATCGCGGCAGCACCATGGTTCATCAAAATGCAGCATGCACAAGGACTTAAAATGCCCACTGTCTTGGAAAAGAATGGAAAATTTATCAGCTCAAACTATCTCCACGCTTGAAAACCATGCCAAACCACCTTAGTCCTCAACAGTCCGAGACAATAGTGAGATATTCATCGACTAACCGAGAACATCACGTCATACAAACTCCATATAGATTCTCAACAAAATAACTTGAAACAATTACGTCAGCTAAGTTAAACTATCCCACTGCAGCCACACCCAAAATAATTACTGCTTTTTG
This sequence comes from Gryllus bimaculatus, assembly GCA_017312745.1. Lineage (NCBI taxonomy): Eukaryota > Metazoa > Arthropoda > Insecta > Orthoptera > Gryllidae > Gryllus > Gryllus bimaculatus. The sequence goes on along the minus strand of BOPP01000014.1, from coordinate 491,615 downwards.
TTATAGTATGAAGAAGTAGGCATGAAGAAGTACCGATGGGATACCTTCACTGAATTCATTTGTTCTTAAAATTCTACAACATCTATTTACTTATTATTTTGTAAACAAAATTATAATTGTTAATTTTTGGTTATAAATAAAAATATATGTGCCTTATAATTTTTTAAAAATAAAATCTTTGTTTTTAAATAAAACGGGGATTAGGTTATGATTAAGGTATTGAATGGTTCCATTTTTTTTGTCGAGATTCTCTCTTCGTGCATTGGTGTGCAAATAAGGCGATGCATACATAATCGGAACCCATGAAAGGCAATAAAAATTTAAAATACGCTAATAACCATACATTTTATGTAGATTACAGGGTTTATATTCTGAAGTGATCTAACGTAACTTCAACACCTTCTGCAGTTTTTGAAACGGTTGAAGTGATTGCACTGCAGTTTTACAGATGGCACAGGGGAATGAGGAAATACAGGGATTCATTTAGGATTTTAGTCTCTGGACAGCACATCATACGCCAACACGAAAAATATTCCAATGAAAAATAGAAATTCAAGGAGGATGTTCAAGCTAACAAAATGTGAGCAAAAGCAATTAATCTCGGGGAAAAATCAGATGCCGGAAAAATTGACGAACGCGCCAATCGAAGAACCTCAACTCGAGAGACAGCGATTGCCACATTCAGAACAAGATCATGGCAATTCTAAACATATGGGGATAGTAAGACAAGGGGCACACCTGAGGAAAAAGCTATCTGAAACTAGACGAGTGAAAGATCACTGTATATTAAAAGAGCCATCAGAGTATCAAAACAACCAGATCCAGACTCGTCATACCTTCTCGCAAGAGAAACATTCTTTCTTAGAGACCTCTGACATTTTTGTCTTTACTTGAACACAGAAGCATCAATTGAAACTATTAAAATCGCTGAAAAAGAGAGAAGCATCACGCGTAGTTCTATTGGCTGCAGAGGCCACCATAGATAGGACGCGGACAGCAGCCAACTGGGAATGAGGCACGTCGCTAACAAGAATGGCAGTATATGGGCTTTCACCATATTCATTTGTAAGCACACAGCGTTTCATGAATCAATGGAAAACGTGTGAAATGTAAACTATGTGACAGATTTGTAAACACTGACCACACAAACTAATACAGAAGAGAGGACTGTCAATTAAAGACTATGCAAAGCAATAGTGTGGAGTGTGTGTTGTAGGAGGATATGCAATTAGTTTTATGTGGATATTGGGGAGCAATAAAAATAATATTATATAGATATTATCACTTGTATTTTACGCCCCCTGATTGTGGTAACTTTGTTTTATCAAATAATATATTAGTGATTACTGTCGTAGTGAATTATATTAATGATTAGCGAATTACATTATAAGCCCTACAAGTAATTTAATATTTTGATGTCCAAATCAAATATGATAATCATTGTTTCATATTTCACATTGCATACATCGACTACAAACATTCCTCGATTTATACAAAAGGCAACATTACTTGAACAGAATGTGACCGTCACGTATTTCACGGATTGGCTCTGTCAATTAGCGCTAGGTTGAATTGGGCATTCTAATTGGAGGTTCCACTCGTAGAATTTGCCTCAGCCCCAACCTTCAAATTCTCCGCACTTTGCACTTGAGTCGCTCGCATTGCGGCTCGTTTGGGCGCAGAGAAAGTGAAAAAATGCCTGGCACTTACTTCCAAGGCCAGTCGTCCACGTCAAGCGCTTAAACCGCTCCCTTGCGTAGCTAGCGAATTGTAGCTAAGAAGCTAGAGGCTAGGCTGAAGAAGCAAAAGAGTGAATTAACCAGCAGTGAGGGTCTGTGAGTTTGAGCCAAGTACGAAAACAAGGGGCATTTCGCGTTTCGCTAATAGTATTTTGGCGTGACAAATGAATGAACCTATGGCGCACCTGATGAAAAAAACTCAATTTCGTTAAAAAATGGGTTATGCCACCACTATTTATTACTATTTGTTGTAATTATATTATTTATTTAAAAGGCTTAAATTGATTCTTCCTTCACGGGAATTTTATTGATGAGGCTACATTTGATAGAGCTAATAGTTCCTTAACAAATTTCTGTGAATGCTCAAGTCATTTCATCAGTCAAGTCATTTAAGATTAGAATATAGCTACTAAATTTGATATCATATAACAATAGTTAATTTACTCATTAAAGGAAGTATATTTCTGGAAACGCTTCTATTACGTATTGAAGATACGTGTTAGCCTTACTCATTTCCATGATATTCCACATCGTATTACAGATATTTGTGATGATTTACCACAAGGATTGTGGATTAAATTAAATATTTGCAGAAATAATAAATTACGGCAATCATAACATAAATATGTCTTTGTACAATTAATATATGAGTAAAACAAGGACTGAATACAGCATAATCAGTTGTGGGGAAAATATAGAGAGCGAATATGTATTGTAAAAACAAGACACGTGAGGCAATTTAGTGTAAAACATGTCGAATGTGAGACAATTACAGCTAAGTAGTGCAAAGTATAAAGAGATTACAATGTAAATTGCGAGGGTAAGCAATAGAGACGTGGTAATCACATTCGAGAGACCGATGAAGATGCACGTACAGAGGCAGAAGAAAAGATTTCGCGCAGGAGAAAACAGGAGACGAACTGCTGCGCAACTCTAACGAAAGAGAGCTCGCAGGCGACTTAGTGGGTGGAAGGACTCGCAGATGGAACGCTCGGCAGGGGAAAGTTGCTTTTAGTGCGGAAATAGTTTAAATACGGGAAAGTGAAAATAGACGCATTGGTTTTAAAAGGGAAATGGAATTACGTTTGTGGAAACCTGAGCGACTGATTAATGGACCTTTTTCTCGACATGAATTGGAATGAACGTTGAAACTACGGCCAAGCTAACAGGCATCTGGCTTTCTCAAAGGAAAGTTAATAATGAGGGGGCCCATTTTGTAAAGCAGAAAAATATGTAGGATGATTCAAGTTGTGTTTTTAATTTAAGAGAGCTAAATCTTGTAATTGAGGAAAATTAAAATTCGGCAAAGAAGGGAGGTTTATTTATTAGGAATAATGAACATTTTTGTTTATTAAATTACTTAAATTCCTGAAACAGGATATCATATTCAATTGTTGCTATTGTGATGATAAAACGTAAAAAGGAGAATATTATGTATGTATTACATTTGCAGCACTGCAGTAACTCGTATTTCGATCGGCATATTGTATTTATGTTAGAGACGGGGGAAAACCTTAAAGAAAAGGAAAGGGAAAATTCCCAAGTGTATGTTAGAGTAAGTAATCCCAGTACTGTAAATATTTCGCCAGGCGGGAAATTATACGGGCAAGGCTATCATATCCACACCAATAATTCGTTTATGATAGTTGAAAATTCTGGGCTTTATCTAGAATAGCAGGATAATTAAATAAATAAAGATGTTCTTAATTTTCTATACAAATAAAGACGCATACATTTTTAATATTGGCATGCCCAGTGCGGGCGAAGAACATTCATGCTATTTATTATTATTATTTTTATATTATTATTATATTATTATTATTATTATATTATTATGTGTCAAAAGAATTGTGGACAAATCCCTATCAGAACATAATTCGCTTAATTATCATATATTGCCTTAGATTTTAATTCTATGAATTTTTTCTGACACATCGCAGCTGTGTGCATCTTAAAATTGAAAGAGATGCAGGGATAAACTCTGCATTTACAGGACTTTTTATCTAAACTAGGCAGACATACACTCGTTAGTTTCTTCATTATCTCGTTACCTCATATTCCTTGATGCGTTAACTGTGAAAAACATTAGTGAATGTGTGCAATAAAGCTAGTCAAAATATTAACATGAAGAGATAATATAATTTAAAATGTTACTCCTAAGATTTATTCAAAAATTTCCACTTTATCTTTTTCCATCACTTCATTTAATTTTTAAAATACCTACTCACCATTGGTAATTCTTTAGTATTATCATGTAGTGAAAATTGACGTTCATAAAAAAAAAATTGCTCGAGCGGAAATGTTAATGTACGTCGAAAATTTCATTGAACGTCGTAAAACATCGAAGGTATAAGCGATTTGATTTCAAGAAAAACAGTGAAAAGAACAGAAACTAAACAAAAAATGCAACCAACCAACAACAAATCGGCGCGTGAAAAATAGCACGTAGAATGGACCTCCGCAATTCATTTTGAAAAGGTGTGAGTTACATAATTGAGAATATAAAGAAATATCTGATAAAACAAAAGTATTTAGTAATGTTACATTTTGCGGAAATTACAATGCAAGGAAGTAAATTACGAAACGTGGGGTTGCAGTTTTCCAATAAATAGGTCGGAACGTAATTGGTATTAAGATATGCAACCCTGAACTCCTGAAAGATATCATGTCAAATTTGAGAGGCCCAAATTTTCAAATTTAATGTCGACCAAACTTTGTTTACGGAGCGCGTCGTGGGTCTTACACGTTAGCTCACGTAAGTGGCAGATGATCCAGCGACCAGCATATTTTACTTCAGTAACTTCATCGTCCTTTTGAAGACGCAAACATGGTGCATTTTGCCGAAAGAGACGATGCGGAGAGTTTGCCAATATCGAATTTTAATCGACATAAACAATACACAATCTGAAATTCTGTTAAAATAAACGAGTATAAAGTAAACGTCAAACACTTCAGATCAAAAAAGTTTAAGGAAACAAGATGATGTATGGGAAACCGCAATTTCGAGTGTAACCATGAGGGCATAAAACTTATTTTCCCGCAAGTAAACTCGACGTGTGTTATGACGAATATTCTGTTGAATCTGAAAAAATATTTGAGGACATAGCTCACTGGAAAGGAGAAGAGAAGTCCGTTCAATTGATCCTTGCTCTACTTTTATTTCTTTGTAATAACATCAATTCGGTTAGATTTTGTTTATCGAAATTACCAATTTCATACATTTGTTAAAGATATAAGTTAAAATATGAACTAGAGGTGCTAAAAAGCTTTGTTACTTTCTTCATTAGTAATTAGTTACTGTACTACTTATACTCGTTTACTAATTAATACTATTATACCACAATTTCTCTCCGAATGATTTGTAAAACTCATTTGAAATCATGGAACATTTATGGAGCGAAAAATTACAGAATGCAAAGAAAATAAATATTTAAAAAGTAATAAATAATACGAGTACTGTAGTGGTTGGGAAACAAATAATAAAACATTATGTAATAGTAATTATTAAAAACTTTGGCATTGTAATATCTAAAATATATAAGAGTTTGTTGAAAGAGTTTTGTTGTGAAAGTAGTGTTGTGAAAAGTAGTCGTCATTAGTCGTGTATAGTGTTGCGGTTGATACAACAATGGGGTCACAACAACCAACAGATAAACCGCTCTTCTTTTCGTTTTCACATTGTAATACGCCCAATAAAGGACAAAATTTAAAATTTAAATTACATAAATAAAATAACATAATAATCAAATAAAATTTTAAAAAATAATAATACTCTATCTTGCGTAGCAATCCAACAGCATAAAGTGGGAAGCAGACGACTAAAGCCTAACAATCTGCATTTCATATTTCGTTTCAAATAGTTTTTAAAATTAATTTCTAAAAAGAGTATTAATTTGACCGCCCATAACAAAAGCTCAATTAAAAAGAAACAACATGAAAATATGAACTTACTATACACATCTATAACTTAACATAACTTACCATATCTTACTACCATCCTCCAGCCTCACAACACCTAAAATTACGATTCAAGAAGAGCAGTATTTCTGAGCGGCGACTTGAACTTTTGACGCCACATACTTCAAAATTATTCATAATTTCCAAGACATTAAACATGCATCTTATTTGAAGAATTTGTTTTTGATGAACACATTTAATGAAAAAAAATAATATTATTAATTGTAGTAGAAAGACGCGCAAAACAACTGAATTTTTTACCATCGAAAAATCAGACGTTTTTAAACCAACGTGAGACCGGTACATTATTTTCTTAAATGTTTTTCAGACCATCCGGCCAACAAAATTTCATCAAAAAAACGATGGAACCGTTTTTGAGAAAAAACGTTAAACAACAATTAAAAAATTGCTTATGTTTCACACAACATACTTGAAAAATACTAAAATTTTCAAGAAATGTACGTGATCAATATTTCAAAATTCCATCTTAAAGTACAGATTTTAATTAAGGGAAACATCTCTATCTTTAATAGTTTAGCTGTAGGAAGACGCCAAAAAATATTGTGAATTGTTTCAATTTGCGGAAAAATCAGAGTTTTTAACCCAACATGAGAATACGCCATAGTCCTTAACGTCACATACTATCCAACAACAAAATTTAAACAAAATCGATGGCGCCATTTTTTTGAAAATTCTAACCGAAGCGTCCAGGGGCGTCATTTAATGTACCCCAAATTATCGGTTTCAAATTGAAGGAAGACGCCGAACGTCAGCCATTATGTATTGCGGGAATATCAGTTTTGGAGAAAATCGTCAGAAAACGGGTTTAGCGCGCTACGTTGTTCACTGAGGACAGACGACGGAAGGACAGACATTTGACTGTCAATAGATTATCGGTGATCAAGGATCCACAAAACTAGGATTTTGGCTACACAAGTTGAGAGGATTTTTTTCTAAATTTAAGCAACTGGATTTTATCCCCTTTTTGGCGCGAATTACATAACTTTTTCTCTTAAGTTCCTTCTTAAACGCGAGAAAGTAAACATACTAATAAATTTATGAAAATACATTGTCATTAAAATATCCCTAGTATTTAAACCTTTTCACCATATCTATTAAATTGCCTCCAAGGAGTTTTCAAAAATTTCAGGTGTTCAGAAACAAAGTGCACAAAAACAAGAGGACAGGTAAGGGGGTCAAACAGTTTTCGTCCATGAATCGGCGGAGGTAAGACCAGGGTTTGAAGTCAGGCAATTGTTCTCATGAGAGGTTGGCAACCAGCACCCTCTAGGGGTCGTCGTTTTTCTGTCTGAGTGGATAAGGGAGGAACTTACTGCCGCTAAATTTATAAATTATTTAATTCAAAAAATGATTCTTATGAAGAATATATAGTGCAAAGCCTCATAATTCTGTCCTTACTTATCCTCTTCTGAGGGATTTGTGGACCTCTTGTGACTAGTTCATAAATATTTTTAAGTATTTCCCGATGTTTTGGCGAATCGGCTAGATTATGTGACCGTGGACAGGCCACTGCTTCGTTCACGTAAGTCACGCAAAATTTCCTCATGGAATTTGTCATTAGATCTATTTCTTTGAAAATGTCGGAGAGATGTAATAGAATGCAAATGAAAATTGTGGACCCAAAATTTACGAAGTAAACAACGCAAACTATCATTTGAAAGTTATTAATTCAAATGATTTTACAGCGATCACGTTCTCTGTGACTTCAATGGTCTTACTATTTTTATTTATATAAGCTAAACGTATTTTACAATTATTTCAAATTTGTAATGTTTGAAACTACAGATGTTTTGAAAAGAACAACGTTTTCGGCAAAATCCGTTATAATTATTCTCAATTTTCCGATGCTCGTGAGTATACAGTCGCGAATTTATGCATTGCCCGCCCCGGGTCAACATTGTTGGCACCCCGGTTTAATTTAATGAATTTTGATTTAATGTTACAAGGCAGAAATACATACTTGGGTAGTTACAAATAAATTATATTGTAGTTTAATTTTAAAATGGTTTTAATTATTACATTAAAATGTATTATAATAACATTATAAATTGGCTTTCGTCGATCTTTTTGTGGTTGCAAAATTTATGTGATAATATCACAATTTATTGATGTGCAATATCTTTTTCTATGCTAAGCAGGAAGGTGAATTTCATCCACTTTCGCACGATTGTGGATAAGAAAGTTTTTGACATACTACAAACCGAATATGTTTCTTCAGCCGAAACAATTTGAATAGGTGTGCGCTTATACATTGCGAAAGGCGATTAAATTGTAACAAAATATTATACTTTTAAATTTAATTTAACATTCACTAAAAAAATTATACTAAAAAAAGTTGCACCGTAAACTTTGCCGCCCTAGCCTTAGGTTTCCTATTTATAATGCACTGGTGATAGATATATATATTAATAATAATATATATATTATATTAATATATATATATATATATATATATATATATATATATTATACTAGACTATTTTTCAATCATTTTCAATGGTTTGATATAATCAGTTTAGCACTAGGTATTTTTGTACCGAATTTCGCAGCACAACTTAGGCCTTCGGCTATTTACGCAGGAGCTTCTTTACTCCAGTTTTGTCCGTCGGAAATGTGTTTTGGATGTTCCTTTACTTAGTAATGAATAGTTTTAAAAAAATACTATTTTTGAATGTGTTGTAAAATTACATATCACCA
>BOPP01000014.1:464605-483176 GCA_017312745.1 Gryllus bimaculatus | reverse complement strand
AAAAACAAATGCCCTACTGTCCATATCAACAACAATCCAATAGTACAGATGGAAAGTGTAAAATACTTTGGAATACATCTAGATAAACGGCTAACATGAAAGCATCACATCTTAGCCCCCCCCAAAAAAACCTACAACTTCAAATAAGAAAACTATACTGGATTCTAGGATACCACTCAAAACTATCACTGGAAAACAAACTGTTGATATATAAAGCTATCATAATCCCAGTATGGACCTACGGCATCCAGATCTGGGGTACAACATGCAATAGTAATCTCTCGATCATCCAGAGATTTCAATCCAAGACCCTAAGAATGATCGCGGCAGCACCATGGTTCATCAAAATGCAGCATGCACAAGGACTTAAAATGCCCACTGTCTTGGAAAAGAATGGAAAATTTATCAGCTCAAACTATCTCCACGCTTGAAAACCATGCCAAACCACCTTAGTCCTCAACAGTCCGAGACAATAGTGAGATATTCATCGACTAACCGAGAACATCACGTCATACAAACTCCATATAGATTCTCAACAAAATAACTTGAAACAATTACGTCAGCTAAGTTAAACTATCCCACTGCAGCCACACCCAAAATAATTACTGCTTTTTGTTATAGTATGAAGAAGTAGGCATGAAGAAGTACCGATGGGATACCTTCACTGGAAATCATTGTCATAACAATTCTACAACATCATATTTACTTATTATTTTGTAAACAAAATATATTGTAAATTTTTGTTATAAATAAAAAAATATATTTTCCTTATTAATTTTTTTAAAAATAAATCTTTGTTTTAAATAGAAACGGGGATTAATGTATGTTAAGGTATTGAATGGTTCCGATTTTTTGTCGAGATTCTCTCATTGTGCATGGTGTGCAAATAAGGCGGTATGCATACATTAATGGACCCATGAAAGCAATTAAAAATTTAAAATACGCTTAATAACCATACAATTTATGTAGTTTACAGGTTTATATTCTGAGTGAGTAACGTAACTTCAACACCTTCTGCAGTTTTTGAACGGTTGAAGTTATTGCACTGCAGTTTTTACAGATGTGCACCAGGGAATGAGGAAATACATGTATTCATTTAGATTTTATCTCTGGACAGCACATCATACGCCAACACGGAAAAATATTCCAATGAAAATAGAAATTCAAGGAGGATGGCAAGCAACAAAATGTGAAGCAAAGCAATTAATCTCGGGAAAAATAGATGCCGGAAAAATTGACGAACGCGCAATCGAAAGAAACCTCAACTCGAGAGACAGCGATGCCACTATTCAGAACAAAGATCATGCCAATCCTAACATATGTGATAGTAGACAAATGGCCACACCTGAGCGAAAAGCTATCTGAACTAGAACGAGTGAAAGAGTCACTGTATATTAAAAGAGCCATCAGAGTATCAAAAACAACCAGATCCAGACTCGTCTACCTTCTCGCAAGAGAAACATTCTTCTTAGAGAACCTCTGGACATTTTTGTCTTTACTGAACACAGAAGCATCAATGAAACTATTAAAATCGCTGGAAAAAGAAGAGAAGCATCACCGTAGTTCTATGTGGCAGAGGCCACCATAGATAGGACGCGGACAGCAGCCAACTGGGAATTGAGGCACGTGCTAACAAGAATGGCAGTATATGGCTTTCACCATATCATTTGTAACAACACAGCGTTTCATGAATCAACAGAAACGTGTGAATGTAAACTATGTGGACAGATTTGTAAACACTACCACACAGAACTATACAGTAAGAGAGGACTGTCAATTAAAGACTATGCAAAGCAATAGTGTGAGTGTGTGTGTTGTGGAGGATATTCAATGTATTTTATGTGGATATTTGGGAGCAATAAAATAATTATTATATAGATATTATCACTTGTATTTTACGTGATTGTGGTAACTTTGTTTTATCAAATAATATATTAGTGATTACGTCGTAGTGATTATATTAATGATTAGCGAATTACATTATAAGCCCTACAAGTAATTATAATATTTGATGTCCAAATCAAATATGTATAATTCATTGTTTCATATTTCACATTGTCATACATCGACTACAAACATTCCTCATTTAATACAAAGGCAACATTACTTGAACAGAATGTGACCGTCACGTTTTCACGGATTGCTCTTTCAATTTATGCGCTATGGTTTGAATTGGGCATTCTAATTGGAGGTTCCCACTCGTAGAATTTGCCTCATCCCCACCTTTCAAATTTCTCCGCATTTGCACTTGAGTCGCTCGCATGCGGCTCTTGAGGGCAGAGAAAGTGAAAAATGCTGGACTAGTCTCCAAGGCCAGTCGTCACGTCAAGCGTTTAAACTGCTCCCTTGCGGTAGCTATCTGAATTGTAGCTAAGGAAGCTAGAGGGCTAGGCTGAAAGAAGCAAAAGAGTGAATACAGAGTGAGGTCTGTGAGTTTAGAGCCAAGTACGAAAACAAGGGGCATTTCGCGTTTCGCTAATAGTATTTTGGCGTGACAAATGAATGACCTATGGGCACCTGATGAAAAAAACTCAATTCCGTTAAAAATGGGGTGTATGCCACCACTATTTATTACGTATTGTTGTAATTATATTATTTATTTAAAGGTTAATTGATTCTTCCTTCACGGGAATTTTATGATGAGGCTACATTTGATAGAGCTAAATAGGTTCCTTAACAAATTTCTGTGAATGGCTCAAGTCATTTCATTCAGTCAAGTCATTTAAGATTCAGAATATAGTACTAAATTGATATCATATAACAATATTAATTTACTCATTAAAGGAAGGTATATTTCCTGGAAACGCTTCTATTACGTATTGAAGATACGTGTTAGCCTGACTCATTTCCATAGGATATTCCACATCGTATTACAGATATTGTGATGATTTACCACAAGGATTGTGAGATTAAATTAATATTTGCAGAAATATTAAATACGGCAATCATAACATAAATATGTCTTGTACAATTAATATATGAGTAAACAAGACTGAATACAGCATAATCAGTTGTGGGGAAAATATAGAGAGCGGAATATGTAATGTAAAAACAAGGACACGTGAGCAATTTTAGTGTAAACAGTGTCGAATGTGAGACAATAACAGCTAAGTAGTGCAAAGTATAAAGAATTACAATGTAAATGCGAGGGTAAGCAATGAGAGCGGTAATCACATTCGAGAGACCGATGAAGATGCACGTACAGAGGCAGGAAGAAAAGATTTCGCGCAGGAGAAAACAGGAGACGAACGCGCGCAACTCGAAACGAAAGAGAGCTCGGGCAGACTTAGTGGCGGAAGGACGCGCAGATGGAACGCTCGCAGGGGAAAGTTGCTTTTAGTGCGGAAATAGTTTAAATACGGGAAAGTGAAAATAGACGCATGTTTTAAAAGGGAAATGGAATTTACGTTTGTGGAAAACCTGAGCGACCTGATTAATGGACCTTTTCTCGACATGGAATTGGAATGAAACGTTGAACTACGGCCAAGCTAACAGCATCTGCTTCTCAAAGGAAAGTAATAATGAGGGGGCATTTTGTAAGCAGAAAATAATGTAGGATGATCAAGTTGTGTTTTTAATTTTAAGATAGCTAAATTTGTAATTGAGGAAATAATTCGGCAAAGAAGGGGGAGGGTTTATTTATTAGAATATGAACATTTTTGTTTTTAATTACGTTAATTCTGAAACAGGGTATATTATTCAATTGTTGCTATTGTGATGATAAAAACGTAAAAAGGAGAATATTATGTATGTATACATTTGCAGCACTGCGTAAACTCGTATTTGATCGGCATATTGTATTTATGTTAGAGGACGACCTAGAGAATTCCCAAGTGTATGTTAGAGTAAGTAATCCCATGTATGTAAATATTTCGCCAGTTCGGAAGTTAGTACGGGCAATCTATCATATCCACACCAATAATTTCGTTTATGATAGTGAAAATTCGGGCTTTATCTAGAATAGCAGGATAATTAAATAAATAAAAGATGTTTATAATTTTTATACAAATAAAGGACGCATACATTTTTAATATTGGCATGCCCAGTGCGGGCGAAGACATTCATGCTATTATTATTATTATTATTATTATTATTATTATTATTATTATTATTATTATTATTATTATTGTTCTAAAGAATTGTTGACAAATCCCTATCAGAACATAATTCGCTTAATTATCATATATTGCCTTAAGATTTTATTCTATGAATTTTTTCTGACACTCGCAGCTGTGTGCATCTTAAAATTGAAAGAGATGGCAGGATTAAACTCTGCATTTACATGACTTTTTATCTAAACTAGCAGACATACACTCGTAGTTTCTTCATTATCTCGTTACCTCATATTCCTTGATGGTCTAACTGTGAAAACATTGTGAATGTGTGCAATAAAGCTGTCAAAATATTATACATGAAGAGATAATATAATTTAAAATGTACTCCTAAGATTGTATTCAAAATTTCCATTTTATCTTTTCCATCCACTTCATTTATTTTTAAATACCTACTCAACCATTGGTAATTCTTAGTATTATCGATGTAGTGAAATGACGTTCATAAAAAAAATGCTCGAGCGAAATGTTAATGTACGTCGAAAATTTCATGAACGTCGTAAAACAATCGAAGGGTAGCGATTTATTTTCAAGAAAACAGTGAAAAGAACAGAACTAAACAAAAATGCAACCAACAACAAACAAACTCGGCGGTGAAAAATAGCACGTAAGAATGGACCTCCGCAATTATTTTTGAAAAGGTGTGGAGTTACATAATTGAGAATATAAAGAAATAATCTGATAAAACAAAATATTTATAATGTTACATTTTGCTTTAAATTACAATGCAAGGAAGTAAATTACGAAACGTTTGCAGTTTTCATAAAGTGGGAACGTAATTGGTATTAAGATTATGCAACCCTGAAACTCCTGAAAGTATCTGTCAAATTTGAAGAGGCAAATTTTCAAATAATGTCGACAAACTTTGTTACGGAGCGCGTCGTGGGTCTTACACGTTATCTCACGTAATTGGCAATGATCCAGCGACAGCATATTTTACTTCAGTAACTTCAATCGTCCTTTTGAAGACGGCAAACATGGTGCATTTGCCGAAAGAGACGATGCGGAGAGTTTGCAATATCGAAGTTTTATCGACATAAACAATACACAATCTGAAAGTTCTGTTAAAATAAGAGTATAAAGTAAACGTCAACACTTCAGATCAAAAAGTTAAGGAAACAGATGATGTATGGGAACCGCAATTTCGAGGTGTAACCATGGAGGGCATAAAACTTTATTTTCCCGCAAGTAAACTCGACGTGTTTTATTGACGAATATTTCTGTTGAATCTGAAAATATTTGAGGAAATAGCTCACTGGAAAGGAGAGAGAAGTCCGTTCAATTTATTCCTATGCTTCTTACTTTTATTTTCTTTGTAATTAACATCAATTCGTTAGATTTTGTTTATCGAAATTACCAATTCATACATTTGTTAAAGATATAATTTAAAATATGAAACTAGAGGTGCTAAAACAGCTTGTACTTTCTTGCCATTAGTAATAGTTATGTACTACTATACTCGTACTAATAATACTATTTATACCACAATTTCTCTCCGAATTATTTTTTGTAAAACTCATTTGAAATCATGGAACATTTGGAGCGAAAAATTATCAGAATGCAAGAAAATAAAATATTTAAAAGTTAATAAATAATACGATACTGGTAGTGTTGGGAAACAAATAAATAAAACATTATGAAATAGTAATTATTAAAAACTTGGCATTGTAATATTCTAAAATATATAAGAGTTTGTTGAAAGAGTTTTTGTTGAAAGTAGTGTTGTGAAAAGTAGTCGTCATTATCGTGTTATGTGTGCGGTGATACAACAATGGGTCACAACAACCAACAATAACCGCTCTTCTTTTCGTTTTCACATTTAATACCAATAAAGGACAAAATTTAAAATTAAATTACATAAATAAAATACATAATAATCAAATAAAATTTAAAATAATATAAATTCTAACTTGCGTAGCATCCAACAGCATAAATTGGGAGCAGACGACTAAAGCCTAACAATCTTCATTTCATATTTCTTTCAAATAGTTTTTAAATAATTTCTAAAAGATTAATTTTTAACCGCATAACAAAAGCTCCAATGTAAGAAACGAACATAGAAATATGAACTACTATACACATTATAACTACATAACTTACCGATATCTTACTACATCCTCCAGCCTCACAACACCTAAAATTACGATCAAGAAGAGCAGTATTTTCTGAGCGGGCGACTGACTTTGACGCACAATTACTCAAAATTATTCATAATTTCCAAGAATTAAACATGATCTTATTTGAAAATCTGTTTTTGATGAACACATTTAATGAAAAAAAAAATAATATTCATAATTGTAGTAGAAAGACGCCAAAACAACTGAATTTTTTCAACCATCGAAAAATCAGAGTTTTTAACCAACGTGAGACCTACATTATTTTCTTAAATGTTTTTCAGACCATCCGCCAACAAAATTTCATCAAAAACGATGGAACCGTTTTTGAGAAAAAACGTTTAAACATCAATTAAAAATTGCTTATGTTTCACATAACATTACTTGAAAAATACTGAAATTTTCAAAGAAATGTACGTGACAATATTTCAAAATCCATCTTAAAGATACAGATTTAATTAAGGGAAACATCTCTATCTTTAATAGTTTAGCTGTAGGAAGACGCCAAAAAATATTTTGAATTGTTTCAATTTTCGAAAAATCAGAGTTTTTAACCAACATGAGAATACGCCATTCTCTTAAACGTCCATACTATCCAACAACAAAATTTAAACAAAATCGATGGCGCCATTTTTTTGAAAATTCTACAAACGTCCCAGGGGCGTCATTTAATGTACCCCCAAAATTATCGGTTTCAAATTGAAGGAGACGCGACGTCAGCCATATGTATTGGGGAATATCAGTTTTGGAGAAAATCGGCAGAACGGTTTAGGCGCTAGCGTTGTTCACTGAGAGACAGACACGGAAGGACAGACATTTTACTGTCAATAGATTATCCGGTATCAAGGATCCACAAAACTAGGATTTTGGCTACACCAAGTGTTAGAGGATTTTTTTCTAAATTTAGCAACTGGATTTATCCCCTTTTTGGCGCAGAATTACATAACTTTTTCTTCTTAAGTTCCTTCTTAAACGCGAGAAAGTAAACATACTAATAAATTATGAAATACATTTCATTAAAAATATCCCTAGTATTTTAAACCTTTTCACCATATCTATTAAATTGACCTCCAAGGAGTTTCAAAAATTCAGGGTGTTTCAGAAACAAAGTGCACAAAAACAAGAGGACAGGTAAAGGGGGTCAAGACAGTTTTCGTCCATGAATCGCGGAGGTAAGAGGCCAGGGTTTGAAGTCAGCAATTGTTCTCATGAGAGGTTGGCATACCAGCACCCTCTAGGGTCGTCGTTTTTCTGTCTGAGTGAGATAAGGGAGAACTTACTGCGCTAAATTTATAAATTATTTTAATTCAAAAAATGATTCTTATGAAGAATAATATAGTGTAAAGCCTCATATTCTGTCTTACTTATTCCTTTCTGAGGGAATTTGTGGACCTCTTTTGTGACTAGTTCATTAAATATTTTAAAGTATTTCCCGATGTTTGGCGAATCGGCTAGATTGATGTGACGTGGTACTAGGCCACTGCTTCGTTCACTAAGTCACGCAAAATTCCTCAGGAATTTGTCATTAGATCTATTCTTTGAAAATGTCGGAGAATGTAGATAGAATGCAAATGAAAATTGTGACAAATTTACGAAGTAAACAAACGCAATATATCATTTGAAAAGTTATTAATTCAAATGTTTTACAACGATCACGTTCTCGTGACTTCAATGTCTTACTATTTTTATTTATGATAATGCTAAACGTAGTTTTACAATTATTTCAATGTAATGTTTAAACCTACAGAGTTTTGAAAAGAACAACGTTTTCGGCAGAATCCGTTATAATTTCTCAATTTTCCGATGCTCGTGATATACAGTCGCGAATTTATGTCATTTGCCGCCCCGGGTCAACATTTGTTGGCACCCCCGGTTAATTTAATGAATTTTGATTTTAATGTTACAAGGCAGAAAATACATACTGGTAGTTACAAATAAATTATATTGTAGTTTAATTTAAAATGGTTTTAATTATACATTAATAATGTATTATAATCAACATTATAATTGCTTTCGTCGATCTTTTTGGTTTGCAAATTTATTGATAATATCACAATTTATTTGATGTTCAATATCTTTTTCTATGCTAAGATGGAAGGTGAATTTCATCCACTTTCGCACATTGTGGATAAGAAGTTTTTGACATACTACAAAACCGAATATGATTTTTCAGCCGAACAATTTGAAATAGGTGTGCGCTTATACATGCGAAAGGCAGTATTAAATTGTACAAAAATATTATACTTTTAAATTTAATTTAACATTCACTAAAAAAATTATCTAAAAAAGTTGCACCGTAAACTTGCCGCCCTAGCCTAGGTTTGCCTATTTATAAATGCCACTGGTGATATATATATATATATATATATATATATATATATATATATATATATATATATATACTAGACTATTTTTCAATCATTTTCAAATGCGTTTGATTATAATCAGGTTAGGCACTAGGTATTTTTGTACCGAATTTCGCAGCCACAAACTTAGCCTTCGGCTATTTAACGCAGGAGCTTCTTTACTCCAGTTTTGTCCTCGGAAATGTGTTTGTGATGTTCCTTTACCTTAGTAATGAATAGTTTTAAAAATACTATTTTTTGAATTTGTAAAATTACACTATCACAGAATTAAGAACAGACCGTGAAAAGTTAAAACTCTTACTAGGCTAGTTGACTCACGCATTCGCAATCTGGAGCCTCCATTGTCAAGAACGTGCTGAAGACGCTCTGTCCTTAAACGTCTTTTCACGTAAGTGTATTATTAGTCACAATTAAAGAAGGCTTTAGTATTTAGACTATATACATGAATGTTTAGCTCATTTAATGAACAATCTAATCAGATTAATGTCGTTTAATTTGCTCAATACATTTACCAACGTGGGAGAGATTTATAACCTGTTTTTGCTGTCAATATGGCCAAGGGTGATGAGTAGGGGGCGAAGTTTAATGAAACGTCATTTTCTTTTCATTTTAGAGCAATGCCGTTTAGTATATACATTTATTTTATGTTATGACAAAAAGAAATGATTCACTTTTAGGTCACTTTTTGCATTTTCGTCGTGTTTGACTAATAGGTCATTTCTAACTATTTACGTAATTTTTAATGCATTTTCGCTTATTTTAATATTATTTTAATGGTACTTGTTTCAAACAATATTTACGAGGTGCAACACATGTTCACCACAGAATCCTTAACTAGCCTATTCGATTTCTTCGTGTTGTAATGTCAGCCGTTATGAGTACTATGTAAAGTTCCTGGGACGCCTATAGGCGCCGTTGTCAGTTCGGCCGATTTCGCGATAAAGACAGAGATTTTCTTTTAAAGAACAGTCGAAACCAAAACTTTGCAGGATGATTTCACTTGAACAAAAGGGAGAAGCCGCGATTACATCAGTAATATATCCAACAGCTTGAGTTGTTCATCTGAAGTGGTTTTGATATATTTTTTTGTTATTTTTCTTTGTTTTTAGGGCACTTTAAAAACATTTTAATAGCATTTTATTGATCAGTTTTGGCAGTATTTTAGGTCATTAAAGTCCGCCCCCTAGTGATGAGCATTTTACCGGCACTTGCGGCCGTATTAACTTTATGTGTTTGATAAACTAATGTTTTTGTGTTTTTCTTAAAAAAAGAATCCTGTAAATAAAAGAGGTGTTTGGAGTCAAACCAATATGGAAAACAAGGCTAGCAATCAACTCTCGCGCTGTTGTTTTAAAAAAGGATTTATTTTCATCTCGTACATCAAACGACGATCCAAACAATACATCTTCCAGACAAAATAATAAAGAGGATCGGCCGCAAAGAAAAATAATAAAGATAATCCTGACAAGAAGAATCACGTTTCCATGAAGAGAACCCAACAAAAGAACAAAAGATGTAAACACTGGAGGAAAAAATCCTGCAGAGAAAAATGGGGAAATCTGGTACTGTCATGTTTGCTGTGAGGAGGTAGTTCAGGACATGCGTCGCTGCAGTGTGTGGGGGAAAGATGTACAGGGAAAAGAAACTGTAGGACTAACTATTAAAGACAAAGAAAAGTTCCTCAATGTCAAACTGATTAATCTATTTGTTTGTTTGTTGTTGTTTTTTTGTGCATTTTCAAGCAATTACTAATGTTTTCAATTTTGTATAATAATGTCTCATTGTAGAAAAAAATTAATTTTGTTATGAGCAACCTAGCAATCTTTACATTACTGGAATCATGTCAGGACGTATTTTTATAAATTTATACTGTAAGAGGGTAATTCATATTATATGTTAGTAATTCTATGAAAGGACGTTAACTCTATGAAAGGACTTGCATCGGCCTTCACCTCATCCCTTCCCTGTAGCCCTAGGACCTTTTCAACATGGTGCTCCTCCGGTCGATGAGGCCAAGTCACTACCGAGGGAACTGTCAACTGGCGGGAAGGTCTGTTAAATAAAGAAGGTCCTATACGGCTTGAAACAGGCCGGACGGGCTTGGCACAAGCGACTCGACAAGGAGCTAAGGAACGTGGGAGCAGCTCCTTGTACAGGAGACATGTGTGTGTACCTTAAGGATGTTGGTGACGACACAATGTTCACCGTGATTTATGTTGATGACATTCTAGTGAAGTGTCGAAAGTCCGAGAAGATAGATACTTTCGGAAGTGATCTGGGAAGACTCTTCGAGGTGAAGGACCTGGGGAATACGGAGCACTGCTTGGGGATAGACATCAAAGTGAGTGAAGGGTCCATCTTCATGAATCACGGGACGTATATAGATGACATCTTCCGTCTGTTCAAGATGTGCCATCCTGTTTCCACGCCCCTTTGCATCTGGCTCAAACCTCTCAAAGTCTGATGTGTGGGGCGATTCTGACGGAGACAGGCCGCCATATCGTGAGCCTGTAGGGTGTCTCTTACATCTGTCAGTGGCAACACGCCCAGACATAGCTCACGCCGTATGCTTGCCCAGTACAACGACTTATTCGGAAAGTCCCATTGGCAAGCAGCAAAGAGGGTAATGCGTTACCTAAAAGGCACCGTGGACTTGGGAGTCAGTTATCAGGTAGGGGACTCACCCGTTATGGGATGCGGACCACGCTGGGTCGCTAGATGACAGACGGTCATTCACCGGATATGTGTACACTATGAGCGGTGGACCTGTAACATGGGACTCAAGAAAGCAAAGGACAGTTGCATTTCCACCACAGAGGCTGAGTACATGGCCCTGGCAAGGCTGCCAAGGAGGTAACACACCTTCCTGGCTGAATTGGGAGAGGTCGAGCTCAAGGCGCTGACCCTATACAATGCCAGCTTCAGCGATCAGAGACTGGCGACAAATCCGGGCTTTCAGTCTCGAACAATGCATATAGATGTTCGCCATTACTTTGTTCGGGAAGTCGTGAAGTCAGGGCTACTCAAGTTGGAGCATCTGGCATCGGTGGACATGCCAGTCGACATCTTCACCAAGGCCTTGACTAGGTCGAAGTATGAGAAGTGCGTGGAGCTGCTTGGACTGGTGAATGTCAAGTGAAGTGTGGAGGATTGTCTCGAAGGGAAGTGTTGGAGTTACCGACAGGGCGATACAATCCAATCAGGAGAGTGTCTATCTATATGCCGGGCAATCGACTGACGGTCCTATGTTCTCTTTGACAAGAGCAGTACTGTGTCGGTGATCGTCGAGGAGTGCGCGTGTGGCTTGGTGTGCGCTAACCGTGTGTTGTGTGTCACGAGTTGTAATCCGCCTGTAAACAGGGAAGGATCAGTGTCGACAGACTGGGGGTGCGAGCTCTCTATAATTCCAACAACAACAACAACAATAATAATAATAATAATAATGATAATAGTAATAATATTGCAACTTGAAACAAAAGTGCCATGATGCTGTTAATTCGGCCAAATTGTGAAATATATAAACAGGAAAATTTGGGGTACTCAACGTAGCCTAATTACCGTCACATACTATCGAACTATACTTCACGAACTATTACTGTTCAGTTTTAGATGGTTGAGTAAAATACTGTCGTTATTTTTTTTTACGGAGAAACGTCGAATAACTCGAATATTTGACGAAAAATGTAAATATGATATTATGTTTAACTCTTAAATGTATCTAATGGGCAGATCATTTCGAACATCTCGGTAGTCATTACTTGGACATTAATGAAATTTAGTTTTTAGAGGAGAAGCAAGGAAAATATAATTCCAAGAGAAAACGTTATGCAATACATTTGGCAGATAGACTTAGAAGTAGAAAATATCAGAGTTCTAATTTTGAAAATTCCTGTTATATTTTCGCGCATCTCTTATAATTCACGAATTACACCAATGGTTCAGCAAGTACAACAAACAGCAAGTACTTTCTCGCCTGTATTTCACGCAAAATATTGGGAGAAGTACTAAAACTTTCGAAAAATTGTACGTGACCCTATTACAAATTCTATCTTTGAGCAACAGATTTCATTAAGGGAAATATCTGTGTTTTCCTAATTGTTCTTGTAGGAAGAAGACAATTTTTTTGAATTTTTGAAATTTTCGAAAAATCAGAGCTTTCAACGAACATGAGACCTCCACCATTCTCTTAAACGTTATTTACACTATTTAAGAACAAAATTTAATAAAAAACGATGGAGACATTTTTAAAAAATTTTGAAAATGTCCTTCGGAAACTCCCCAAAATTAAATTATCGATTTCAAATTCAAGGGGCAGCAACATCAGTACGATCAATTAAGGATTATCAATTATGAAGAAAATCAGCTGGAAGGTTTAGTCATTGTTAACTGAAGGACAGATACACTGTCAGACGGACAGACAGACGTTTTATCGTCATTCGATTTTTTGGTATCAAGGACACACAAAACATCGATTCTGGCTACACGACTTATATCCTCTGTTAAAGGATTCCCTTCCCCCCTAAATATAGCTACTGTATTTATCTACTTTTCGTTACCAGGGCAATAAAAGTTTTTCTGCCTTTCGGCAGAAACCGTTTTCGTGCAGCTTTACACAATTTTTTACATACTGCCGAGTCGTAGCGAGAAAGTAAAAATGGAATCAACGAGGTTACTACAATCTATGGGATTATAGAGTACACAAGGGCATTTAATTTATTACTATATTTATTTTTGCACTATTCCTGACATATGCATTAGCAAATAGTACATTTTGCCAGAGACATAATTCAGAACTTCACCTTGACTTGCATTACATAAATATGGTCTGTTCAATCACTTCGTACATCGAAATCTTCAGAAATGGACCTACAACATAAAGAACGTACAATGTGGGCGAGGGGAGAGAGCGATAATGAGTAAAAGCAGTGCATCGTGTACACAATGAGGATTCTTTTCATAGCATAGGTTTGAAAAATAAATATGAAACACTAAATTTCTATGTGGACAATAATTTTTGCTTTATATTTGCACAGATTTATTTATGGTAAAATACAATAAATAAGATATAAAAATTATTTGATTTTCTAGAATGAACCTGAAAAGCTCGTTAGCTAACTAACCCTTATTGCTTGATATGTAGTTATTTGTTCTTAATCACGCTATATGAACATTATGTTACAACTGATGACCGTAAGAACACAGATTTAATAATTTCAATGAATAACAGATTACTTTAGTATTTTTGGATTTTGCATTTATAATTTAAAAATGCAGAACGTAAACTTTAACTTTTTAATTTTTTTAACACTTGATGGCTCGGGAACGAAGTAAATTAGGTTTTGTAGAATACAGGTCATAACTTGCGAATGGCCCTGGAAGTCAGGAATGAAGAAATACACATCATTAAAAAAGATTGAAAACAAGGAGCCAAAGAAAAACAACAGCAACAAGGAATGGAAACAATCATATCAAAACAAATTTTCATAAATTCTCCAAAGTAAAAAAAATCTGCTACAAATTTTATATTAAAATGCGGTTATATGCCTTCATCTGGCTGGCACTTCATGCAATAAAATCAATTTGAAGTGTCCATCACCTTTCTCGCCTGCGCAACCCATTGATCAGAGTGTCCGCTTTCCATAACGCGACCCCGGGTTCGATTCCCGGTCGGGTAAGATTATAGTGTGTGATTTCCTTGCAATGTCTCAGTATAGGCTATATTGCTATGTGTCGATGAGAAAACTCACTGCGAAGATAAGCATACGGCGTACGGACGTGTTCGTGCTAACCAAACGTACCCGCATCCCTTGGCTACAAGGCCGGGTCGGTGCTGGTGGACCCTGGCGCATGCGCGGGCTGTCGCGCAAAGTACACACAGATCATCTTTCTTACCATAATCGGTCAATATTCTTTAGATCATTTTCAATTTGGTCAAAACTTTTTACCTTCATTTGATTCAAAAATAGGACAAGATTCTTTAAGTTCCATTATAAATCACAAATATAAGCAAACGCAACTTAAAGTCAAAAATACACTTATTTGCCAACAAATATCTTTTACAAAATACACCATGTCGGATTTTTACATCTCAAAAGTTTTCATTAGACATGAAATATTTTTGTACTAAATTTATCCATTTTTGTGAGACTTCCCAACTCTACGGCCATTTTAAATCTTATGGTTACGAAGACGAATCAGAAACACATAAAATAATGTTGAAACTCCAGTAAATTGATATTTATGACGGTAATAACAATTTTTTGGCTCATTAACGTATTAATATGGGAATGGGTAAAACTGACAAGAGACATTTAGACGGCTGTATATTTGTAAATTCTCAAAAATTGGTACAACGTATACACATAAACATTTCATGTCCAACAAGAATTTTAAAACGAAAAAAATGAAAAATTTGTGTTTTGGAAACGATTTTCTAAAAAATAAATGAAGATTTATTTCATTTTGATTCAGAACAGATTCTTGTAATTTAGATATTTTATCTTAAAGCAGGCTCTAAATCAAGTTGTACTGGAAGAATTTTGAAATATAATGCAACCTAATGTATCAGAAAAATATGAACACGTTCAAAGGAACCTATTTTAATATAATTTTTTATGACTTTTACAGAACACGAAAAAAGATTTTTTACGAAAAAGGTTAGCCGTTATTTTAGGGGAGCAGCAGTACATTTTCTCTAACAAAACAATCTTACCGATTTTTTTAATAAAGCATAAAATACCAATGATTGGCCGAATCGAAAATGGTTGAAAGTTTTTCGACCGATTATACAAAAACTGGTTTACACCTTTAGAACTTTATTGACGGTATAAAAGGATTCCATAAAACACCCACCTACAGGAGTTCCTTGGTTGGTCAATTAATGAGAAGTGTTTAAAAAACAAATAGTGTTGTAGGGAGGCGGTTATATAATTTGGGATACTTGACATCTAAATTTCGACTTCTTCAAAGTACATCTAATTTTGTTAGATTGAATAAATGGGAATTCCTGTAGTACGCTATTCTCGCTTCAGAATTAGTATATGAAAACGCCACATAGTCATTCTCTGATCGACCTGAAAATCCCAGCACAATAGTTTCCTAAATAATATATAAGTATTTTATCTCAGCACAATTTTCTAAAGATAATACAATAATATGATCTTTAATGAGTACAGATTTTTCAAAATTTAAAATATCTAGTGTTAGACTAGTTTATTATGAAGGATATGTATGAGTTTTGATTGATTGATTGATTAATTATTTAGTGTGTCCGAGGGCATAGCTAGTATGGTCATTAACCCCTAAGCGTAGTGCACGTTATAGTCCGGGAGGTGAATGTGATCCTTTCCAGCTGGAATGTAAGATCCTGCGCTGACTTACAAGGCGGCTGGCTTGCGGAGTTTTCCTCTCCAGGTCCAGAGGTCCTTTCCTCTCCATCTCCCAGAGAAACACTGTTTTAACAGGGGTAATGGGACGTCCATAACGCAAATTTGGAGTACAGTCTCACTCCAGACGTCGAGCCGAGCGGACGTGTTTGCTACCTGCTGCAGGATGGTCTCGACAGACAGATATAAGTGGCGGGCGGCTATCGGCCAGCGTGGTGAAGGGTACTGCCGCGGCGGTGCGGTGGGCCGCGGGGGAACAGGCAGGGGCTGGGCTACTTGCGAGCGTCTGGGCGCGGCAGTGATGGCGGTTGCTTTTGGCGATCGGTGGCGGTGGAGTCGAATCCCGCCCCCCTCCACTAACCCGAGATCATCGACATTTTAAAACCGTAACCATAAGGAGAGATAGGCTCGATAATTTACAGGCTAGGTGACGGCGGCAAAGAGTGCGACAGTGCAGTCGCTGCAGACAGCAACGAGCGGCTGTGCGCAAGGTGACTTCTTGCAACAGTCGCGTGTAACAATACCTCATTGTACTGGGCATCCCAACGAGCAAGCGGAAATGAGTCATGGGCTGATTCGGAAAAAATGCATTCTGGGTTTAGCTGAAGCAGCTAGGTGTCCAGCTGGAGTTCACGACATCGAGCGCCGCGTACCGTGACCGGGCGGCGGCGTGGAGGGACAGCCGCGCATGCTTTGTGGCCAAGCCTGGCCTCATTCAGGAAGCGGGAGGCGCTGCTGCGTGCAGCCCGAGAGCATCTCTCCGCAAGTAGCATGGGGTGCGCGTCCAGAGAGGATTGAGCTGGGCAGTGCGCACAAACGCGTTAGGCGTTTAACTTTGCAGGTTGTTTTAATTCAATGCTGATTCCGCTCGTATCCAGAAACGTGGAGTACAGCTATCTCACAATTTTAGATAAAGGGATGCGATTGCCCACAAAATTATGCGGAATAGTCCTTTTGCAGCCGTGAGCAAACGTTCTTGTAAAATACTCACGGGCACTGAGTGAATGGGCGGAAAAGAACGGGTAAACATATCAGAATTACACAGCAGGCTTTTAGGAAGAGGCTTCGCGACAACGACAATATATTTGTGTTAAGAATACCTAGTATAAACAGGCGCTTGCGCGGTCACGGGCACTTATATTTGCAGTTTTTTGTATTTTGAAAAGGCTTTTGCAACTCTATCAATCGGAAGCTTTATTGCAAAAATTAAATGAGCTAGGCGTTCACGTAAAGTTTTAAAGTGTTGCCAGAGCATGTATGTATGGGAGTAAATTGTCCTGCTTCAGGTGCGGTGATCGGAAGTTAGCGACGAAAAAATAAAATGCGACAGTAGAGTAAGACAGGATGTCTCTTTCACCGCTGCTGTTTTATCTTGTTTATAAATGATTTATTGGACGTGGGTACAGCGAAGCGGATAACAGCGCTCCGGTAATTGATTGGCCTGAAATCCCCGGACTACTATATGCGGATGATTTAGTTTTGTGCTCGAGACGATGAGGGTTTACGAAGAGTTAAATATTCTAGAAGCGGTGTACGTGAGACATGGGGACTAAAGTAAATATTCCAAAACGAAATAGTAGTCTTAAAGAATGTTTATTGGTATGCAAAGAGAAATGCGTAAACTACGCTAGGGAAGAAATTGACCGCGGTCAAAACATTTACATATCTTGGTGCAAATTTCCATGAATGGGGGATGAAATAATCATCATTTGACGGTCCAGCAAAGGAAGAATGTGCGCTCAAGAATCGTTTTGGCGCAGTGCGCAGGGTCCGGAATTGCTCGTAAAAGTATGCGATACACATGTTCAAATCGTTAGTTCTCGCAGTATGAACTATGGAGCAGAAATCTGGGGAGTGGTAGGATGATCGATTAGAAAGCATCGAAACGATTATTGCAATTCATTCTGAGGTCTAGGTGCGCGAATGCCAGGAGTCTTAAGCCGAGGTCGGTAGTAAGGATGATTTGGAAAGATTTCTAAAATGAAACCCTATTTTAAACTCTGAATTAAATTAGAGATGAACGCTGACACACTTATACAGTAGGTGCTTTAGAGCGAATGGCAGGAGCGCATCTGCTCCCTGGCGCACAAAAATTAAACGGCTCACTTGACGCGCAGGGTTGGGAGACGTCTTCGGAAATGGTGGGAGATAGGGGAACCCGGGAGATAGAAAGAGCTGATTTCGCGATATACCTTGCGGATATAAGAAGGCAAGAGATCTGGCAGCAACGGCTTGAAAAACTGTTCGCTGCTAGCTCAAATCCATGCGAGTCTCACATTATGGGGTTGCGAAAGTTACATACATCCTCTTCTGGACAAGGACGCACGAGGGGAGGAATACGCTTGGTTCAGGGTTGGCCGGGTGATGCATCGTAGACTAAAGGACGCAAGTGGTAATGGTACTGTGTACTTTGCGTGATAAGGGAACATCTGGATCCACATCCTCTAATTGCTGTGGCAACCGAAACGATGGAGAAAAAATGGATGGGGAATGGAAATTACCTACTTTCCTAAACAGGAACGTAAGCTCGGCCAAAGCATTTTTAGGTGACAAAAGATCTAAATTTAAGAAAGAATTAGGAACATTTTTTAGGA
>BOPP01000014.1:436013-450128 GCA_017312745.1 Gryllus bimaculatus | reverse complement strand
ACGTGCAGTGGCCGCGGTTGGGCGGCGCGACGCCGTCGCCCGCGCCCGCGCCGGGCCCGTCCGCCGCGCCCGCGCACGCGCCCGTGTCGATGAAGTCGAAGTCGTCCACGTCCTCCTCGTCGCCACCCGCGCGCCCGGGGGCCTCCGGGTCGTCGTCCGCGTCCGCCGCCTCCTCGTCGCCGTACTCCTCGTCGCAATCCGTGGGGTCGCTGTCGCTCAGGATGTCCGTTTCCTAACGACAGGCGCGCAAGGAGGGGCATCCTTAGGAGATGGCTTTATGTTCGCTAATAAAACAATTAGAGGGGTCTCTTGGACAGCATTATTATTTAATATGAGATCGGCATTTGATGGTTTACCCATCGTCAGTTACCTACTGTTCGGAAGCTAGAAAACTGCTAGCTTGCAATCAGCAGGTAACTGGCGACGAAAGCTGCTCTTGCATTAAATAATAATGATGGCCAAAACAACGACTTTAATACTTTTATTTGGAACGCTGCCAACGACATATCACCGATAAAACAATATCTGCATTCGCTGTTTGGCTTGACATTGCCAAACGATGCAAAAGTTGTCCCGCAGCCACGAGAATGTCGTTGACTCTCTTTTACCATAAATGCTTTGACAAACGATGAGCACGATGACTGAATGTACCAGATGTAGATGCATCTGATGTAGTGAATACTAAGCAGTAAGGAGATGGAATGAGAGGAGGAAGAAACGGGAGAACCCTGAGGAAATCTGCCGCGAACCTATTTTTCTCCAACAATTCCCACATTGAATGTACGGAACTAGAAACCCAACTCCCACAGGCTGCAAGCCGTCACCCCGACTCCACGCTTTGGTACTCGGGTGCTCGATAATCTATAAATGGTGAATTTTCTGTAACCCGTTTTGTAAGAGAACTATTTACTGTTAGATGTAAGAGCATGCCCAACGAGTATATCCTCAATCTCACATTTTTCAATTTTACATGAATATCAACATCAGTTATCTATTTTGATACTTAGTTCATTATAAAGTGAATTTGATTAAATAGAGGACCTCAAACAGTTTTCCAATTGCCTTCAAGAATGACGAATGTACGTGTCTGGTGCCGGATTGATACCTCTCCTGACAGATTGAATAGGAATCTTGAAAACAGTGTGTAAGAGACATAATTTTTCAATCATTCCGTAAATTCTTTAAAATAATTATGTTATTCAATGAGTTCCAGAAGTAATTCTTTACGATCAATTGCGTACGTTACATCTGTATTGTAAACATAATGCTTTACATACGCAACCATTACAGGTAATTAATATGTGAATGTCAATGTATTTCTCAGAATACTTTGCAGGGAAACAAAAATCAACAAATTACTGCTATTTCTCAGAAATGGCAAAATCTTTTTAAAAATCATTATTATGTTTTATAGAATATTCGAAATTGAAATTGCTCCTCTCTTTATATGTTTGAGACGGCCACTAGTCAAAGCAGTTTCTTTCTGGCCATGCACAACGTGCTATATGTCCAATTTTTGGCACTAGGGGTAGCAGTGAGATGATTCTCAAATGTTTAGTTAAAACTGTGAATGCAACAAAGAAACCAAATACTTTTGTGTGAGGAGCTACAACCTATCTTAATGAAATATGCTACACAATTAAGTAATTTGAATTCTTGAATTAAAATGAAAGTCAGTAAGGCTGTTTAAAAATAGTGTAAAACACATGTAGTAAAAGTATTTTATTTTACTCGTAGAATTACGCCACTGGGTCAATCTTTCCTTCTTGCAAAAAATGTCACTTTATATTAGTCGTATCAAAAAAACTGTTCTGCCTCTGACAGCTTTTTTTAACACGCAAATGTTTGTGTATTCTCGGCCATTCTTTGAACAACAAATCTAGGAAAAGAAGAGCTCTCATAAATCATTTGCTATCCTCGTGAAAGTGAGCCTTGAAACAAATTTTTTCAATGTTTCTCAATTCTACAATGATTGATAACAACATACAGAGGCTCTCAAAATTGACCGTGGAAGAAAATACAGAATTGTATAAAAACGTATTGCAGAATTGAGAGGCACAAAATAAATTTAGGTATTAACCTTCTTCACTTGTACATTACAAAAATATCTTGAAATAACTGAATAAATAATAAATAAAAATCTCTTAATTCATATGCAATTCACCATAAAAATTGACGTACACTGGCAATTTGTCTTAGAGAAAAACGAAAACTACTAAGCCAAAATTTTGTGGAACAACGAGCTTGGACGGAGCACAAATAACAAACTCCAGCTTTACTGGCATTAATCTTACAAGCTGCCCTGTAAATTCAGGCGCGATTCCCTTCCATTGTTCAGAGAGGACCCGCTAGAGCTCTTTTTTATTCGAAACTTCGTATGCACATGTTTTTCCAATGCCTGCCAATAATTTTCAATAGGAGAGTCGGGCGATTGTGGCAGCATTTCAAGGCGCTTTGGTACATTTGGCTATTTGTATAACAACCATAACTTCACAACATGCGCTGTACGGATGAACGCGTTGTCTTGCTGAAAATAATACTTGACTTTCGACAGGTTTTGAAGATACAGTTCCCCCTGTTAACGACACTTTGGTGAGAAGCCCTGCTGATGCTATTGACAATATTTCTTTTATCTCGTTGAGTATTGGATTTCGGCATCATCCTATTTTATTAATTAATCTGTCATCGTACTTGAAATGGTCTACCATACTTTAGTTAAATGAGGTCTTTCCATTGTCATCGCAATACCTCATGGCTAAATTGTACCTCGTAGTGATCTTCCCCTCATGGCTAAATTCACAATAAATCTTCGTTCTTCCATCGTCATTTCCCTTTTTGGGCTATTTTCAAATCGATGATACTCTCCGCTAATCTGACCATCAACTAAACTGTTTGTGACAACTTTGTACCCAAGAAAACATTTCAATGGGTACGTTTCGAAGCGCGCTTCTGATGGTGTACTTTCATTTATGTGTAACGCTTATTTGTAGGTATCACAAAAAATATTATGGTATCATTAAAGGCGTAAAGAAATGGTGTACGTTTAATTTTGAGAGCCACTGTAACTTAAATTATTTGTAAATGAATTTGTAAACCTTCACTTTTCTTTCGTTGTTTGTTGCTACTCTAACACCGACAATGCACTTTGGGAAAAGAGAATTAGCACCAGGTTTCCCTGAAGTCACCTACTTCCTCCACAAATTATTTTACTGTTGCTTTGTCATACACACCGTCGACATTATTATACATTCATCATTAAATTTTACTATCCAGGACATTAGATATATTCAGGGAAACATAAATATTTTAAGTGCGATCGGGTACTTTCCAAAAGAAAAAAAAAACTTGAAGTAGTTTTAACATTATTGAAGGCGAAAAAATGCAGAATGTAACGACATAATGGTTGTATGTGACGTGTAAATCTGATGATTTGTGGCTGAAATTTTCAGCTATTACCTATGAAGATGCTAGAAGTAAAAGTGATATTCATGTATTCGATAATTCAAATTATACTAACAAAACAAAAGAAAAAATAATCTAGCGTTAGTTTTAAATGCATTGATTGAAGAATAAACTTTTCAAACATTTTGAGATAAAGAGGAAAATTTCTCCTTTACGTTTACTGGTGGTACTTCCTTTGTACTTGTTCGACAAAACCTACAAAAAGATTTGTTGATTTTGTATTATGAAGGGAAAAATAAAAATTAGGTTCATTATTTTAACCACTAAAATAGAAAATCAGAACATTTCCCTTTCGGATGGTTACAGTTAATTACGAATTCTATTAGCAATGAAATATAGCACTCAGAATATAGCCAACTAAAAGATGACCTCGACTCCCAGTCCCAGTGCACGGGAATGTATTCGATAAGCCGCAGCTTATGGAAACGAGGAAATCGGGCGAGAGTTCCGCGTCGCAGCCGAGGAGCCGCCTCGAGCGAAAGCCTGTGGCTGCCGTGAAGTGGGAGCGGCACTCCAGGGCGGTGTTGGGCGCGGGAATACGCGTCTCGAAATTTCCACGCGGAAGGCCGGGATAAAAGGCTTTGTTAAGCTTCAAGGCCGCTCGCAGAGTTATCACTGGAGGGCGAGACGCAAGAAATATGCACAGGTTGCAGCAGCAAAGGCCATATTAGCACTCCCTAAGCCTCAAAGTAAGCGACGTCAGGGCTCGTTTCTCGACGCGGGGAGATAAAGCTCGCTCGTCACGGGATGCAGAGCGCCACCTCCCGCGCCGGTGACGCGTTTCTCATGAGACGTCGAAAACAAAACATCTATGTAGCCAAACATCAAAATTAAAATAGTGATGTTAAAACTACATCGCCCAGATGTAGCCGCCATCGAGTTTCAAAGATAGTTTAGTAACCTCAAACATTAAATTCGCGCACAAATACTTCTACTACTACCACTACCACTGCTACTACCACTACTACCACTACTACCACCACTACCACTTCCACCACCACTACCGCCACCAGTGCCACCTCTACTACTTTTTTGGCGAAGCCGGCGCAGGTGCTAATCGAACAAGAGGCCATATCGAACCGCCCTTCTTACTGCCCTCGGAACCGCCGGTTTGGCATCACGTTGGAGGCAGTGGGCTGTCTTTTATTCCGTGTATTGTTTCTTCATAGCTCCCTATGTCCCCCCTCCACCGTCGTGATTAGCGGTTCAGGAGCGTACCTTGTGAGTCTCTTTCGTCTTTTTCTTTTGTGCTTAAGGTAGTAGACAAATACGTGCTTATTTTGCTCCAGTTGCTGTTCCTTTCTGACATTTTGGTTATTATGTTTTCTATCGTTAGGTCATCTCCCAGTTGTAAATGTAGGTCGAATCTTTGTTTTTCCCATCTACAGAAGCGAAAAGCAGAGTGTTCTGCAGTATCTTTGGCCTGATAATAGTGGCATAGGTCATCTAACGTTTTGCCAATTCGAAACGTATATACTTCAAAGTTACCATGTTCTGTGAAAAATTGTGTTGTATGGTAGTTTAGGTGGCTATGTTTTACCCACCAGTACCACTACTACTACTACTACTACTACTACTACTACTACTACTACTACTACTACTAATAATAATAATAATAATAATAATAATAACATTAACTTGACAGTGGACATGTATATTATTTTATAAAATAAAATTTTACTGAAAACAAAGTTATACAACGCCTCTTCATGTGTGAATTATGATGAAAGGTGAAGGAAATACCAGGTCTGTTCGATGAAGGCAGTTCAAATCGCGTTTGTTTCTTTTAAACACATAAACAGACAGTTGTATCAGTTATTATTTCATACTTTCACTTTCACACAATTGTGAGTATGGGAATTTTTCATCCAGGTGTTCAACAAACATCGACTTTAATATATCGATGTTTAAAACATCGATGTTATTAAAACATCTATATCGATGGCTCATGTTTTACTTTGTACATTTGTCTTGTAAACTATCCTCTTTGAATTTTTTTCACTAAAAATTGACCATTTTCTTTGCTTAAGTAAAAAACCACGTTTTGAGATGTGTTAATTTTCTTGTGATGCAACAATGAAACATTTACGGTGGTAATCAGCCAGACTTTTAGATAAGGGAGTCGGAAAGAGTATTGGAAATTGGCGATGATATGATCGGTCAAAAAAGATGGGTGCAATACTGTAAATCGCTGATGAGGAGGTAACTGCAAATGAGCGTGATGTGAGAAAAGAGAAGATGAGCGAAATGTGAAAGAAATTCACTGCAAGCCAAAATAACAGGCACATCAAGATATTTTGTAGAGATCGTGACTTCTGATTGTCCGCAATCATTTGGAGGGATGATGCAATTCATAAAGATCAGGAAGTAAAAATATTTGTTCGTCTCCAAAAGAAGGGTCACGAAATGTGCCAGGGAAATATTCATCAAACATTCGTCAAACAAGTAAAATTGTGAAGAACGAAGAACTTAAAGACTGAAAGTGAAGATTAGGCAGAGAAGAGAGAAAGAAAACGAAAGATGACAATGCCCGATGTGAGGGGTAATGACGTTGATTGAGGAGAACGTCTTCAGCAACAGGATCTCGGGTGCTGTAAGACGATTTGGACACGTGGGAACAGTTGAGGCAGCTGCAGCGGTTTCGCCGGTGAAAGTGCGGAGGGTCGCACGTACGGTCGATGGAACGATTCCAAGAGGGGGAGTGGATGAGCGAACCATCACAGGTGCGCTGGGGAGGAGGGGCCCCGCCCACGGCGTGGCGAGCAAGGAGGGCGCCTCAGAGCACGCAGGGGGCGATTGGGATCATCTGCAGAGGGGCCGTTCGCGCGTGATGGAAGCTTCCGCGCAGACGGGGGCAGGAAGTCTCGGGGCCGGATGCCTCAGACACGCCGGCAAGGGGGTCGCAGAGGGGCGCTCTTACAGTTGACAAACAGCTCGGAGCAAACACTATAAACAACGCGTGGGTATACACCTATGAATCGCATATTCTGAAAATGAACCACAAGAGATAAGCTTTTTACATCCGAAAATAACATACATGATATACTTGGAATCTTTTTTCTTTCGGCTGTGGCGTTTGAGGGTGATGTGTTTCGCATCAATAAGTCAGGAAATGTAGATCTGGTAAGAAAGACGAATTCAGAAGTAATCTTTCCCGTAGGAGGGAATCGCACTGGCGGAAACCAGTAAAATAAGGACTTACAGCATATGGCATCAAATATGACACACTCCCATTTGGCATTTAGCTATATTTATTGGAATTATTAGATATGATATATTAATATCTATGATGATTATTAGATATTCAAAAGACACGAAGCTGGTATGTTAACTGGACTCAACAACGGAGAATCAAAATAAACCCCTTAAAATGCCAAGCAACCAATCTTCACGTTGCGCTTTCCAAAAATCCTGCCGAATTAAATCTTCACTAAACATACATTCCGTAGACCTCTTCACCGATAAAATATTTAATAGTGTTTCTTGACAAAAGATTAACGTGGAAACCTCCCACAAATGCAATAGCCAATAAAGTGTCTGCAAAAGTATCGAAACTCTTCCCTTTAATAAACGCCTGTTCTTCATTGACTGTTGAATGCCGACTGATATTACTTAAATCCTTAATTCTACCAACAATAACTTATGCATGTCCAGTATGGCGATGTGCTGCCATTAGTAAACTCCGAAGATTAACATCCATTCAGAATATATTTTTAAGAAGAACTTTAAATACCCCCTGATTTATTGCCAACATCCATATTCGCAGAGAATTAAAAGTGCCTTCATTCAATTCAAGTGCAAATAGTTTTATCAATACCTTCACTCTTCCCCATGCTTTTAATCTTCAGTCTAAGTCGCAATTCTGCATACCCACGTATTAAATCCAGGTAACCCAAAAGTCCCATTCAAACCACCGTAAACTCCCATTACTGTCAATTGATCAAAAACTGAAGCAGCCTTTAACCTCGCTTCATTTACTTTAGCAAAACTACTGCTTATAGATGTCCATTCCCAAAAGGCAAAAAACTACTGAATAATTAACCTCCTCGAAGGACATGTCTGTCCAACGAAAATAAATATTTTTTTAAAAAGTAAGTAAAAATTACAAATCAGCGCGAGGTCATAGACCTGTTTCACGTGACACATCTGTCCAAATGTGAAACGGGCCCGGTTCATCCCTTTTGGAGGCCCCATTCACCCAACGGTGGGTTAATACCGTATATATACCCCGATTTAAATGTGTGTCCTGAAAAATTGAAAAAGAAATTAGAACTCGAAAACCTCGTTAGCGTAATTGTATTAGTACAGTAGTCTGATATTTCATAAAAAATTAATTTTCAACTTTCAATTAATTTTTTACCTTGAATAGTTAATTACAGTCATCTTTACTAATGAAAGTGAATTCAACGACATCTTATCGACATCTATTCCTCAGAAGGGGTGTGCGAATAAATACGAAATATTTACAGTCTCTTCTTAAGGATCTAACGAACTGTTCTTGCACAGTTTGTTAAACAACACAAATACGGAAAATAAATAAATTAAATACTATGCTGGTAGATGCACCACGTACATAATTTTTCTCCTGTCGCTAAGAGACAGGTTCCTAACATACGTATATTTCGCCAGCGGAGCGGTAGAACCGTGTGCCCGATTTCCATGAAAGATGATGCATCTACGTGTTTGTTCATGCAGAAAGTTTGTGTCCAGTTACGTTTGTTGTAACTCTACTAAATGGTGCTGGAGCACAATATTGCGCTTATTTTTATTCAGATTTCATTCAAACTGAGGCTTCATTATTGTTGGCTGTTGTGTGACGCAGGCCGAGGCCGAGGAGGACAGGACAGACGGCGTGAGAGAGGGAGGGAGAGACACACAGAGAGAAAGAGATACAGACACAGAGAAAAAGAGACACACACGCAGGGAGAGAGAGAGACAGGGAAAGACATAAGCCAAAGATGGACAGAGAGAGAGAGAGACGGAGAGAGTTGAGAGAGACGGAGAGAGAGACACACAAGGAAAAATAGGGAGGGAGATGGAGAGCTGGACGTCTGCCGGGATACGCTAGTTACTTGTACTTATAAGGTGGGACATGAAATGAATCAAATTAAGCCAACAATAAAATAAATTCTACTGAAATTCATATTTATTATTTCATGTATGCATGTTATTTTATTAAACACTATCTAAACATATTTTTAGCGTTTTAAGATCTCCTTGAAAATTCCATTATTTGATCAGTAAATAGTTTTATTCAAACTACTATTTAAAATAAATTTTCAAAAACTATTTCTAGCTTAAACATTTTAATTTTTGTTATTTTTGAATCAAAATAACTCCTATAGTTTCTTGATACAGTTTTAACATTTTTAATTTTTCGGGGGAGGGGCATATTGCCCCAAGCCCAAAATTGCCTTGCTCCGGCACTGCCTGCATCCTTTATTAAAGACCACGGATTGCTGAAATTGCACTGCCACCGCACTTCCCCGTGAGTCTCGGTGCCAGAAAGTGAAAGGCACCTTCTTCAAAGGCGATAGTTGGCAGAGGTACTAAAGGAAATTTTGTTTGGGTTTAATTTAAAATCACATCACAAGTATTATTTTATAGACAAACTACTGTCTTTAACTACTTATCAAATGACACATCATTGTATTCTACTTTTGTGACCCATCCATTGCTACTGAGAAAAATATATACTTCCAATAAAAAAATCAAAAATGATTAAACTTCTCAAAATTTTAAAAATATTACAACCACTCTACATTACTTGTCCTATCATTCCGCACTGTCGGCCGAAAACTGCATTTAGATTTATGAACCGTTTACAAGATATGAGTGTGTCCCATAGTTGAAACCTATACATACTATGCTCATGTAGAAAAAAAATGAACATTTTGTATTTCTATTCGTAATATTCAATTTCTAAATGGCCAAGGATATAGAATTTTCGTAATAATTTTGATAACTGGTGTCCATTACGTCGCCATTCTTCGTGTGCCTCGGACCTGAGGCCCTTCGCACTCACCTTCTCGTAGACGTAGCTCTCGTCGTAGCGGCCGAGCATCTCGTTGAGCGTGAGGTCGTCGTCGTCGCCGTCGTCGGAGGGCCCGCCGCTGGCGCTGCCGTTGTGGGGCGTGCGGGAGCCGCCCGATGACGACGTGGTGGAGCACAGGCTGTCACGCCGCGCCGCCGCCGCCGCCCCCGCCGAGACACGCCCGCCGCCGGCGCCCCATGGCCGCGGGTGCCTGCACACATTGTTATTTTTAAGAACACACAGGCTGTACCACAAGAAAATCATACGGAGAAATCCATGAATGCGTCATTGAACACAATCATGCTGCGCTTCGACGAATGAAAGAATAACTCGTTTCTCCATTTTTATTGAAAAATGTGCGCGATTTCGATCCCGGCCGAGGTGCGTGAATTTTCGACGGGCGGAACTCATGCGGCATGTAAAAGGATCCCAGTGGATGCCCGAAAAATAAAATCCCTCTCGCAATATTACATTCTTATAAACAGATAGCTCGGACTTCGTTAACTGAGACCGACATCTGGCAGAAAAATTGAGACTCACAACCCGTGTGCATCAGTGGACCGCCTGCGAGGCGCACATGCTCAAAA
Source organism: Gryllus bimaculatus (assembly GCA_017312745.1). Taxonomy (NCBI): domain Eukaryota; kingdom Metazoa; phylum Arthropoda; class Insecta; order Orthoptera; family Gryllidae; genus Gryllus; species Gryllus bimaculatus. Next base: position 440,045 of record BOPP01000014.1, on the reverse strand, counting down.
AGTCCTCCGACCCGCGTCGGAGGTAGAATTCCAAGAAATCCTGGGATGAAAAAGAGGCTGCCATCCGCATTGCTTTGAAAATTCTCTTAGGGGGATCGCATGAGATCTATACATACTACTACCACTACCCAACCACTACTACTACTACTACTACTACTACTACTACTACTACTATTACCACATCTACTATCACTACCACAACCACTGCTACTACTACTACAACTACACCACTACCACAACCACTACCACTACTACTACTACCACAACCACTACCACTACTACTACTACTACCACTACGACTACTATTGATACTACTAATCCAACTGCTACCGCTGCTGCTACTGCTGCAGCTACTACTGCTACTACAGTTACAACTACTACATTTATGTAAAAGAGATATTTTCATATCGAAAAATGTCTGTTTCGGAGGTAACAGTAGTTGTTTTCTAGGTTCGATACATTCAATTCAATCACACATATTTCAGTTACGAACAGGAAACCCGAAACTTTTTTCCAAGAAATGGTCAATAAATACTGAGTTAAATGCCCGAGAGTCGCACAAGCCTGCACACACTATCGCTTACGACTATGAAGTAAATGCTTAATTGTACTTATCAGATAAAGATTTAAAAAGAAATTTGACACAGAACAATAAATGATATTATTGAACACAAATATGTTACATACATGCATTGAACAAAATTCGAACGAACGCGACATTCCAGTTCAACAGGAAACTCTACACATCCTCCAAGGTAAATCAACATTCAGGTGTTGCTGACCGCGGGCCGCGCACCTGTTCACTTCATTGCCACTACTACTATCAGTGCTGAACATGGGACTCACATAGAAAACTAGGGGTGCTAAAAGAGCACTACTTTCTCGCCATTACTAATGGTTATGTAATATTATTCACACCGTACTTTCTCTCCGAATTATTTTTTGTAAAACTCATTTGAAATCGTAGAATATTTGGTGCGAAAAATAAGTAGAATACGAGAAAGTAAAATAATTTAAAGTTAATAAATAATACGATAATGATATCAAATGTTGACAAACAAATAGATAAAAAACTATAGAATAGTAATTATTAAAGACTATGGTATTGAAACATTCTACAAATGTATAAAAGGATTGGTTTTTTTGATCGCGAATGGAAAATAGCCGTCATATCGCCTTTTGATATCTGTGCGTCGTTACAACAATGAGTAGCAACCAACAATCACTGCTCATCTAATCATTTTCACATTTACAACAACTAAAGGACACAATTTTAAATCAAGTAACATAAATATAATATAAATATTAAAATTTATTATGAAAGAATATATACATTTTAAGTTACGTAGCATCCAACTGCTTTAAAACACCTCCAAAATTACGATAAAGAAGGGCAGGATTTTCAGAGCAGGCGACGAACTTCGACACTCAATTACTCCAAAAACACTCATATTTTCGAAGAATTCACTATTATAGATTTTGGAAATTTGCTTTTGGTTGGCCCCTTTTCAATGAAAAAATGTCACTTCATAATTGCAGTTGGAGAAAGACACCGAGTTTGTTGTTTTTTTTGTTGTTTTTTTCAATTTTCAAAAAAATCAGCAGAGAGTATAAATCAGTGTTTTTAACCAACATGAAATCTGCAACATTTTCTTACGCGCTCTTCAGACTTCACAAACAAAACTTTATCAGAAACGATGGTGCTGTTTTTGAGAAAAATGTGTTTAAACAAAAATTAAAAATTGTCTACATTTTACAGAAAATTACGCGAAAAATACACCAATTTTCGAAGAATTATTTATGGCCTTAGTCTATATTTAACGAAAAATTTTTTTAACGAAAAAACTCCACCTTTAATATTTTAATCGTAGGAAGACGCCGAAAAAATTTTAATTTTTGCTTTTTTTGAAAAATTAGAGTTTTTAACGAGCATGAGACCTGAGACATTCTCTTACACGTCCTGCAGACTATCCAAAAACAAAATTTCATCATACCGATGGCTCCATTATTTAAATAATTTTGAAAATATCTTAGGGGTTTCATGTCACGTACTCTCCAAATTAAAATATCAGTTTCAAATTTAAGTTTAAAATTAAATAAAATTTAATTTTGGAGAAAATCGGCTGAACGGTTTAGCAGCTATCGTTGTACACAGACACACGGACGGACGCGCGTTTGGCCGTCAATCGATTTTTCGGTACCAAGGACTTACAAAACAGGGATTCTGGCTACACCACCTGTTAGAGGAATTTACCCTCTAAATTTAGTAACAGGATTTATCCACATTTTCGTTGCCCGGGTCCTGTAAGAAGAGTTTTTCTGCCGAAAATTCGCCGTTTTTTTTTTTTGCGCAGCATTACATAACTTTCTCTTCTTAAGAAGTTCCTTCTTGAGCGCGATTAAGTAAAAAGCATGATTGCCTGAATACAAATAAGTTGCATAAAAATTATACATTCAACTGAATCTCATATTTTGCAATGACATTTAAATGGTTTGTTTCCTCCAAAGAACTTGCTAACAAGTGACCGGGTGTGATGATTGTTGGCCTTTATGAACCTAATTTCATTTAGATGAACGTACGATAATTTTGAGAAACTTGCATGCAGTCAATTTTTGCCCCGATCTGAATAACGTCCAACGTCTAATATGCGTTATTCTGTAACTGTAGAAATTGAGTCGGTGGATGAAAAAAGTGATAGGAAAAGCGGAACTGATTTAGGATAATTATTTTCTCCGGATATTTTATCATACATATAATTTTGTTTTTAATATTGTGTTATAGGCAATCGCAGTTTTGGGGTGAAATGTGAATTTTCAGAGTTAAAAAGTCTATTCCTATTTGCAATTTAAACTTTTAACATGATTTTTGTTGTTTCTAAGGCACCTTGGTTTACGGAAACTTTATGTTCGTAATGATTTTATTTTGTTCGTTATGATCGCGGAGGTCTTTTTTGATGAAATGAAATAGTGGAGGAATGGGAATATTGTTTTGATATATTATTGTGGTTTTACATTATCCTTCACTTTTTATATGATAATGCCCATTTCCTATGTCTTTTCCGAACAACTGAACACTGATTAATGAACACAACAGTTTGCATAAACCATATTTTTATAAGGCGTATTGGTAAAAAAATTCACACAATTCCTTTTTTATAGAAATAATTATTTGTACTTCACAAATCGTTTTAATTTAAATAATTTACATGCGAGTGAATTCATGTTTGAATTGCCGGACAAAAACACTTCGGGCACGAAGACAAAGAACTTCAAAATTTACACATTTTAAACTTCGTTTACAATACTTCCCAATATATTCGTTCGGAATTGCTTACTTCTGTAAAACTCGTATTCTCTAGTGTCTTTACCATTTCACCTCTAAAAGATATCATTTCATCTTTGCCTTATATGTAGCTTCTACATTGGAAAGTGAAATATCAGTGAGAGCACAGCTCTAATATGTATTTCGCGAGCAAAGCTATTTTTCTTGTGAAACGTCCTCTCTTATAATTATTGCAAGACCAAATGCAGCTACTATCAAATTCGGAAAGCCCCAGAGGTGTCCTCACGATGTCCGGTCAACACTGTAAATCGAATGCTGCCAACAGGAAAGGTTACTCGCTCCCAGGGACTTAGCAAGGTCTAGTAGTAGCACAAATGCAGAGTGATAAAGTATCTTTCGTGTGAAAAAAATAAGCACAAGACATACCATGAAGTGTATTGATTCTTATTTGGTCACGATTTTAACATTTATTAAAATAACGAAACTCTCTTTTAACAATTTTGCACAAAAATTCCCTCTTTAAACGACATACTGAAAGTTAACTTTCACGAAACTCTTTTCCCATCTTCAGTGTGTCTATACCATGGAGAAGGAAAAATGAGAAAAATAACATAAAGTGTGTGAGAATATACATACGATATTTCGTATTATAAGAGATAAAATGACAATTAAATTAAATGAAATTAATAATAAACAATTAGAAATTAATAATTACTCATGCCCAAGCGACATGAATGACACTCAAACAT
>BOPP01000014.1:419254-431694 GCA_017312745.1 Gryllus bimaculatus | reverse complement strand
AAGAGAGAAGATTGCAGGTAAAAATCTTTTTTAGGCAATTAAAGAATATGATGTTGTGTAGCACAAGAAAATACGAGCGTGATTGAATTGTTACAGTTATTCTTTGTGTGTCCAAGTCTAAGCACCGCATACACTGAGGCTGGACCTTTTGGCCTTCGGGTCGTGCTTTACTTTCTGGTTAACACTAATGTTAGATTGATTAATTTGTAGCACTTTTGATTTTTGACTACCGTTGGAATTGCTGGCTTTGATTATAACTGGAATGGGCACGTTATTTTTAAAGTCTGTTACAACTGATGATGGACGGGAATTTGATGCCTGAAAGGTTTCTTCGTTATTTCCTCTAGTGTAATTGTTCGAGTGAATGTTTTTGGAAGACGACACAGATTTTTTTATATGGCTGCGAAGTCTTTTGTAGGTGGTGAAATTGTCTTTAGTTTCATGAGGGTATTTGATGGCTGCGTCTGAAGTCTGCTATTGATTTAAAAACATTATATTTTAATTCTGTTTCCGTTTGAAATCTGTTGTAAAAATGGCTGGTTATTTTGGGCTTTTAATCTCTTTGTTGAATTCCGGAAATAATTGAGATTTGTTTAATAGATGGGAGGGATTCTTAGGTTTTTGGCGTCCTTCTTGGGGCGAGGTGCAATTGGCAACTCAAATCTTTTGTCTTGATCTGATAGGTTTTCTTCAGGAACAGGCAATCTGTTCTTCCCTGACTGGTATATTATATACTGGAGTTTGAATCTGAGTGGTTGATTTCTTTCATTTGGGAGGATGTCTACATTTCTCCTGAGGTAATGGGTTCTCTTTTGCACTGTTAGTAAATTGTTAAACGACTCACGTGTTTGTCGGAAAAGGCTGCTTCGCCGCTAGCTTGCGTCTTTTGCTGAGCAGAGGTTACGACCTGGAGGTTTCCGAGCCCCGGTGGAGCATGTTGCGAGGCTTGTTATCGGCACTTGAAGCACAGTTGGCATATCTGCCCATACTGCAATGTTGAGGCAAGCTGAGAGTTTTGGCAGTCGGGATGGCTCCGAATACGAGATGATGTTGTTGTTGAATTTCTGGAAAGTGCTGGAGGTACTGTCCTGCAATGCTATATGACCTAGGTCACAGCTGGCTGAAGGGGCTCACCGTTAATAATAACTGATGAGCGAGGTTGGTTTATGGCACACTGTATGTTAGCTGATTGTACATCTGACACAGTACAAACTTCACAACAGCAACGAGTACTTCACTGTTTATAACACTTAGTGAACTGTCTGAGTAACTTCACTGACTAGGCCAGAGCGAGCGATGTTGTGCTGTTGAGTCACTGTTCAGAAAATGCAATTTTAAATCTTTTTTTATTTTGTTGATGCAACCAGAGTGTTTATATGCGAAGAGGATATAAGGTAAAGGGCATTCACGTATTCGCATTACCCTGAAGTCAAAGAAAGCCTACCGAAATTCCATGGTGCATTTATGCGTTATTGGAACTTTGCAGGGAATGTATTGAGAATAGCATAAAACAATGCTGAGGCACCACCGAAGAAAAAATATCAATATTCGCGAAAATGGAAATAACACAGCTGTAGGAAAGGGTAAAAAATGTAATATATTCAGAACAAAACCATTCTACCTCTTACACTCAGGTAGGCTGACGCAAAAGTAAGCAGGAGATGCAAAAGTAATATTGAGTCACCTCCTAAATGCAATTCCGTAAATTAATTTCGAAAACGATAAAGGTAAAGAGATATTTATGCTGGAAGCTTTCAAATCCTGGAGATGCTTGGTGCCTACCTTTGATACACACGCAATAAGAATGTAGTCAAATGATGAGCAGATAATGATCATAATGATTTTGTCGAGGACAGGTTTCCCTCATATTGACAATACTGGAGCCGGAAGAACAGCGTGCAATGTAGAGACGACCACGAAGCAGGCACTGGAAATGTAGCGTGGTGATGGCGGTGGCAGTGGCAGGGCAGGGGGAGCGGCGACACACAGGCAGTGGGGAAAATTAAATTTGGACCCACCTGCCGATCGATGCTACCGAAATCCCATCAACAGTAGCCGCTGCAGGGCAGGGCGGCGTCAGCGGAAGCTGTTTGATGCAAGGCCTAGCGCGCGTGTTTCGGGGGGCTCTACTGATCACCTCACCACTTCTCTTTGGTAGGTGGTACACCTTCCTGCCGATCCGTAATTGAGCCTTGTACGCTAGCGGATTAATTTGTTCACTTCATTTTAAATATGAGTTACGTCAGGAACAAAAATATAAACTATTCTGCGGCATGATTTGTCTAGAGGTGAACATCTACGAGTATGTAGTATGTCTGTACTGATTCACAAAATTTGAACAATAACTATTTGAAGAATAATCTAAAACGATTAGATTTGAAAGTATCTTTGAATGTATCACCAAAGAGGAAGTTTAAAATTGCGATGGTGAACGGGGTTAGGGCGTGCAGAATATTTACAGAGCGGTCATGAAGTTTCTTTGAAATAAGTGAATGTCAGGATTCTGAAAAAGAGAGAATTTTCTAATGTTAATATTTTTAGGAAATATAAGTTCAAATTCGAATTTTAGTTTAGCAACTGGTGGTTTGTTTGTGGATATACGTGATCGTTTACTCTGTCTGAAACTTCTGAAGTCCCGGTTGAATGAATTTCATGAACATGAGATTAACTTCCGCTTTCCCAATTATTTAAATTGACGTAAATTTCATTTGCCTTATCAATTCTCCACAAGGAAATGGTACCTTAAAGCAAAATTGTGTGACTCTGCTGTGCCCTGGATAAAAACAATGGCACTGAAACAGGAATTACTCTGATATACACACATTTAGTTCACAAACATTTAGGTCGTTTGTAGTAATGAAGTTGATGTCTGTCATTGATTTAAAATTAACTACCTATTTTAAAGCTCAGATTGTTATTTACAAGGTTAGAAACACATACAATTGTTTCTAAAATTGTTATCTGTATATTTGTCCGAGCAAATACTAGAATACCACTTCGATGGTATTTCGCTCTAAGGTAATTTTGCGGGCTTAAACTAGGCTGTAATATAATAAATGTAAATAAAAGAAACGATGCTTGGTGAATAACTTCTAGAAGTATCAACCGATTGTAATACTATTTCAGACATACGTATGTAGTATCAACCCGACTTATGATGTTAACAAGTCACTTTCATGGCCGGCAAACGATATTTGTTGACTATTTCAGTCATGAAATTAAGACCAATAGTGTTTAAGAATGCATACGCTATTAACAAATCAGAACAGTGATTTACAAAAAAGCAACAGTTTTCTTTATTAATTTTAATTAACAACTCCTCCTTAGTGCTCAATCATAATCTAAGATTCAACTAACTTAAGAAATGGAATGTATCGATTGTTAATATGCAATAAAGCGCGCTGTTCTATTGTCTTATTAAACATTCATTGTTAACTGAAGGAACTAGTGAAAGGATTTGGTGATGCGTCAGAGAAAGAAATGAACAATAATATTCGTTGAGCTACTCCAGAGAACAGAGATAAAAGTAGAAAATGTTTGGAAACAATTTGGAAATTTTTGTTAGAACCGAAACTATACGTTAAGAAAAGATATACCAATTCTAGAAATTATGAACATTTTGAAGCAAATGAAATCAAATAAACATAATATACATATACTATATAGTTCGTGATTTCGTTACGTGCATTTTCTATTTTTTCGTATTCGTATTGTATTGCGGCTCAGAACGAGTCAGGGCAGGGCGTAACGGAGAGGAGTAGAGAAGAGCTAGGAATACGAGGCAGGCTGAGATCGGGCTTGTGGTAGGAGGCAGGTTGAGAACGAGGGGAACAAGACGTGGCGGAGAGGAATGAGGCGGGCCATACATAGCGCGGTGGGGGCGAGATATGGAGGAGCTGGACGGGCAGGACGGAGCGGGACGGGCATGAGGGTGCGGGAAGGGAAGGGACGGGGGAGCGACGGGCCGGAGCAGGAAGGAGAGGACGGGACTGACAGTTTTGGACGGTGGCGACGGGATGGAACGGACAGGACGGGAAAGAACGGAACGAGGCGGGGACACCTCTGTAGATACCAAAATTCATCCCCCCGTATCCTGTCTAATACATTGTGATAAATACTCAGACAATGCGAGATACTTCAGCAATGACAATGACAAACTTAAGGTTTCAGCAGTCCCACCAATCACTACGTATCTCAAATACAGCTAACTATCGTAGAGCCAGTGGATGTAAGGTCGGAAATGTAGCAGCGGGGGAAATGCCTGCGCCGCCACACGCAATCGTGGAACGCTATCCCCTCTCCCGTTTGCAGCTGCGCGTGTCAGGCCGCTGAAGACAAAAGGCGGCCGACATCCGCTGCCGTTCTCGAATGGAAAAATATAACGAAATGAAAGGCGCGCCAGAACAAACAAGCCGGCGACGATGAAAGGAGGCCGTGGCGGCGGCGCACCAGAGAGGCCCTCGCACAGCGCCAAAAGACTCGGAGGAACGGAAGATGAAATGCTGATACTCGTACGTCACGCGGCAGACAGCACAGCCACAAGACATGCCCGATTTTGAGCCTATCAAACCACGCCGCGTGCATTTCGGAACGCTCGCGCGTGCTGATGTAATTGGCACGCCCGTGCTCTCGCGTTAGCGCGTCTCGTCCCTTGTTGCACCGACAGCTTGAGCGGGGGTCTTGTAGCAGTTCCAGAAGAGCGCTCAGCAATGCGGTAGCAGCGGCGGCGGTGACAGAAGACCGGGGGCGAGACTTTCGGGGGATGGGAGGGGGACAACTGCCCCTCCCCCCATATTGGAACAAATTTAAAAAAATAGACATTTCATTTCCCGGATCTTCAAATTTACATTATAAAAGACTTACTTTTTTCTGTATTTCGAGAAAATATTGTACAGTATTTTAGTGACTGGGTCATTCCACCTCAAATGAACCAGGGTCCCAACCCCCACAGTTTCAGATTTTTTCCAAACTTTATGTTTCTGAAGTACTTATTAAAATATACAAAATGAGCGATTATGAAGGCTGTAGCAAATATAGTTTCCCGTTTATAATGATTTGAAGTTCGGAAGAATCGCGAAATAACTGCGCACATTAATATAGATAAATTACATTATCTCAGACATTTTCAAAGATAAAAAATTGTTCATATATCATTTTAAAGCTTATAAATAAGGCTTTCTAACGCGTGTCGAAGAATCAAATACTTATTTTTAAAAGATTTCAAAATTAAGGAATACATATTTTAAAATTTATTTAAAGAAAATGAATTTTTCACATAATCAAACAAAACAGCCTTTTAATGTTTATATATATTTACCTACAAAACGGTAAATAGAGCAATTGCAGAAGTAGAAGTGAACACTTTTAGACTGACTTTGTGGAGTTTTAATCTCTTCGAAAATTAGTGGACAAAAATATGCAAGTGTTAAGCAAATCCGCGGAAGAATAAGTTGTCGATGATTTTGCGACATAATTGTCGGAACTAATTGAGAATTATCGTTTTAGAGAATAACGCTGCAGATCCGCATACACATGAAAGGGTATAGCCGGATAAGGCGGTGAAAAGTGTCCCCAAACCATACAAAATATCGTAATTTGCACAAAAATCAGCCTACTAGGGCAATCTGTTGCAGAGATACAACAGAAATTGCTGGTTTCAGGCTGAAAAAAATTGCAGAGGGGGAAAAATAGTTGCATTTGAAAGTATTTTTGTCAATCAATTTTGACGCGCAATTGACACAGAAAATAAACAAATAGTTTTTTGAAATTGATTTTCGACATGATAGCGTTCGGAGTATTGTTTCAGTTTACTCCGTAGAATTTGTCTTATAATATTCTATAACATATTTTTTTAAAGATTCCCATGGTTCCCATAGTTTTACTGTACTAATCAAGTCACTGCAGTTGGAACGCACGTAGGGTTCAGAACCAAACATTGAATTCTGATTACTTCTTAAAGGTACCCACTAACAAGCATCGGTCATTGGGAATGAGTCCTAATTAGTGTGGTACAATTTCCCCACTTCATTCTTTAGCGTGAGTAGTGCGTTTGGGTGAGATAATCGCCCTGCAATGATTGTGCAGAAATCGCCGTTCGGAGGTGTTCGAAGTGTGAAATAGTGTGTCTTATCTGTGGAAATTATGCCTCCGATGACTTTGTTTAAATATTTTAAGTTTACAGAGGACGTAATGTTAAGATGGGTGTCTGCTGCAAGCAGAAATTCTTTCCATGAGAATGCTCATTGTCATACTCAGTCGTCAGCGGTAATTTGGTCTTATGAGGTTAATGTCCACTGCTAAGATTGCACTCAGACTTGTCTGTTCCCGATCACTTTTAAATTATTAACAATGTAAATATTTCCGGTGTACAACTTGTCACCTAAAATTTAAAATAATTCATTAACTTACTTCAATTTCAGTGTAATAATTAATATTAATAACTGTTGAAAGATATTACAGCAGTAAATAATATTTTAGGACAAGAAACGATTTGATTTGACGAATCGAAGACGAATTTTGATTTGGTTGTCTCTATTGAAATTATATTTTTTAATATTTTCAGTCCCTTTTTAATGAGGAACATTAACATTTAAAGAATCCAAATTTATTTCATAACTTTGTTCAATGAATGTTTACAACATTTCAGTGACTGTTCTGTTTAGCTCAAGTACAAATTAAACTATCTACAAAATTAGTTTGGAAGAAGCCAAATTGGTGTTTACAATATTGGCTAAATTAAGAAAGAACATAAAACCAGTTTAAAAATAAAGAATTAACCCAATTCAATTTGAAAGCTCACTTGTTATTCTATACATCAAAATATGAAATACAATTTAAATATATTTTTAAAAGAACATTTATCGTTGTATTTTTTTGGAGGCTGTACATTTTAAAGTGTTAAATTCCAGTTTGTAAATTTCCTGAACTTTACATTGTGTATATTGAGTTTTTGTGGTAGGCGTGTGCGGACTAAAACAACTAAGAAAGCATTCATTTCTGGACCTCCTTTTGTAATTGGAAAATAATTGAAATTTATTTTAAGTAATTATGTTTCACATTGATAGTACAGATATCTCGCGACCCACTTCAATTTGGGTTGTTCTTTTTTATACATTCAGAATACTGTTACTTTCAGAAACTACTAAGGACTAACAATTTTTATGTTGGTAAACTTTGTAATGTGTACCATGTAACAATGCAAATTTCATGCTGAGAGGCGAGAATTTTGTTTCTATAATAGGTATTATAGAAAATTTGAAACAATCAATTTTGGAAGACTGCTGGCTCTGATTTTGACACAGATTTTTATGAAAAAAAATAATAATAATAATAAAAATAACATTTTTAATCCAGTTTCAGGGAACACTGATATTAATGTTCCAGTGCCAAAATTGACCTACTATACAGAAACAAAGTTTTAGAAAGAAGAAATGGGGATTTAAACTACCCCTCACATGTGAAAATTTAATTACACTGCGATTTTTTAATAAAACTTTATATTTTGGGAACACTTATTATAGTTTGGGTTTGATATGAAGATATGATTATGATTAATGCATTTATGAAAGCTATTTCTTTTTGTATTTATTATTTCTTCTTTAAGAGTACTTACATTGTTTCCTGACTCACTATTTTTGAACAACGAAATTTATTTGACTAGCTTAATTTGAACTTCGTTCAACGCTGAGAGACCTGCAAGTAATAATTAGAAGTTCAATAAAATAACAATAATGTGTATAAATACAATGGATTTTAATTTGACCTCTTGATTTCATATTCCAAAAGAGTAATTACTGCATTAAATATTTTGATTACAAGAGACTATGTGCCCCTTCCAAAATGTTCATGTGCAAACATGTCTGCTTTTAACAATGTGAGAGAATTTACAGCATTCTCATATGCAAAACTGGTATCTTCCTTTTCTGGAACTCTTAGAACTGAGATAACTTAATTAAATTTGGCTTCATTGTAATGTTTAGTTTTTTGTGGCCTAGGGCATTTATGACTTATTACTTGTTCATTATTAAAATGTATAAAATGATCATATACATAAGTATTTAAAATACAATGTGGAATTTGTAAATATATCCAACAACTTTTTTTTCTCATATAGATTTCCCAAATTAATCTATTTTAAATGATATCACGTTTGTTTTTTCCTGTTCGTGTTTTTCATGTCTGTGAAACTGTTATCAGATTAATGTGATTTAGTTTTATTATATTAATCTATTCAGACCCTTGTATCACTGGAGTCATTTGCAACTTGCAGCCCACAGCTATCAATAAGTAAATTCCCCCGATTATCTTCAAAATATCATTAAAAGCATTCTGTCAGAGAGGGATTTCAAAGTTAGTATAAACAACAATAAATCAAGAGCACATATCATCAAAGCCGGTGTGCCGCAAGGTTCGCCACTTTCTCCCTTATTGTTCAACATATATATAGCTGACTATCCACAAATGACTTACTCAGAAATAGCGCTTTATGCAGATGATGCAGTATTATTTAATGCAAATTCAAACATTACCAACGCTTGCAAAGATCTCCAGTCGGACTTAAATGAATTTGTCGAATGGACAATGAAATGGAGAATTGCCATAAACCCTACCAAATCACAGCCTAAAATATTCTCACTTAGAAAAATACATCAACCACGACAAATTAAAATTAATAATACTGCAATTCCTTGGCTTAATAATGAAACGCCCGTAAAATATCTGGGTATATTACTGGATCAAAAATTAACATGGAAAAACCACATTCAAGAAATAACGAACAAAACATACGCAAAAATGAACAAACTCTACCCCATAATTAATTACAAGTCATCGCTTAGCCTGGACTGCGCATTATCAATATTTAAAACGATAATACGTCCTTCATTAACATACGCCTGTCAAGTTTGGAACAATTTAGCAAACACACATCTAAAGAAACTACAAATCATTCAAAACAAGTTTCTAAGAAAAGCCGTACAAGCCCCTTGGTTTATTCCAAATATGCAAATTCACAGAGAGCTAAACATCCTTTCCATTAGCGAATATATTCAACGGATGAGTAACAGATTTTTCACCCTTCTTCCGTCGTGTACAAGTGCACAAATATTTAATCTAGGCAAAAATGCTTCCATCCCAACCCGCATTATTCCCGATACCCAAAGACTCTCTTAAACCACCATAAATTAGAATAATTTCCATCCCCTCCCATTAATCAATTCCGCTGCTGGAAAAAAATAAAATTAATGCATTAATAAAAAAAACTAAATAAATTTCTTTTGAATTACTGCTCTGCAGACTTTGTTTACGAGGTAGCCGTGTGGTCCTCCTCACAATACTGTCAGCCGAAAGGCCAAAAATTATGTTGTAATAATAAATGTAAATTAAAACCCCTGAAAGGCATATTATGCCGAACAGGCAGAAAAATAAATTAAAAAAAGTAAAGGTAAATTAGTTTCATGAAATGTAAAAAACTGAAACTTTCATATATTTATGATTATGCGCCACAAGTTGCTTATGACTTAAGTGAAACAAGGAACCAAATAAATCAATACAAAGAAATGAATTAACAGCAATCAAATTTAAAAATGCACAGTGTTTTGCTTAATTTTGTTTTGATTTTTGTTGGGTAGGGAAGAGATATCACTTCTTGCTACTATATGTTAGAGAACATATTTATCAAAATAATAAGAAATTATTTCAGATTTAATCTTAATGTATCAAATTCTATTCAGCAACTGTTTTAGTCTCAAGTTTAAAAAAAACAATAAAAAACATTAATGAAAGTGCTTTCACATTTTTGCATTTACAAAAAATGTAATGCAACAATTTTCGGATTCAATTTACAATTTAAAGTACGGGTATAAAACAAGGCGAATCTCTCCAATGAAACATCGGTTGATGCGAATAATTCCATAGTTGGTATAAATATTTTTTGTAGTAACTGTGACGAAAAAATAGGGGTTGTCCAACCATTTGGAAGTTCCGAGAGAGTCTGTCTTGAATTGCAAACATTTTGTGGTTCACGGTACTACGTAGACAAGAGGACCACCAGAAACAGCGGTGGTTTAGGACCCCACGGAGGTCCACGCATGACACCTACGGAGTGTCAACCACAAAAATAGCTGGGCCAAATTTTACTATTGATCCTGGTAGGAGAACCGTATTTCAATGTGCGGCAACCATTCCTTTTCCGCGGTGCAGTTTTAAAATTTGATATTCGCGCCAAAATATGTTTTGGAAAAAAATGTTCACCAATGTTTAAACAATCTATATTTAAATTATTGAAAAGTCTCAGTTACGAACATGATTTACAACTGTTTGTTGACAAATATTTGTTGTTTTTTGGAGAAAGTATTTATATTATCGAAATAACATCATCAAATCCCTTCTGCTTTTATATTTATGTATTGTTGCCAATGTAATTCAAATGTAAGAATTATTCATGTTTATAATTTAAATCCCTCCGCTGGGGACACCGCCTTGAAGTAGCACTGTCCGTGCGGGCGGGGAGGCTTGTGTGCTTCGGTGAGGTGAGGGCTAAGCCGGCGGTAGCATGACTATTTTCTACGCATGACTACTGGTAGGGTCACCCATGCCGGACAGGCCAAAACTGAGGGGCCAGACTATAGTCGTGTCCTACCACGTCTATCCATCCCAATCTTAATCGTACATTCTTTCCTATCTTTTGTCCTTCCCCCATAACAATGTGTTCATATCGGTTATGGTTTCCTTAATCTACCATTGTGACATCTTTAACTATCTTGTACCACAATGCTTTCAATCTATTCTATCGGCCTCCCTTGGTCAACTCTTGTTTTCTTCTGACCCCGACGCTATTAGGTTTGAGGGCTAGGGAGTCTTTCCTCCGTCTTCCTTCCTTATTTCTTTAGGAGTGTAGTAGACAGGTATTACGCGGTAGCACCCCAGAAGCAATCCAAGTATGAAATGGTGCATGATCCAACAGGAGAAGGTGGGATTCACTAACGTTGGGAATTAATTCATCCTAAAGAGTGGATCAGGGGTAGGCTGGATCCTCAAGCTATGGTGGAAGCAATCAGCCCTAAGAGATGGGGAACCCCTGAAATAAAAGCTCCGGTCCTCCAGGTTTGGGGGTTGTGCTGTGGGGCAGCACCCTGCACACGGTAAAACATCACACACGGCTAAAAATCTCAGTTATAGGAATGCCTCGGATATTTCAAGAAGGGAAACGACACATCAGCAAAGAAAATGGACTCTGAATATTGGTATATGGAATGTACAAAGTATATGAAATAAACAACAAGAAGTAATCCAGGAAATGATGAGAAGAAACATAGATATAATGCCGTCTGTCTGAAAACAAAAAGAAAGGGCAAGGGAGCGAGACATGAACAACTTGTGGCACTTTTATACAGTGGTGTCAAACATCATGAAAATGCAAAGCCGGAATTTCTATTTGTTATTTCGAGAAAGATTCGGTAATGTATAAAAAGTTGGGAGTATATAAACGAACGTCTTATTAAAGTAGTGTTAAAATCAGAGGAAAATAACATAAGTGTCAGGATATATAATTTGAATGATGATGCCCCATGGGCTAAGAAAGATGAATTTTGAAATGACAGGTCAAAGAAACCTTGACGAATTCCAAGTCCCATGAAATAATATTTGCCTAGGAGATTTTAAAGGCAGAGTTTGGAAGAGACAAGAACAAATATTGTGTGGTCAACATGGTGAGGAAACTTGCAATGACAATGGAAAAAGAACTTATTAATATTTGTGAAGTATGGAAATGAAATTAATAACACTTTCTCCAACATAAAGATATTCATAAATATACCTGGTACCAACATCAAAAAACAAAACATCCTATAATAGACCTCTGTGTAACTAAGTCAAGAAAACTTCACTCAAAGTCCAAGATTAGAGTGAAATCGGGGAAGCCCAAATGTAGCGACATTGTTTGGTATTTTGCTAAAAAATATCATCACATTTTACATGAATAGCAACAGATATAGAAAATCAGGAAGGGATTTGTCGATGAGGAACCTACCAAATACAATTAAGCAGTCTTTTCTGATGAAAGTACAGCATCTCTACAGTAAAAAGGCTTGACGAACTAAACTATTGGTTTAAACGCAGGCCAATAGAAAAAGAATATGAACACATAAAAAGAATGTATTTACCAAGCCGCAGCAGGAGGCTTTAAGTAACTTGTAAATTAAAACCGAAACAGTAATTGGTGGACACAAGTCTAGAAGAAAGATTAAGAGGAAAAGAGAACTGTATTTGAAATGCTTAGTTGACAAAAGAACCGAAACTAATTTACAGGTACAAAGCAATAAGTAGAGGAAGTAAAACAAGAAGTATTATCTAGGGAAAATAAATTATGGCTGGCTAATGCGATTATATAGAACAATTCATAGGTGGAGCAAGGAGCTCAGAAGCTTGGGTAGTGCGACGGT
>BOPP01000014.1:387045-399891 GCA_017312745.1 Gryllus bimaculatus | reverse complement strand
TATATATATATATAAGCTTAAACACACACACACACACCAGTGATGTGCGTCTAAGCGTAAAGAACCATAATCTACATCTACACGTAAACAATGCGTAGACAAGTACTCTGCGTAGGCAGAGATAATCTATGTAGACAGCAAAAATATATTTTTTTGTGGGGCAGTGGCGAATCTACGAGGGCCAGGCTCCGCCCCGAAAGCCAACATTTATTAATAATAATTAAATGTTAATATAATGGGTATATGAACTTTGTCTGGGGCTGTTAGCCACTTTACCCGTTGGTTGTTGATCATTATTTTTTGGTATCCAACTTTAACTGAGTTGCCCTTCACTCTTTCTTTCCTTGCGCATTGTCTGAAAGTTGCCTGTATTTCACGCTCCATTTTTGTCAATTCATTATCAATGTAGCAGTTCTGACCCTTTAGTTTGTTTTTATTCATGATAGCAATTTTACCTTCAAATCGATTAAGTTCCACCCTTACAAAACGCTTCTCTTTCATACCTTTGCCTCTATAGCTTGTCTTGTTGAAGTCATCGTTGTAGTAATTTTCATTAGGATTCCTTTAACTATCGTATTCACTGTGTTTATCGAGTTCTCGTCAAATTCCTTGCTTTTTATGATAATGTTATTTCTTTTATCTTATTTGCCTTTTCTCCTCTGCTTCTTGCATGTTTTTAATGTTTTCTTCAAGTTGTTTCGTTTTTTATTTGTTGTGTTGGTAACTGGTTATTTTGTTTTCCAATGTGACACATTTATCTTCTAGTTTTTGTCCTAGCTTTGGATTAATTCTTTAATATCAGTAATGCCACTTTTCGTTTCTTTCCTAAAATCCTCGGTCTGCCTTCTCAATTCTTTAAGTTCGGAGATTATATCAGAAAGCGTTGTAATGGGTGAGTCACCGTAATGGGTGAGTTTGTGCTGTTGTCATCAACGTTTGTAAAGCTATGATTGTTTTTTGAAACTACCTGTTTGTAGTTTGAAAGTTTTGGTGCTTCTGCCAACCCTACTGTCATATTGTACTTTGAATTTGCCGCCTGGTTGCAGGTTCTACTTGTAATATTTCCGCCTGCCTCCAAAAGATCGCAATCTGGTTTACCCTTGCTATGGCGGTTACTTATTGCTGTCAGTAGGTGTCTATTTGTTCTCTTGTCAGGATCCACTAAACGCGTCTTAAGTTGGTTGTCCGCCCTTGTCACTGTCCGCACTGGCTACTTTCTTAAGTTGGTATACCTGTTACTAGTTTTCTATTTTAGCTTCTCTGGAGGAGGTTAAGATCCTTTCTGTGATGCTAATTACACTGATTAAAGGTGAGATACTTGTGCTTATCCAGAGACTTGTTATAATGATTGTCCTGCGTCTAGATGGAAGAACTGAGGTTCGAACTCGCGTATTCGTCGTATATTCAGGCCGCGAACGTCGCCACCGTTCTTCCCGTGCAAACCACCAAATCAGGGTCGTCTGCAGGGTCGTCCTGGTACCTGGGAGAAGTCGAGTCTTGCATACGAACGTAACTGGTCACCTGGGAGTAAACGACGACCCACCGAAAATTTCGTTGCCTAAATGCTTTCTAACATCATAAACAAATACATTTCGGTATTTATGTGACCGTTGTATTCTTAACTTTATTTCTCGAATATTTTGTTATTTAAAATTATTGATATAAATTTATAAAATCCATTAATTCATTAAAGCAATTTTTTGCATAGAATGAAAAATAAGTTTATAAATTTTAAATGCCACAGCGAGTTCACTTCGGAGAGGAACAAAATCAAAATACTGCATGTAGCAGTTTTTCAATGAACAAAAAGCTTGCTCTGAGCATTTTATTTCTCTTACTAGCGAGATAAAGAACCACGATCACAAAACGTTTCACTACCTTTCTGTTTTGCTTCTCCATTTACTTGGGTTTAATTACGTTATTTTTATGCTGTTGATCTAGCTGAAAATCAACTCTGAATGTACCGAAAGTTGTGAGAGATATTTGTGCTCGAATATGAGACTGATTGCTGATGTTGACTTGCTGCTTTCAAAAGATTGTTCATGTCATCATATCCAACTGACTCCCAGACACTTATTTCATTTCAATACATTGTGCAGGACAAGCAATACAGTTTCGACGTGCTTCTGTATCAACACAACCATTTTATTTTATTATATTGTACAGCATTAAAATGGCGAATACATCGATTTATTTTGCATTCGGCAAGTCAGGAGTTGGCTTACCATTTTCGATTATTTCCTTCTTCTCTTCAAAATTTCTTGTTCTGAATGAGTGTTTGTGTATATTCTCCAGAAAGCATCGGTACGTTGGGGTCCCTTGGTTTGCACTTTTCTCGCTAGATGCCATGACTACTGCGCGGAATGAATTTGCCAATGTATTCCCTTCCCGCAAGGGACAGCTGCAGAACTGAACGCAATGAATTAGTTTTTTTAGAACACTTTTTTTTAACTTACTATAGCGTTCTCGATATTATTATGTACTTTATACTAGCATTGTATTATGATGAATTAAGCACGCAGATCAAACACTCTCAAAAAGCCAAAACAATAAATTCTTTCGAACCTGAAATAGCTACCAGCCGATCACAACAGAACGTATCGAAAAACTCATTCTCGCGCACTTACGGACCGACTTCACTTCAACGAAACATGAAGTCGAACGCCTTCAAGAACGAAGAAACTTTGCTGATGGCAACGGAAACAAATCCTCGGAAGCCCATTGCATCAGAGCAGGTCATATGATGTACCATAGCAAGTGGCGAGAGAATTGTCAGAGCCGCTTACACGATCATGGAACTGTAACTGTTGGGCTTCTTTGCGCGGATAAAGGGTGAATATGTAAATAGTTCGAAATGCCTAAAAACGAATACAATATGTTGAAACGGGATGTTTTAGTTAACAGTAAAAATATACAAATGCATATAAATCACAGTCCTAGACATGAGTAAACAGTTTTGATTTAGCATAAGCAACAAACATTATAAATACAGAAATGATGTTTTCTCTGTTTTACATAAGGGAGTGACCCATTCTCTTCATTCCATGGAATGCACGCCATTGCAGTAAATTAGTTGTGGTGAAACACGAGCAAGTTAGGTGTACGCTATTCGGAATGTACTCATGTACTCTACCCTTAATTTGGTTAACTTTTAATTGCAGTGTCTGCCCAATATTTACGCTTAATATACAAAATATCATAGATAAATCTACTTAGTCACATAGTTTCATCTATTATCAACAATCAATGCGCTGACTGGGGGTTTAGAACAAGCGCTCGCGATAATTTGAAGAATAGTAAAAGGTCCTCGCCAACGAAACAATTTAAAAATAAAAATAATAAACTTATGAAAATAAATAAATAAATAAATAAATAAGGATCATTTATGTCATATTGTCATTTTACAGTTAGTACTGCCGCGGTTAAGAATAAGTTATATTAGAGCACAATAATTGTTACCACTTCGTCACAAATTAGGAAATGAAATTGTAAACGTAGGTACCTTTAATATTCCAATACATGATTAACCTAGTTTTACAGTTTAGAAAGTCAGAACAATACATTAGATGATTTCTCGTTTGAAGTTTGAGAGTTACGTATTTCACTGAATTATTGAGTTGTAGAGGATATATTCTTTTATTGTAATGGATTTTTCTTCGTTATGTGTTCCCAACATAGCGAGCATATTTTGTTATTAACCTCATGGGGAACATAGCAACTATCAAATATCAAATTAAGTAATAAAGCTTTCGTGCACAATAATTGTAGAAACATGACTTAATGAAAATACGTGTTAACCGCAATGGAAATGGGGGGACATGAAACAGACAACCGGAATGTTTTCAAACATTAACACACATCATTTATTTCTGGTTAGGTTGCATTGAAAATGAGCTAAATTTTTATGAGATAAATTGAGATAAATTAAATAAATAAATAATAAAATGAGATAAATTTTTGAGGTAGTTTATAACTGTTACATTTAATAGTGAACAACATTTATTGGTTATTACGTAAACGGACACGGCAGAGAAGACCAATTGAAGCACCTCATCCGTTTAGACCACGCTCAAAACAGTTTAGTTTTAAGCCTAAATTGATGCTGTTAAAGCATTGAATACTGAAACTCGCAATTCACTCTGGATTGAGAAAAGACTTTCTTAGAAATTCCTCGTGAACAAAAGCCTAAGGCAAGAATGTTCTCTAGCCCCCTCAATATTTAAAATATGTCTTGAGGAAGACCTCAAAATGTGGAAAAAGAAGTATAATGAAATGGGACTACCTGTAAATTACAATATACTTCACACAGTACACTTTACCGATGATCAGATAGCCATAGCTCTGTGAAGATGACGCAAGCTTCCGTAAGTGTAGGAAAACTGGAGTCTTACTACTAACATCCATAAGACGGAATATGGATAAGGGGACCTCAACGTAGTAACTACAATGTCAAACAATGCAAGTCAGTCATGTCAATTGTAACCCTCTCCTCAAATGCAAGAAGTACTGACGACATCTCAAATAAAATAGGCCAAGGAAAATAATTTGGCAATTAAACTACTTTGCAGTGCAAAAATCAACAAAAAATAAACGCATTATTTATAAACCAATAGTATAGGACACATGTGCTTAGGGAGCGGAAACGTGGGAATTAAGTAAAAGACATAGAACTCGGTTGATGTTCCTTGAAAACGACTTTTGGAGAAGGAGCTATCGTGTGACAAAATTTGATCTTATACGAAACGAAGACATCCGACAAAAGATGTATGTGGAAGGATCCATTTTAGAGACGGTTGAAGCCCAGTGAATGAGTTGGCAAAGACATCTCTAACGCTTAGATCACATAAGGTGGCCAAAGAAAGTGTGGTTGTAGACACCTACAACACGAAAGAAACATGGCAGGCCTCCCACAAGCTGAGAGAAAGATATAAGAAAGACGAGGAGAGATAGAGGAGGATACGGTTGACACATATAAAGATACAGTATATACACATAAAGAAAAAGAAAACATATATTGCGATAGTTTTCATATTTAACTTATTTAATTATGTATAATTATGTATTTTATCATGCCCCAAGTTGGCAGCCATTTGTAAAATTTGTATTTATTAACAAATTAACTTCCACGAATACAATATTGATTAATATTACTATTTCAAACATTATATTGATTTTACAAACCTGGGTACGACATATTTACACACTACCCTCTTACTATTACTTACTATTGTGTACGTGTGACTCTACAGAGCCGCGATTTCTGAAAGTTCTGCTGTATTATTTTGTTATATAAAAATTGATGGTAACGTCTACAAATTATCGTACATCTACATTTGGTTTACTATTGGTCTTTGAGCTCATTATTGATTTATCTTTAATTTGTATAGTTATTATAGTTATTAATTTGTATAGTTAATTTGTATAGTTATAGTACAGATTCTGTACGGTATATCCTGTATAAATGTAAGCTTACGGAAATATGTTCCTCGCCGCTCATCAAAACGTTTTCTATCCGGATGCCGTCAATGGGATGTTTTCACGACGCTCCTGTTATCGTCGTAAATTCTGGCAGCGGGATAATTTTTGTAATGTTCCCCGAAAATTCTAACTGTTTGATAATAATATACTATAAAACGATCTATTCACTTAATGCAGTCGCGAAAGTGACTTTCCCTTCTTGCGCCTCGGATGAAGCGCCTACTCGCGACTGCCAATCATTTTACCTAACTTAAAACAATATGTATGCACAGTTACGAATCTATTCTACATTAATTCCCCACTTACGAAGGCTATTTTACATGAACCTCCGAAATCACAAATTGCAACTCAAGCTAAGAATGATACCCCCAAATTACAAATTATATACTATACATGAACAATTCACCCAATTAACATACGTTTCCCGTTTCCTAATGTCAAAAGCCAGCCTATGTCTGCAAAACTATTACCGTCCGATTCTATTGCTGCCAAGAGAGAGACTGGCTCATTATAAATAATCCCGAAACCTCGATCCAACGCCGCCTCGTCATTTATTCAACATTATGGTCCTGATGCCATGCTTCGCAAAAGAATCACGTCCAGGCGCACGGAAGAAAAGAAGCACGGAGCCCGAAGTTTGTTGACCTGTCGTCCTGACGACGTGTATTCCTTGGTCTACATTTATTTATTTAGTCAAAAACAGTAAAACCTGTAAGTGACGTATGGGGGAGATCATCTGCTCACGTTTTCGTAAGTTCCAGAATTCCTTCCCATGACTTTAATGATAAATAGTTGATGGATGAGTGAAAGTTAAATATAAATTTAAAAAAATTTAAATAGATCTGCAGAATAAATGTCAATTCTTTATTATCAAACAAAGTAAACAGGCAGATAATTTGTAGGTGTTACCATCATTTTTTTATAACAAGATAATACAGCAGAACTTACAGGAATCGCGGCACTGTAGAGTCGCACGATAATAGTAAGTACACGAATTTATGTCATGTTTCAGGCATTCTCTGAAGTATAACACAAAAGGTTGCAGAGTAGCTAAGACATTAATTCACAGAAGTATCTGAATAACATCTTGAGTACGAAATAGTAGTTTTCTAAAAAAATATCACACTGGGCAAAGAAAACTCATAGTCTAATTATAATTTTTGTTTCATGAAGAGAGCAGAAGTCGGCAATCGATGGGTCAAGACAACAGAAGACGAAGCCAGTTAGTTTCTTTATTACTCGAGGTAATACGTTAGGGTGACCAGGACCAACGGTGCACGTTTATTCATCATTGTAACTGCCCATCATATTTGCGGCATTAACGAGCATGGCCAATTCTCACTTTCTTGAAAGAACTTAACTCGTCACGAGAAGGCATTTTGAAAATAAGTTTTTCCAATACACACCGCTTTTTTGACAGCAATCAGTCAATTTTCAATCTCTCAAGGATGATGGATGTAACAACGAGAACACTTTTTCTGCAATTACAAATTTTCATATTACGAAAATAAAAATAACAATAGTATTGATATTATCGTAAGACTATCTGTGGTTACTATCTTCACAGTACAATGCACATGTTTCTTGGATTCCTCTGTGACAAGTGACTCAGTATATCTGAGAAAGAAGGCTGATCTGTGTAAGGCTGACCCTAGCAGTGTCAGTTAATAAATAAACTTAACAGTCGCATTTCGTCAGACGCATTTCGTCAGTCGCAGTTCATTTTAGACCATATGTTTCTGTGATTCATAACATGATAAGTCCCACGGTTGCTGTATGATGGACGTTACGATGCGTCATGTCATTGACGCCCCGTAGTTGCAACGGCGGGCAACAGGCTGCCTACGTGCTCCGGCAAACCAACTATTTAAAAAAAATTACGTGATCCATCGTGACATTTGGCAGATCTATACAAAATTAGTGTAGATCTATAAAAACTCTATAAACTCTATAAAAACACGAGTATTTTTTACAAGTAATTTAAGTGTTCCAATGTAAAACTTTGCATTTTCAATATTTAAATAATATGTCTACAAAAATTGTTTTTACATAAAATGAAATTACATCTTTTTACGTTAAATTTAAGTGTAATGTTATTTTTCTGAAGGAAACGGTATTTGCGCAAAATAATTTTAAGTGTTAGCGCACGCATGATTTTTTGGAAAATGTAATGGTAATGTTTCTAAAAGGGGCGGGATTAGTAAAAAAGAAAAAAAAATACATGTCACCTCTTTTCAACCCTAGAACTCAAAAAAGTTTCAAGACGCTAAGAAATAGTGATGTTTCGTGAGTGCGATTAAGGGCTTCGAATGAGTGCTTTTTATCGGGGTCGGTATTGACCCCCCTGAAGTTTGAAATTTTGAAGGGGTTCAGTGATGATGTAGAGGTCGATGGAGATCTATAGCGGAATAGGAACCGGCGATTTATAGGTGTAATCAAGATGTCGATGAGTGAAAAAATATTAAGTGAACTTGATTATTAATTGTTTTCTGACATAGAGCAACCAAACAATAATAAATTATAACTCCACTCCTCTTCCTTCGTATTCGTCATGAAACCTCAGCATCAGGGGATAGCCAAATTGGAGCAAAGTAGAGGTCACCAGAAGACCCCTTCAAAAAGACTTCCAGAGATGGATTTTGACGAAGTGAAAGAAACTCCTCGCCATTTTTATTTTCCACACCATCTCATCGCATACATGCCAATTACATTTAGAACTCTTAATTTCACGATTATTGTTGAAGGATAAGTGTATTAGATAAAGACCATCGCCCATTTCAATTTTCTGCATTGGGGCATCCGAAAACCTGGCTTCACTACTGGTTAGGATTAAGCATTCTAACTCAACAAATTAAACCTATGTATCGACAGCGATATCTTAGAGCGAAATAAAATACTGCTATATGAACTTGAGATACCTTATGGGTAGGTAAAAAACGCTCAACATTATGTAACTATTAAACAACAATGAAGATAGGATACTCTTGCTATTCAGAAACGGAAGCAATTTTGCTGCATATTTCAATTTCGCTGGTGTTTGAAATTGTTACCTTTAATACATTTATGGGAAATTGTTTGTAGTATGATTACGCCATAATCATAACCACAAATTACATGATTTGTTATAGAGAATAATATACAGTAATCGTTGATGCCAACAATTCTTTTAAAAGTTGTTGACGAATGAAAGAGACTGGGAATCCCTGCTTTAAATGAAAAGTATCGAATCCCAGACGTGTTATCGCTTGCCATTATTAACAGGGTTTGTAGTATTAACTCTAAATTATAATAACTTAAAATGAAAAGAAGAACACTAATCTTTTGTTTTTTTTTCATTTGTTACTCACGGCATTTCAACGCCAACACCATTCTCTGGCATGGAAAAAGTTGATCTTGCTGGTTTTGTTTTGCGAGTTGCGAATATTAGCCGAGCACGTTTTCTTAGGCTATTTTGCTAGATGCGATCGGAGGTGGAGATATTTCGAAGGCAGAACTATTAAATCAAATCGGCAACTCGCTTTCGATACATAATGGTTTAGGTTACCGGGGGGCGAACATTGCTCGTGATCAGAGTTTGACAATGCTTGCGATTATTACATGAAAAGAGCGAAAGAGATGGTCAAAGAGGCGCGAGCACTCACGTGGGGTCCGTCGTGCGCGGCGCGCGTGGCGAGCGGGCTGCTGGGCGAATTGCCGGTGGAGTCGAGCACGGCGCGGCCGTTGGCCACGGTGTCCGCGCGCCCGCCCCCGCCCCCGCCGCCGCAGCCCTTGTGGTGGTGCGCGCCGGGGGGCGGCGGCGGCGGCGGCTGCTGCGCGGGCGGCGTGGGCGGCTGCTTCTTCCGCGGCCGCACGATGTGCGCCTCCATCCACGAGCGCAGCCGCAGCCCGAACATCGTCGTCGCTGGGTGCGGCGGCGCGGGCGCCTAGCTCACGCGGCCCCAGGCGTCGCACATGCCGCCGTCCCCGCCGCTGCCGCAACGGAGCGCACCTGCCGACAAAGGAAACAGTCACTATTAGCAAATGTCACAAGTGGAGGAGAGACATTTCAGGGGAGAATGACAAAGCAAAAGTTCAGCAGCAGGGAAACTTTTTTGGTAAGAATAATATTTTTTGATTTCGTCAAGTATTTTTTTTTCCAGGGGAATTCTTGACAGAACTGACAACTGGTTATGAATGAACGAGGAATGCATCTTTAATGGTCACTGAGTTACCCTTCGGAGAACCGTTTTAAAAATTAATTTTAAGGCGGCTGTTCTCTAGAGATTTTTTATAAATGGCAATTTTTATTGAAAAATGGATGGAAAATGGAATTATGGAGCCCTTTCCAAGAATATGACGTTTAACCGTTACTGTAAATGCGAAATTTGAAGCTCATTTTCTCAGATATTGCCTGAGTATTCGATAAACTTAATTTGAAGAAGCACATCCACTCACAAGTTGCAATAATGTAAAAAAAACCTCAGGAAATACGCATATTAACGCGTGAGAGATATTTAAAATACATCACATTTGTGTAATTTTTGAAAAACAAAACAATATAGCAAAATTAATTTTATGCCATACTAAACAGTCTAATTAGCAATATCCGTACAAAAAATTTGAAGAAAAACTTTTGAGCCGTTTTTGAGAAAATGGCGTTTGAAGGTATCTGAAGATGCTAAAATTTGAGCCCGTTTTCACAGAAAAAATTTCAGTTTTCGAGAGACTTAATAGACATCATTTGAAGTACTTGTAATAGTAAATCTAATAACGTAAAGCAATTGCCGCCAATGTAAATATTAGCGATTTAAGAGGCTAGTCAAAAAATGATTTTTGTAATTTTTAAAAGAAAAAAAATACAGCAAACTGATGTTTATGTCTTCTCATACCGTACATTCAGCACTACCCCTATCAAATTGTGAAGAACAAATTTGGCGCCGTTTTTGAGAAAATAAATTGTTTATTTTTAAAAATTACACTTATTGAACGCAACTTTGCCAGAAAACTACAAACATATAAAAAAATGTACCTGACATGAATGAAAGAACTAAACATGGAGAAAAATTTTACTTGAAGGAAAAATCTCTGTCTTCAATGTTGTACTTGTAAAAAGGCGCTGAAAAAATTCAACCTTTTGCAATTTTCGAAAATGCAGAGTTAAAAACAAAACTATGCAATTTTCATAAGTGTGTGTTACTCTACGTTTTCTAAAAATGTAAAGAAAAAAAATTAAGCCATTTTTGAGAACATTTTGAAAATAGACATTGCGTTTCGTGTAATGTATTCCCGAATTTCAAAGAAAGTTTTTCAAAAACGCAGCTCCTTAAGTCGAGGCAGATCGACTGAAGAATTTTCTTTTTGGAAAAAATCCAATTTTCTACGTATGGTTTAGGCGCTAGTGGTGTTCACAGACGGACATACAGAAAGACGGATAGACAGACGGACGTTAAAAAAACATTTTTTGGTAGAAGGAGAGCCCAATATGTATTTCCGTTAAAAGCTTGAAATCGAGTTTTTGCAGTATAACATAACTTTCTCTATACTATGCATATTACTCCTTATATACGTACTATACGAGAAAGTAAAAGTAGTGGAGCAACTAGTGGCACAGATTTTCTCGTAATAAAAATTTATAATTTCCTTGATGTGCGCCTTCTTTACGGTCTTACCCCTATCCTTTAGCAGCTGCCACCTATTGCCGCCTTAATAGATGTTTTTAAACATTTTCTCAATTATTCGTTTTCCTAATGGTAGACTATTAAAATATTAAAGAAGAGTAAAACCTCGTCCTTTATGGAAATTTTCGTTGAAACATTTGGAACGATTTTTAAGAATAAATCGTTTCTTCTCTAGAGTGAATGCGAAATTTACAGCTCTAATTCACAGGAATTTTTTGTGTTTCAGAAAAACATTTGAAAACAATTGAACTTTCCCTCACAAATGCAATAATGTTTACAACCCTCTGAAAATGTCCGTAAGAACAGCGTGCGAGATATTTAAAAATAATGTTACTGTAATTTTCGAATGAAAAAAAACAACAACAACAATAAAAGAATGCAGAAATATTAATTTAGTGTCATATTGAACAGTGCAATAAGCACTATCCGAACACGACAAGTTTGAAGAAAAAAAATTGGATTTTGAGAAAATGGCCTTTAAGAGTTTCTGAAAATGCTGAACTTTAAGCTCGCTTTCACAGAAAACTATTACGTTTTCAAGAAACTTTATTAGATATCATTTAAAGCATATGTACTTGTAAATGCAATTATGTGAAAAAAGCACCGCTAATATAAATAGTAAGCACGTGAGAGGCCAGTCAAAAAATTATATTTTTCAATTTTTTGCAAAAACAAAAAATAAAGCGAACTGGCATGTATAATATCTTTTATAGTATATTTTGCACTACCCTTACCAAAAGTTTCAGAAAAATTAACATGATCTTAATGAAAGAAGAAATTATGAACAAGAAATCTCATTTGAAGGGAAAATTTCTATATTTAGTTTTGTTCTTGTAGGAAGACGTCGAAAAAAATCAAACTTTTGAAATTTTCTAATCCTTAAAATTTAAGGATAGAAGAGAGGATAGAGATAGGCCACCTTTAAATGTGTAATTTACTATATTCTTACAAAAATTTAAGGGAAAAACTCGGAGCCGTTTTTACGAAAATTTGAAAC
The DNA here is from genome assembly GCA_017312745.1 of Gryllus bimaculatus. NCBI lineage: Eukaryota > Metazoa > Arthropoda > Insecta > Orthoptera > Gryllidae > Gryllus > Gryllus bimaculatus. Next base: position 387,759 of record BOPP01000014.1, on the reverse strand, counting down.
GTTTTCAGAGATTCATGTAAAGTACACCTAAATTGTAAAGAATGATTTTCAAAATCTCGAAGCTTTGTCTCGAGCCAAATGGACACGGATTTCTTCAAATTGAAAAACGTCCTACGAATGGTTTTGTCGCTGGTGTTCACAGACGGAACAACGGTCAGATAGACGAACGGACATTTTGAATTGATTTTTGGGTATTGAGGAACCACAAAACAGGGATTCTGGTTACACCACGTGTTAAAGGATTTTTTCTTGATATAGCGACTGGTTTTACCTACTATTTCGTCATCAGAGCCCGACAGTGATTTTTTTTACTGCGGAAAATCCGCAGTTTTTTCAGACAATTACATAACTTTATCTATACTGCGTATATTACTCCATATATACGTCGGTATACGAGAAGGTAAGTAGTGGTGTTATAGAATGGCATATACTTCCTAGAATTCGTTTTCTATTTTCTTGCGTCGGACTTGCCACGTACTCTTGCCCGCTGCCATCTGACGCCGCCCAAACTACATTTTTTAATTTTTCAGTCTCCTAATAGTGGAACCAAAATATTACATTTAAATTTTTAAAGAAGAGTTTAACTCCGTCCTAAATGGCAATTTTTATTAAAAAATTTAGACATGTTTTTAAGAAAAAGGCGATGAAGTCAGTCGTGTCATGGTCTCCGAGCTGTGAGGACGTATTTCCTAAGCGCTCCGAGGATCACCGCAG
>BOPP01000014.1:365118-382462 GCA_017312745.1 Gryllus bimaculatus | reverse complement strand
ATTATTATTATTATTATTATTATTATTATTATTATTATTATTATTATTATGAAGCATTTCTGTGAATGAGAAATTTGAAGTTCTTTTTCATAAAAAAGTTTTGAGTTCCGAGAAACTTTATTGGACGTCATTTGAAGGACTGACACACAAAGAAAACAATAATGTATATAAATGGCTGCAAATATGCATATAAACGGTGTGAAAGATATTTAAAAAAATAGATTTGTATAACTTTCGAAAAAAGAAAATAAACCCCAAAATGAACTTTATGTCATTTTAAACTGTGCATTTAGCACTATCCTTTCGAAAACTTCTAAATAAAATATTTGGCGTCATTTTTGAGAAAATGGCATTTGAGTGTTTCTGAAAATTTGCTAATTTGACAGAAACGCGTTGTGTTTGCGAGGAACTTTAAATGGCATTGTTTAAAACAGGTGTTCTCATAAATACAATAATGTGAAACGAATCGCCGTACTCATAAAAACAATTATTTGTAAATATTAACGAAAGCAATGAATACTTTTTTTTGTAATTTTTGAAGAAACAAAAGACACGAGGAAAATTGCCTTTATGTCATCTCATAACGATACATTGAGCACTACCCGTACTAAAAGTTTAAAGGAAAGAATTAAACTAAGATTTAAATTAGAAATTATTTAATCGTGATAAACATATTTATAATTTTGGGATATTTGTGAAATTTTAGTTATACATTGATAGAACGTTTTTTTCTCTTCGGGGGAGGGATCACAGGATGGTCTCGTTTGTTCGGTTTATCGCCCATCACATTCCTCAATATTCGCCATATCACGAGATGACTTTCCCAAAATAGGGCTTTCAAGTTTTGCGATTTATTGAGCGTGAGTTAATGTATATCCTGGTAAATGTCCCTTGCATATTATTGAAATAAGGCGTTCTAACACACACACGATAATTTCAGAAGAGGAAAGATAAAGGACCCTTTAGAATTCACATGTAAAGCTCCTCTTGTTCGACGTCTATTTGAATGCAAATCAATGTTCGTGGCTGTAGGAATCAAGGTTCGTGGCTAAATGAGCCTTTTCGAAGAAAACAGATAACTTGACATTTTCCGACAAAAGCGCAATAATTACTTCTGTTTCTTGCACTACAAACTGTGTATTAATGTAAAAGGCTTGGTTAGTATACGATTGTACATTACTAACTTGACATTTTGACATAAGTAACTTGACATGTCTGGAGCAAATAACACATACGATTGTTTCTAAAAATTTAAAGCAAACGTTTTTCAATAGATATGAAACATTCTATAAAACCAATAAATCTTGTTACTAAGACACAAATTCAGAACGATTTAAAATATGAGAAAATTTTGAAAGCGATTGTTTTCAAATAAACGGTATCTAATTCTGACAGCAATTTTGAATAAAACGCTTTGCGGCATAGAAAAACCAGAAAACTTTACTCTTATAAATTGTTCGGCCAAATCAAATGTAATGACTCGTTAATACAAAACGTTGAGGCATGTGTATGTGCTAATGTTAAGGATTTTGTAATATAACAGATATGCTTTCCCAAATACAAAACTTAATATATTATGCATAATAAATGAGAATATAATTATATAATGTAAATACAATATTGTCATAATGAGACATTTTAATGATTGCAATTGAATAGTAGGTAGGTTTTGGTTTCCTTTTTGAAGAAAACAAGCTGTCATTGAATGTTTTCAAATTTACAAGTGTATTAAGTACCATACTATTTTCATAATTCCCGATTCACATTTTCACAATTGACGGTGACGCCTACAATTGGGAACCAACGTCGGGAGTAGCGCACGCCAGCGGCACCCGGCGCCGGGGATTTGTGAGAGCGGCTCCGGAAGCAGCGCGAGCATCGTTCGGGAATCGCTGCGCCGCCAGGCTCTCAGCCAGCGAGTCGCTAGCTGTAATAACCGCCACGCGCAGCGCGCAGCCGCCCTAAAGGCGTTGCATAAAACGCCCGGAGCGGTGCCGGGGGCGGGGGCGGGAGCGAGGGCGGGGGCGCAGGCGGGGGCGAGCCGGGGACGACGAGGCGGATATGGAAGGAGAGTGGGGCGATCGCTCGAGCGAAACTGGAGGATGGACGAGGATGGTCGGGACTAGAAAGCGCGGAGAAATGCTAAAGAATGGAAAATACGTATGAAGTACGGAAATACTAATATGACGAATCGGAAGTAAATAGTAATGGTGGAAAAAGCGATAACAATTAACTACAAAGTTATGTACTTACTGAGTTTAAAGGAAATTATGAGAACAAATGCCAGAGAGCAAAAAAAAATTTAAAAAATAAAAACAGAAAGAAAACCGATATGAATTGATACAGATACTAGATGTGGAAAAACAAAATGTAATATGATAACAGGATTGCACGGAGTAGAGATTCTGTGTGACGAAAACGACATGGATAATTAGAAATGCTTATAAAATTATATAAAAGCTTTAAATTATGAAGAAAATTAACAAAATGTTGTCATTGACAGAGTTGGAGGAAAATATATGTATCGTACAATAAGGAAGATGATGAAGATGATTGGTAATTAGTCAAGTGGAGAACACAGAAATGGGAAGAAACTTGGTAAAGCTGTTTCACGTCAGAGTAACAAAGGGAAAGTAAAGGTACGTATATAGAGCATTCGACGGAGAGGAAGAAGGAAAGACAGTGTTTTATGTGAGGGAGAATATGAATAAATGGTCTTAGAAAGAATAAAAAACCGTCTGGGAGGAAGTGGTAGCAGAGAAGAGCGAAAGAATAGTGGCAATGCGTATGGGGACCAAGAAGGCAGGGAAGCCTAGACTGATGCAATTGAAGAGGACGAGCCTCCAATAGAGGGCTGATGAAGGGCATCTGAGGGAGGAATGGGCAGATGAAACGCTATTGAGCAGACCATGAGAGAACAAATTCGCAGCCTGATGAAAGTTGTCTCTATTCGTGTAAGAGGACGAATGAGAGAGAGAGAGAGAGAGAGAGAGAGAGAGAGAGAGAGAACGACAAAAAGAGTGAAAGAAAAGGCGCAAAAGAGAGCAAAAGACGAAACAGAAAGAGCGAAAGAGAAAGCAAAAGAGCGAGAGGGAGGCCAGGAAGTGCGAGGGCAGCGGTAGCGAAGCGCGCTCGAGTGCGTGGCGCGGAGGGGGCGGGGCGGGCGCTTTTATTCGGCGACGCTTCGCAACCGGCGCCGTAACTCCCATTTAATTACGCTGCTCCGACGCGCCGGCTACGCGCAGTTTAGCCCGGGGGAAGTGCCTCGCCCAGCGCAGTGGGAGGCGAACGCAGCGAGCAGGTCCAAGTGGGAGCGAAAAGTCAGTAAGGTGAGCTTTTATACTGACAATATATGCTCTACCTCCATTCAATAACAAGGTATTATATGATAGTTAAATAAGAAGTATAGATACTAGGGCTGCAACAGTAAAAATGCTGATAAAACAAAACAAAATGGTTTAAACGGTAGCATGCACACTTCTCAAAAACAACATAAAACTCTCATATGTTACTGTAATAAATTAAATGAATTAACAAAAAGTCTTCATGAGTAACATAGTGTGTTGTGTACCCGAAACAACAATTTTTTGCGTACGAATTATTATCAAAGAGTTATCTCACAAAGCAACATTTCTTTGCCGGCGGCCTCTTCTTTGGTTGTCAACTGTATCGTAATCAATAAATTGCTGACTAAGAAAATTCAGTTGACACTAGCAGCGTGTGCATAGGCGGAGTAACAGTTGCCCTTTTCGCTCAAACTTGAATTCTATGCATTTCAGTGTTTCTGGATTTTCCCAATGTTCCTGGCATTATAATGAAACCTTTTCCATTTCTCACATGGCCTGAGAATGCATGTTTTCTTTCAATTTTCGGACGCATTGTAAATTAACAATACCAGGCAATTCAATATAGTATTCCAATATAATTTACTTCCATGTTTTGAGATCGTTAATTTGTATTAATGAACATCTACATTCCCTACGATGTGCCTGAAGTTCGTATGACAGACTTTCTCTTTCGGTATAGCAACGCATTCGATTAACGAGAATAAACAACCCAGTCGAGCATCAGCCCGAACATGGCCACGTGGCGCCATGTGGCCTGGGCAGGGACGAGGCCGCGCCGCGCCGCGCGCACGTCGAGGATAAAATCGCAATTAGCGGAGTGGCGGCGCCGGCAGACGAGTATCGACGTGCATCCGCAAGAGCCAGCTGCGCCGAGGCGCACGGATAAGAATATAACGGCCAATAACGGACGAAACGCGGAAAACCTTAAAGCACGCAGGCTGCACAGGGTAAATATTTGACGGAAAGATATTTTCGGGCAATTTAAATTTAAATCCGGTAATATAACGGATATAACGAGCGAGTTTAAAGCGAAAGTTTGTGGGTTGGCTCGAGAAAGACGAGCGGGCTGTGATTCCACTCTCGGACCGGTCGTTTCTAGAAGGCTGTGAAGAACGTTGCTTGCGGAGACAGAAATATGAATTTTGGACTCATAAACTCTTTTTGTGCTGGAGTAAAATTATGGATGTCATTCTGGCTTTGTTCTTTTCTTTACTTTCCAGCGTAAAAATGTCTCAATAAAAAAGTTCGGAAAGTTTTCTTGGTTATAAGAATACTATGTAATTCAAACACTTGACAGAAATATTGTTCAGATGGCAGATACAACACTGCACAGATTAAACCCTTTACAAAAATGGGAACAATGTATTTTTTCATTTAATTTTTATTTCACATAATGTATTATAACTACAAAAATGTGCAATAATCCATTATACTGATCGAATTTATTGATAGCTACACATAAAGAAGTAGTACATACACATACGCAAATATCGATCTTCATTTTGAACAAAATTTTTTGTTTAGCAACCTGTTTGTTGTTACATCTTATTAAATAGTATTCATTCATTAATTAATTCATTCAAATATGGGGATTCACACACAAGATACATTTTGTATTTCTAAAACAACACGAAACTCTTATACTGGCTGAAATAGAGTTTTTATTTACTGCTTTATAATTAATTATTATGAACCATCCGAAATTTTGAAGATGAAAACTGGCTCCAGTGCGGTCAATCTATTTGGAATGAGTTAATGACAATGCGGTTTCGCAACGGATACATCGGTTCTCTCTCATTTGCCGCATTCAATTCCGTCCTAGTTCACTCAGCATTCATCTACAGCGACATTCACTAATTTTTTACGTATACCCTTAGTAATTTGGAGCAACTTCAGAATAAAAAGGAATATTTGGTAAAATTTTAAAATCTCGTAGCTCTGTTACTATTTGCTTGCAATAAATAATTTATTAGGCAAATTTGTAGAGAATTTTTGGTCATTTAAAATTTTAAATAACTATTTTTGCATTAAGATCAAACGTTAAAAACGTTATTACGCAAAACCAAAAAATGCTTTTTTGTTTTTTGAACTACCAAAACTTGTCCCGAAGTATTTCGAGGCGGATAACGTAGGGGTTTCTTACTTATTACAACATAAAGAAAATAAAAGAATAAAATCGTCTGCCTTACCTTTGGCAACGTAAAATGTCTTATCGACTCCACTATATGCCAGATAGCGAGCAACGTCTCTCATCTTGTTGAACGCGCTGAGCGAGCTTTTGATCTAGTGCCAACATCGAGACATGACACACAATTTTGTAAGAAATTCTCATATTTTCGAAACATAGAACCTGACATTATTTAAAGATTTGTTTTTGATGAATACATTTTAATAAGAGAAAAATGCATATGTTCATAATTGTAATTGTACAAAGAAGCCTAAAAATTTGAAATATTTTGCAATTTAAAAAAATCCTATTTTTGAACGATCGTGAGACCTGAGCCATTCACTTAAGCGCCCTATACGCTATTAGAGGTCAAAAATTAATCAAAATTGTTGTTTTTAAGAAATCATGTTTAAACAGTATTAAAAATCACCTATATTTCATGCAAAATTACGCGAAAAGAAGTCAAATTTTCGAAAAAATATTACGCTCAATTTTCAAAATCTATCTTTGATGAACAGATTTCGTTAAGGGAAATATCTCTATCTTCATAATTGTATCCTTTTTTATCGCAACATTACTTATTTTCTATATTACGTTTATTTCTCTGTATGTACGTACGTATACCAGCAAGTAAAATTAATAGAAAATAAATGCAATTGTTTTTTTAATGGGAACAAGAAATTAAAATATTTGTAATACGAGTACTTACACTTAAAATTAGCAATTGCACATTTTACACAAAAACGTGTGCGCCTAGTTGCGTAATGAATGTCTGGGGAAAGTTTTGTTAGAAAGCTCCTCCCATCCCAATTGCGTCCATAGAATGCTTCCATCCTATTGTGATCCCCATTTCGACGACAGAGTGTGGGGCTGTTTACAACTTGTGAAGTCACTGGCTACTTCACGTTTAGGCCAGTGTTCAAGGCAATTAGCAATAATTTCAGTACGAATGTAATCACAATACAGTGCACTAAAGAACGAAAAACGTCCAATCACAAAAAAATAATGTGAAAAAATAGATAGTTTAGAAGAAATGCTAGCAAATAATATTTACTGTTGAATTGTATGAATATTTTAACAATTTTTTCTTCTTCATGTAGAGTGTATGCGTTTCGTAACAAAAAGTTAATTAGTAAAATTAGTTAACGTTATTTTTAAAAAAAATGGTATGTTCATGAAGAACAACTAAACCCGGTTTTGCAGCACTTCCAAGAGTATTTAAGCAACTATTGTGGGGAAATGAATGAATGTTAACTTCATAAACGTAGGCTAACGCAACTTGCCGTACACGATCAGTTGGCGGGTTGCCTGCCCAGGTGTTGGCGGTTGCGGTGGCAGTGGGCGCACGCGGTTGCCTTTGCGTGAGGCGAAGACCTAAACTAACATGGCACGCGCGGGGCAGGGGACTCTTCGGGGTTTTTTCTCGTCCGCTTGTTGGACGAGTGTGTGTTCAGGAGGACGCAGTTGCTACTACGTAAAGTGAGTGGGTGAAGATAGTGTTTAGAAGCCCTATGGTAAATTCAGTATATTGCATCTGTAAACATTTCGAGCGGACGCTATTTTGCTGTGTGTAAGTGGAAGAATTAAAACTGAAGAGCAAAGGCAAAAGAGACTTTTATTTTAACAATATGTTCTTGATATTTTGTAGATATCTTGTTATAATTTCAAAAAGGTTGATAAAAAATTGTATATGACTACTGCACCTGAAAAAAATGAAAACATCTCTCACATTTTAGTAGATTGTAATAGGGGATTGATTATGTTTAAAATTCATTAGAGAATTAAACAAAGCTGACACAAAATAACAGTGTGAAAATTTAATTATTCTTGAATTTATTACATTAAACGAAAATCGCGAGCTACACAATTTCAAGGGTATGATGGACGCCAAAAATAGTTTCAGCACTTTCAACCGACGTCCGTTCTGAAAGAATACCACATACTTCGTTTTTTCGACAGAGGTGGATTTCTAAATGCACGATTCTTAAAGTTAGAGTTCGCATGAAGCAGACTCGCTCCAGACACACACGCCTCGTTCTAGAACAGACAACACGAGAAATGCGTCCCATTACGCCCCGTTCTTTTTTCAATTTCCACGAGCGCTCGCGCTTAATCCAACCGGCTCGCGCACAAGAGATTTCAGCGTCGAAGCGTCCTGAGGGGACAGCAGAGGGTGCGGCCGCAAGGCACAGGCACAGAGTGGGAGTAAAGAGGGAGAGGAGGGTTACCTCAATAGACGAACATATGAAGATATTAGAACAACAGTTGAATCTATCATGTGGGTGAGAAAATATGGTAACTAGAAGAAAACAATGATCACAAAGTGGTTAATAATACCATTAGATGATGTATGCCGTTGATGGAACAGAGAAATACACAAAATTCAAATAAAACTTTAGATTGTGCTATTCGTAGTTTTGTTTATGAATGCTAGCATGCAAGGATCAATTTGAATACATTGCAAAGGAAATAAGCTACGTGCGGAGGAAAATTGTTGAAGTTGTTTATTAAGAAAAAATGGATATTGAAGACATTACAAGGCTTTTGAGACATACTGGATTTGGCGGGTTAGAACGAAAAGAAAAAAGAAAAGCAAGGCGGAAAAGTAAGAAGAGAAATCACGAGCACGGTTTCCTGGATTTAATCAAAGAAAGAAGGGTTGACTAATGAGGAAGCGTTTGAAATGCTTGTGAAGCATAATTAAATTAGCGAGTCAAAAGCTCCTTACAGTTACAAAGATAGGAGATAATATTTTATAATAATTATGAAACGTTTTGGGAACAGATCAGGGAGAGAGACACTACATGATGAATAGAGGAGATATGTGGACTGAAGAAGAACTACGGGAAATCCAGAAAGGCGGTAGTGGCACGCAACATATTTTCTACGTTTACCTCTTTGTATCTTTATAATTAATTGGGAATATTTCTTGTTTTTGTCCAAACCAAAAACTGACAATCATATCATGTTAGGCAATTACTTGACTCTGAAACAACAAAGTGGTTGGTGAAACTTTTCAGCAAGAGAGAAATGTGTTAATAGTCTTTATAATTCCTATAAATCGCTTCTCTTCTTTGCACCGACGCATGTCCGTTCCTTACCAAACGTGTCCGCCAACGTTCTCGCGATGGGAGGCGCGGCGCGGCGCGGCAGGCACAGGAGCAGGCGGCCGGGCGCAAAGTGGCGCTCCCCGAACGGCGATAACGGCCTGCGGACGCGCTGACGCGTAAATAATTCGGGGAGCCCAGGCGGAGGGGCGGGCGCGCGCACACACGGCGCCAGGCGGTGGCGCTGGCGGCGGCGACCGCACGCGAGGAGCTGGACGCGAGCGCCGGGGAAGGAGGGGAAGGCCCAGAGCTCGGGGCGCTGCTTGTTCGTTGCCTGAGGTTTTTAAAATACATAAAGAAATTCTATGATATTGAAAAAATATGACAATCGTATTTATTCTTTCAACTAATGAATAAATAGCGGTAACGGACGAAAAGCAGCACTCAGTATGATGTTCATTCGGTTATTTCAATTGAAAATTTTGAATATTGCGTTACAAGCATTTCAAAAGCAGCCGCTGCCTGGGGAGCGCCGGGGCACCTTCGGAGCCACTGCTGGAGGCGACAGCATTCGAGCCGGTGGTGATCAGGAGCTGAACAGGCGGGCCCTGATCGGGGATAACCCGAATATACTACAGCCGAACATAGCAGCACCCATCCATCTCCACTTACAGCTGCACCTGCCGCAAGTGCCTCCCAGAGAAGCAATCTATTGCTTCCAGAGACCACTGCCGCAGGCAGGCAACGCACAAGGATGAAGTGGACTACAGAAATAATTACCTTCATCATGCGTGAATACGACACCACTACCAAACACTACGGCCTACCGACAAAAGTTACATCAAAGATTTCTTCACCGTTTCCCTGATTCTGAAGTTAGTGAGCAAAGAATAGCGGACCAGCGTCGAGCAATTGTTCAGAAATATCTCCTCTCTGCACCAGTTTTGGAAGCACTCAAGGAAGAAGTGAGAAAAATGCTTAACCCCTCAGAACCTAGTAATCAGAGGGCAGTGGAGATATCAGCTGTGCAAACTAAGGATGACACGTATGTCAGAAAGTATTGATAAGAGTAGTGAAGAGGTGCAAATTCGCAATGAGTTTGCAGTCGCTCTTGCGGAATTTGAAGGAACTGACCCACTGAACCGCTACACATTCCCAGAAAAATGTGCTTGAAGAAATTAGCAAGAGCAATCAGCGTCTGGAATGACTAAGTACTGCCACAACATCTACAACAAAGACCATCATTCGAAGAAGTACCCACAGCAATTTATTGTGCTGCGATTGTGGCTTTAAGATGTAACGGTTCCAAACTTTTCAGAGCAGAGCAACTGCCCACAATGATCGAAGTGAAAAAAGAATACCACCTTGGGAAAGACGGCTGGTGAATCGTATAGAACGCACTAGGAGAGATATTGGGAGACTCAAACAATTTAAAAAAGGAAATACCTCAGAAAAACTGAGAAGATGAATAACACCCTTATCAATACAAAAATACATACGAAGCACGATCCCTTGAATACAACAATAACAAAACATCTTGACACCCTACGACTAAAACTTTTGGCGTTAACAAACCGCCTTCGACGGTACAGGAGTTGCACTATGAGGAATCAACAGAATACTCTTTTTAACAGAAACCAGAAATCATTCTACAGGAATATGTCAAAGGGTAAAGGGCTTGTAAGTGATTTGAAAGAGTCAAAGTTTCCCTCAAAGGCACCGAAAGGGCTTTTGGAAGCCTATCTGGTCATCTGCTGTGTCCCACGACCCAGATATGACATGGATTGAAATGGACACTGAGATATCCCTCTAATGGGTAAACCAATCCTCACCGCGGAAATTGTCCAAGCAGCTTTGAACAAAGCTCCTAACTAGAAGTCACCAGGCAGTGAAGGCCTGCACAATTATTGGCTCAAAAAAATACCATCACTCACCATCATATAGTTAATATAATTCAATATTTTTTCACAACCCAGAAAAGCTGCCTTAATTCTTCACTGAAGGTAGAACGTTCTTGTTACCAAAAAAGAATGACACTAAAGACCCCTCGAAGTACAGGCCTATAACCTGCCTTCAAACTTTATACAAACTCATAACATCTTGTGTTACACAAATTGAGGAACAGAACATCTTAGCGAATCAACAGAAAGGATGTAGACCTGGATTTTGGGGATGCAAGGAGCAACTCATTACAGACCCTGTAATTACAAAGCAAGTGCTTGAAAAACAAAGTAACTTGTACGCATGCTACATAGATTATGCTAAAGCATTCGACAGCGACACATTGGCTCCTGCAATGTTTGTATGTATACAAGGTCCACCCGTTTATCCAAAAATTCCTAAAAACCGCGATGAGTCGATGGAATACAAAACTATATCTCTCTAATGAAAAACAATTCATTCACACAGATACTATACGCATCCGCTGAGGGATTTTTCAGGGTGACTCTTTAAGCCCTTTATTGCTCTGCTTAGCCTTGAACCCCCTGTGTACTCTACTAAATTCATCTGATTATGGCATCGCTCTTAAAACGGAACTCAATTTTTCTTCGTGTCTCTCATGTTCCTTATATGGATGACCTGAAGCTCTATGCATACATTGAGAGTCATTTTAGGCAACTAATAAAAGTGACGGAGAAGTTCACTGACGTCATCAAGAGGAAATGAAATTTGGATAAGTGCAGGAGAGTAAATATCATTCGTGGTCATATGCCAGTTATAAATTTGGAAAATGATAATGAACCAAAGATTACCTTCATGGAAACACATGGATCTTACAAATACTTTGCTTTCCAACAATCACTCCCAATCAAACACACTGTTACTAAGAACATAATAACAACTGATTTGTGTAATGGATTGCGTGGACTCTTAAAAATTCAACTCTCTGCTAGAAACCTTAAGCAAGCCATCAATTCATCAACATATTCCAGTGCTGACATACTCCTTTGGCGTTATTAAATGGAGAAATACCGACCTCGACAATCTCCAGAGGACATTTCGAAGCGCTATGACTCAACACCGAAAACATCATCCCCAATGAAGTACTGAGCGTTTTACACTTCCAAGATGGCAAGGAGGACGAGTTGTTGTAGATATCATAAATCTACACAGCTCTGAAACTACATCACTCAGAAGATACTTCCTGGAACATTGTGTGAGAGTTCAGCAAGCAGTGAGCGCAGTTGATAATAAATATAGTCCTCAGAACCTGAAAAAGCTTGATCCGTCTGTTCAACCAATCACTGAAACGGAAGAGAAGGTAACCTTATGGAAAGCGAAGGCACTGCATGGAAGTTACCCCCATGAGCTGAGTAAGTTGACATCTCTACGTCGCACGCATAGATCCAGAACGGGGATCTCTTTCTGGAGGCAGAAGCCTTAATGATAGCTTTCCAGGACAAAGTAGTGCCAGCATTGAACTACAGAAAACCCCTTCTGACAGATTCTACCATCCATTCCGACACGTGTAGATGTGAGGCTACAAGCGAAACTATCCAACACGTGACAAGTGGATGTAGCAGCCACACAATACTCACTACATATCGGGAGTCCAGAAGATCCAGAAGTATACCGTTCTCGCCCATGAAGTCGCAACTCAGTGGAACTTCAGTAAAGTGACGACTGTGTGTATAATAATATCAGCTACAGGAGTGTATGCAGAAATCAGTTATCTTGAATACATGCTGTATTCTCAGAAGCCATCTGAATGTTAAGTAAGCGGTAAAGCAACCGCACACCTGGTCATCATTCCTGGGTGCGGTTGACATACCGATCAGTAGATACTGTGAATTATAAAATAATAATTATAGCAATAATAATATTAATAATATCTCTATCTATTTAGCGGTTTTTTACAGCCTTGACCATTTCCGCATCACAATTTCCATGCCTCTTTATCCCATACATCGTTTTTCTCCTTTTGCCATTTTTCCATGGCTTCAGTTATTGCCATGTTCCATGTTCTTCTCGATTTTCTCCTGTATCTTTTTCGATTTGGTATCCACTCCCAAACTTTTTGAGGAAGTCTATCCGATTTCAACCTTCTCATATGTCCATACCATTTTAGTTGTTTCATTTCAATCGTCTTGTTCAAGGTTGTTTGCACTATTTCATCATTTCTTATTTTATCTAACAGAGAAAGTTTACATCTTCACCAGAACATCATTTCTGTTGTTTGATATTTGTCTTTCATTTTTTTGATAGTCTAGACCTGTGCCCCATAGAGTGTGGTCCTCTCAATGAAGGAGCTATATATGCCTTTCTTTGTCTTCATTGAAATAATTGAGTTCCATAGCACTGGGTTCAACTGTCTTCTGGCTATGTTTCCTCTTATATTTTTATTTTTCACGTCCTGTTCGTCTCTGCCATTTGCTGTTAGTGTGACTCCCAAACACTTATATTGTGTTTTACCTTTAATTATTCCTATACTAGTCTCTAAATCATGGGGCATACCTTCCAATACCACATATTCAGTTTTTTGTAAATTTATTTCCATCCCCCATTTTCCATACTCTTCTACTAATTTTCTGAACTTTTTAGTTACATCGTCTTCAATCTTCATAGTCATTAATCACCTGGTCATCTGCAAATATTAGACTCAACAATGTTTCATCACCTATTTCCACCCATCTGCTTCTGCACTTTCTTTCATTCTTTTAGGGCTTTATCAAATGTATATCTTAACAGGGTTGGAGATATACAGCAGCCTTGCCGTAATCCTTTATTTACTGGGAAGTTGTCTGATAGACATTTTCCCACTTGTTACTGACTTTTGTTATCTTTATAAAGTTGTATTGACTGCATTTAATGTTTGTTGTTGATATTCCTTTTTCTTTCCATTGCCCCCATACTTATTTTACTGGTACATTATCAATAAGCCTTTGGGAGGTCATGAAAATTATGTGAAGTTCTCTTCCTCGCTCAATTGTTTTTTTCCATCAGTTGTTTGGAGACAGAAAATATTGTCAATTACAACGATCTTACCTGGTCCTAAACCACTTTGCTCTTCTGAGTCTGATGATTGCATTTCAATTCTATTCGTTAGCACTCGTCCGTACAGTATAACCAAAGATGAAGTCACACGTATCCCTCTATAATTAATACAATATTTTTTACAACCTTATTAAGCGCATCGTGAAGTAATCCTCCGTTAATTTTTAGAGGAAGTAATACTCAGTTCAAAAGATGACGTTGAATCATTTTGGGAAAGAATCTGGGAAGAAAGCAGGTCCTACAATAAAGTTATAATTGCAGCCAGAGCTGACAAAATGTACAGACATCTAGAGAGGACTCAACTGTTGCCAGTTGAACAGAAAGGATGTCGTTAAGGTACTTATAGCGGGAAGGAAAACTTACTACAAAGTAAAGTCATCTTGCATGATGTAAAGAAACGAAAGCGTAATTTAATCATGGCTTGGAGTGACTAGCACAAGGCCTTTGGCAGTGTACTACACGATTGGATTCTGAAGACTGGAAATTTATCGATTTCAACCTAGACGTATTGAGTTTTGCAATACAAGTATGGAGTCGTATTTGCATTGTTAGTGAAGCAAGAAGCATTGAAAAGAAAAGTATTGAAGACACGCATAATAACACAGAAACTGAACTTCTGACGCAATGTGAGACACAAACAATGCTAAAGAAATCGTGGAGAGACAAACCACTCCATGGACAATATCTAAAAACAATGGACAAGGTGCAGATAAATAAAAACCAATCATTTACATGGCTTAAAATGGGAATAATGAAACCACAATCGAAAGCAGTGCTAATAGCTGTTCAGGATTAGGCGGTAGGAACACATTATGATAAAGCAATTCTAAAAGTTTCTCAAGATAACAAATGCTGCATCTGCCACGAACAAGTAGAAACTATTTATTATATCATCCATTCTTGTCCAATTTTAGCAGAAACCGAATACTTGAAAATACAGGACAGGGTATGTAGTTTACCTCCACTGGCAGATCTGTACCGCTCTCCAAACACATAACTAAAAGAGGTACGAACACTCACCAAAACCGGTGACACTGTACAATATTGTACGACCAACAAATTCAAACTGATCACACGAAAGCAGAAAACAAAACGGATATTGGTATTCGGGATTTGGAGAAAAATCGTGTCTACTTGTAGATATTGTGCCTTGCGATCAAAACGTCGTAACTAAGGAAGCAGGGAAACGTCTTAAAAACAAGAGTTTGTAAATCGAGATCAGCCGAATATGAGGCGTAAAATCACAGATCGTACCGATAATCATCGGATCTCTGGGATTTGTTCAGCAAAATTTGTGTAAGAACTTGTCTAAACTCCCAGGTATTTCAAAAGACTGAACTGCAAGAAATTGCCTTATTTGGAACAGCCCATAGTTTGCGCAAAGTATTGTGTAGACATCGACAGTCACTAGATCTGCTCCTTAGGTAGCTGGTTGCAACCTGGCGTAGATTTTATATTCAGCCGACTCATAACATCTTATTCGTGATGTACAGGGAAAATAATGAATATTAAAGAAATCGTGGACACACACACCCCTCCATGGACACTATCTACAAGATTGAGCAGGGCGCATTTCAATGAACATCAATCATTTATGTGGCTTAAAAGGGGATGAATGAAGCCATAATCGTAAGCAGTTGCAATAGTTGCCCAAGATCTATTGATCATAATGTCTTCACTTGTGCAATTCTAACAATAACACCGATTTGCGAGGAATATGCAGTGAAACGGCGAGGGGACAGATGGGATCCGAGTTATATGTCAAGTCAGCAAACTTCATTTTTTTATTAGCCAACTGCACATCCCATTAAGAACAGCACCCCCTGATCGCGCAGAGAATTATTAATCCTTCTTTAATGAAGTGATAGGATGACGATGAAGGGTGAAGGGACGATCAGAAATACTTTCATGCCCGAAGCGGGATTCGAAACCACGATTCTTCGATCCGAGATCGCCACGATACTACCTTGGCGATCTCGGCTATCTGGATCGACAACTACAAAATTAGACCTTTTTAAACCCTCTACTACATATTTGGATATTTATGTCTTCTGGGCATCCTAATTCAGTACTTTGGGTGGTCAGGAACAAGCAGATACTCAAAATCTAAGTAAACTTATATTGAAACAAAAAAGACTTTTCACGTTTGAACTGAAGTGACTATTGAATTGTGAAATATTATGCTAAGTAGTAGTATTAAAATGTTTCTCGAGCGCAGCAATGGGCTTACAACGCTGTAACGCACATTTCGAGAGCTGACCGTTCGAATCCGGGTTCTAGTATAAAGCAATTTTCAGTTCTAAAACAATGACTTACAAAATGTGGAATGGTCGTAGAGGTTCAGCATATTATTTTATGTTTGATTACATGAGAAACAAACCCACTGTTCACTGACGGCATGTAGTATATGAAGCCTATAGATTCGTGAAGTGGTTACGAGCCCCAAACTGAAACTTTTCATGTAGTTTTCCCTCGAAGTTCACTCATTGAAATTTTTTAAGACTTTAAGATCTCTGATGTTCAGAAAGTTTGCTGATTACTTTTTTTTTACCGAAGCTGGCAAAGTTTCGCCTTCATTTTAATTCAGAAGATGTCTCTTGTCATAAGGTCAGGAGGTCATAAGCTTGTGATATGGAAAGCTGATACAACGGGATACATAAAGAAACAAAGATGTTGAGATTGAATAACACGATCACCGTTGTGACCTGTGGCCAGTAACGCACACTATACACGCACAGTGTACACCAGCAGTATAGAAGAGAATACCTCCAGGCATCGTAAGAGAAAGCAATATAGATCAAGAAGGCTACTTGACTCTGTGGTATGACTTCACCCAATCACAGACGTAGAGGAAACCATATCTTCTGAATAGCCATTACAATAAATCATTCGTTTGTACGCCGTGATAGGATGTGGTCACTTTTGCGTGAAACGGTAAACAAGTATTCTAGCAAAGGAATGTGGTACCGGCGAATCACATTCAACAGGATAGTGTTTCAATTATTAGAAGGGAATTATTTCAGTATTTGCCAATCAATTAACTGCAGAAAAGAAGTACGGAAGTGAGTGACACTTCCTTACTGTGAGTGACACTTGCTGAGTAAAAAGTTTGGCACCTTACTAATTGCAAACACAGAGTTAGGTGGCCTAGGGCATCAACGGATGTCACTGCAGTGCCTCTGACCGGGGATTTCTAGGTTCTCGTGTCCCGAGGGAGGCAGACTTTTCGTCACGAGCTAAATAGCTAGATCGAGTTTAACCGCTTTCCGGAGGAAAATTCTAGTTGTCGGCTGCTCTGATATATGCGTGCTTTCTCCGATCAATATCAGTAGAATACCGGAACAGTAGCGTCACTAACGGGCCATGGACCACGCGCGATCGTGCCTTCCCTTTCTTGCCCTGTTGTCACCCTTTACTTAAATGCACTATTCTACCACACATGCCGGAAGATCGGTCGGAAGCTTAGAGCTTCTCCCGACTGGGGGGGGGGGCAGCTGGTTGGAGAATATTCTGCTAGCCGACGGTAGGTTGGTGCCACATCTCACCATCCAGCGCGGGAAGAAGGAACATGCATTATACTTACGGGACTAATGGCCTTAGCAGACTCCTCTCTGTACTTAGTAGTTAATAATGTAAAAAATATACAAAAAATGCCATTTTTGAGCGACTGATACGCCCTCTAGAATTATTTTAAAAATCTTTTTAGGGTGCCTGGACATGTTTTTTCAAGTGAAACTTTAATTCTGGAGGGTACCCAGCAAAAAATTTTTTTTCGAAACACCCTAGTG
>BOPP01000014.1:327649-363572 GCA_017312745.1 Gryllus bimaculatus | reverse complement strand
AGACGTTATTAGTAAAGTATTTAACTTATTTGGTGCTGTCACGTAGTGCAAAAAATGGTACTTAGCGGGCGGGACCATTTAGCCTTAATAGATTAAATCACATGAAACTTATGTATTTTGGTATCAAATAGTGTTTCCGGCTTGAAGGCGTGGTCCAATGGAGACTTGTCGATACGTTTCGCCTGCATTTGTGGCAGGCATCCCAGTGGCGTGCTGGCGGGGCGAAGTGTCCTTGTTGCAGCGCCGCCGTTGACTGACGCTCCCGCGCTCTGGGGCCAGTATTCGTAGTGAAAGGCGAGTCGCGCGCCTCGCGTCTGATTGGTCGCGCCGCCTATTCTCGCGTCTGATTGGGCCCCGTCAGTCGGTACTGGTTAGCTGCCGATTTTGGTCGTACGAAGTGCGGGTAGCATGTATTGTTTAAATTTTTCTCCTTCTTCCTTTTCGTGTTAAAATTGTTCTTAATGTTTTGTAGTCTGATGGCTTCCATTTGAAGTCTCTTGTAGTAGTGGTGGTGGGGTGGAGAGAATTCCGGGCTTCAAGCGCAATGTCGGTGTCCGCGTCCCGAAGGCGCGTGATCGGCGACTGCTGACTTGTCCGATGTCCTAGACGGCAAGTTCCTCTTGTGTTCTTTTATTCCTAGTTAATTAAACTTCTACCTTGTAGTACTATGTTATACGGACCGCACAAGAGCAAAGGAATTCTGTATCTCGCAGCTAAGACATACGATCCTGGGGTCCTTTGGCCGAACGGTAAAATGTTACGGAGTTGTTGGGTGGGTTTAAAGACTGTTTTAACCCTGTGGTTTTGCTAGCAAGTTTTTCTGTGCGGTTCCGTTACCTTTTCACATAGGGTAGGAAGACAGTACCGAGTGGAGTATCATCTGTGTGGTTTTGTTCGTCTTTCTTCTCTTCGGGTGAGAGCTCGTCTTAACTTCGCTGGGGCTTTGTACCCGTTGGCTTAAGGCCTTCTCGAGGTGTTGTAAGTTCTTCGGGTAGGTGATCGGGTTCGCAAATGGCGTTAGCCAACGGTCCGTAAAGTGTTTTGATCATAAGCGCCGTTTTTTGCCTGGGATGATGATTTTGAGTTTTTGTGTAAATAACGATCCGTTGGCGTAGGTTTCCGGTATACTTTATGTTCCAAGAGAGCCATCTGGATTCCTGTT
The DNA here is from genome assembly GCA_017312745.1 of Gryllus bimaculatus. Taxonomy (NCBI): domain Eukaryota; kingdom Metazoa; phylum Arthropoda; class Insecta; order Orthoptera; family Gryllidae; genus Gryllus; species Gryllus bimaculatus. Next base: position 362,410 of record BOPP01000014.1, on the reverse strand, counting down.
GACCAAAACATCTAAGAAGCGAGTTGTTTATCTTTTTCCATCTCCATGGTTAAATTGGAATCCTTGGGTGCGATATTATTAAGATGATCCAGAAAATCTGATAACAAAGTGTTTCACCGTGACTCCAAACCACGAAAAGTATCATCAACGTATCGAACAAGTGTGGTCGGTTCCATACGAGACTGTTTTAATTGCAGAGTCTTCGAAATGCTCCATGTAAAGGTTGGCCACAATAGGCTCAATGGATTGTCCCATGCTACGCCGTCCGTCTGCTCATTAAACGTTAGCCGTTCCATTGGAAATAGCTTGTAGTCAATGTGTGTTTTAAACAAGTAGACGATATCCTCTAGGGAAAATTCAGCTAAGATATTTAAAGTCTCTCCGTACGGAACCATTGTAAACAGCGAAGTGACATCAGCTCCCAAAAGTCGTCGGGTTTTAAAAGCGAAGACCTCTTAATTTTTCAATGAAATGAGAAGGAATCCTTGATGTGTCTTTCCGTGTTACCACACATGTGGGGTTCGTAGTAGTTTGGAGAGTATTGGGCCATAGTGTACGTAGGCGAATAATAGCACTCACAATCGGCCGTAGTGGAATGTCCGGTTTGTGGATCTTAGGTAAGCCATATAGTCTCGGAGGTAGCGCCTCTGAAATCTTAAGAAACTTCTGTCCTCAGATGGTATCGAGGATTTCTTGATTTGCATCAAGGACACTTCGCCCCCGCCAGCAACGCCACTGAGGATGCCTGCCACAGCTGCAGGCGAAACGTAGGACAAGTCTCCATTGGACCACGACCTTCAGCCGGAAAGCAACTGGATTTTGATATGGAACCGCCGTGAAGCCTACATTGGTATGTTAATTCGCCTCTACGGGGAAGGATATTGACCGCGCTTGCTGCGACGATCTCGAGAACACTACGGAAGAAGAAGCTCCAGGTACTGTTTCTTTAATATTTTACTGGCTTGCCGTGCACCAACGTCATACCACGACTTCTCTACGACAGAAACGTAATTTCAAAACTGCTTCGTCGCACCGAATTTACGATCGGCACTGAAGAGCTCTGTTACGAGATAGAATTCACGAAACACGCGGAATTTATCCTTCATTGACAAGGAAATGTCCAAATTCACCTACAAGTTAGCAATTCTCTTCGAATTACGATTGGGATGTATTTGACAGATTCAACCCACAACAGCATGATGTGCGCATTACAGACCGTACTACGACAACGCCATAAGAAGAAATATAGTAATGTCATAACAATACGAGCATGTGGACCTAAATTAGATATCGACGGGTCGTTGTTAACCTACTAGACCATCAACTAACACAGGAGGAAACGTCGGTTTTAGCCAAAGGAGGAAACTTCGCCATTACCCCACTAAATTGTTACCTGTGGAGATATCATTGTCAGTATCGAACCAGTGATCTCGCCAACATTAATCCGACGCGCGTAGCGGAGAAATTCGAGCGTGACTCGGCGCAGAATTCTACAACACGCTAAACCACTGTTGCAATATTACCAACAAAGAGAAATCTGCCCGTTAAGAACTTAAATAGCGAAATAGGGATATCATCATTTATTTCTGCAAGACAAGGTAATGCTACTGTCATTATGAACTCTGAAAGATTACCAACAGAAAATCAGGGACATTTTGAATACCGATATACAGACCTCTTCCCACAAGATCCGACGGCTTCTATTTTAACGCAGGTCCAACGACCTAATCAAGAAATCCTCGATACCATCTGAAGGAACAGAAGTTTCTTAGATTTCAGAGGTCGCTACTCCGAGACTTTTTGAAAATTATCTCCGTTTTTTTTCAATTTCATACATTTTCAATTTTTTTTTACAAAATAAATAGATTTTTCAACTTAAATTTAAACAGCTTTTCCTATTTCATCAGAAATCTGTCCTTTCCTTCTTCATTGAAAGATACAGAGCAGGAACATGAAATTGGACTTGCGAATCTCGGGTTATCGCCATCGCTGTCTCTTTCTTTCTACACATATCAGAACAGGCAGACAGCATCTAGTCGCATTATGCGAAATCGCAGTCGCGCAAAAGTTTTCAAGATAATCACGCCGGGAATGCATTCGATATCTTCATATTGAACAAGATCGAATTTTCGTATTTCGTGTCGACTTTGCGTATCAAGGGTTGAATATTTAGATAACATAACAATGAAATAAATGTTAAAAACGAATAAATTATACAGGTTAAGTTTTAACATGCAAATTTTTTTACATATCTCTAATAACCTAAAGATAATTAATCATAATTATTTGTTTAGAATAACAGAAGTTAAGACTATAATTTATTGAGCGAAACAACATTTTAAGAAATTCCGAAAAGTTGTGTCTTCGTATTAAAAAATGAATTCATAGAAAGGTTATGTTTAACCGACTACATAATAGATACATTTAGTATAAAATGTTTAGCAAATTTCTTTCTCATTTATTTTTTTTATTATATTTGAATCCATAAATAGAATGAAGTAAGTTAATTTATAAATTAACACTCTCAACTACATACACACTTTATATAGCAAATTGAATATTTTAATTCCCCCCTCCCCGGTTGCAGCGGTTGCTCCCGGTTTTCTGGAATTGGCAAGAGTGGCAACCCTACAATTTTGCACCTTTATTACCGTTATACAAAGTTCAAATTCAATCATATCTATCAAAACAGTGTGGCGTGTGTTGCGTTGGAGCACAGAAATACATGGTTGGCAGGATTTAATGTCGCGTTCCGAAAACTATTTATAATATAGATCATGCCTCCTATTAGACGAAGCAATTTAGGCAAAGAACCCTAAATGCTACCAAACCAAGCTAATTACGCGATCTAAACCATGCTGCACAAGAACGTGACGACTCGAAATGTACGGAAAGAATTCGGTTATCATGGACGCGTGAAGAGCGAGCGCTACCATTCAACTAATATCGCGCCCAATTTGAATCGGGCTGCTTTCCAGTTACGATGTGTCAATTGATTAACAGTAACTACCGAATGTGTTGTTATTGGTTCTATGAACCTCGTTTGCTCGTATTGTAAGGCATTGAAATATAAAAACGAAGGCTAATGGATTGTGTTGCCAAATGGTAAAGTGAAACTGATACCATTGGAACCACCACCAGAGCCATTGTATTCATTGGTTTCAGGAATAGGAACAGATTCCAACTACTCTTTTGACAAATATCCAAAAAACATAACATTTGCTTTTCAAATGACCTCATTTGGGTCAACAAATGTAGTTCGAAAATTTATGCTCTGAACCAATGGTCCGATTTTCGATCTGTAAACGGCATTTGACGCCTTTTTAAAATAGAATTTACGTTACGAAGCCCTTTTGCCAAAAATCTAGCAAAAATTCGAATTTGAAATTAGTTCTCAAACTTCCGAAAAAAAATAAAAATTGTGGGCTTATAGCGCGATGGCGACATGCTTCCTGAATGAGGTGTTTTCCTAAATTTCACTTTACGACGCTCCTATTCGTCCGATTTGCATGATTTTCACGGCGTTGGATTCAGGAAGCATGTCGCCATCGCGCTATAAGCCAACATTTTTTCTCTCGGAAGTTTGTGAACTAATTTCAAATTCGAATTTTTGCTAGATTTTTGGCTTATTACATAAGTGAAGAAAATGTTAAGGAAAACTTTGAAGAGGGTTTTTGATAATTTTTTTTGAAAATTATAATCGCAAAATACTCAAAAACTACTTGTTTTTTCAACCAATTGCACTTCACATTTTTTGAAAAGCTCATTTTGTATAACAGAGTTTGTCTAAGACAAAATCTCTATCACCAATTTCAAGTTTCAATTTTTTTTACAACTTCCGAAACATCGTGAATGTCAAGGAAAATGAGACCTGCACCATTTTCTTGAACGTCTTTCGCACTATTCAACAACTAAATTCAATCAAAAAATATGGAGCCAATTTTTCGAAAATTTTGAAAATGTCCCAGTGGTTTTATGTTAATCCCCCCAAAATTAAAATTTCGGTGATAAATTCCAGGGTCCGCGATATCAGCTAGAACGATTGTGGAATATCAGTTTTGGAGAAAATCGGCTGAACATTTATACACGAGCGATGTGCACAGACAGACAGTTTTGCCGTCAATCGATTTTGCCATGGATTCTCGCTACACTACTTGTTAAAAGAGTTTTTGTCTATATTTAGCAACTGGATTCATCTACTTTTACCTTCCCAGAGCCCGTCAATAAAAATTGTGTCTAAAGGTGGCCGTTTTCCGGCGCACGATTATATTTTCCCATCTTACGTTAGTAAGTGCGTAAAAATAAAAAGAAACTCATAATTATTGGCTGTTGTATTTTTGAAGAAGCAGCCTTCTCTATCCATTTCCCTAAAAAACGATTTAAGTTAGCTAGCCACCAGGACGTAAAGAAATAATACTGGCCAACATGATGTTTGTCTCATGGGTACAATAGGAGTACATAATATAGAATTTATCTGGTTTACAAATATGTATTCGGACTTCGATAACTCCACAACCCACAGATTTTTGTTATTTTAATTCTTATAAATTCTTTTTTTCCGTCAATTTGCCTATTGCCAAGTAAAACCTCCTGGAGCAGGGTTGTCCATCTAGCGTCCCGCCATAATTGTCTTGTAGGAAGATGGCAACACCAGGGGCGGATTAATATTTTTGCCGCCTGTAGGCACATTAAATTTGCCGCCCCCTGTTTAAAATTAATGTTACGTTTCAAATTGTAACGTTTCAGTAACAATTCCTCATTAATTCGAACGTTTTAACTTTAAAAGTCACATTACATTTTGCACATTGTTTTCATAAATTAAATAATTTTTTTTGGATTAGCTAATTTTGGATATAAACTGTATCTTCATGGCAAGTAACGTTCAACATTATTAACGTTTCAACACTGAAACGTTAACATTAAAAGGAAACTAAAACATGACAACTAGAATTACAACATGTTTTCTTTCGTCAACGAGCCTTACTTTCAGGTTCATATACTTCTGAAATCTTAAGGTGTACTCTAATGAAGTAGACAAATACATAGCTTGTATTAAATATTAATATGATAGATTTTTATTTACACAACTGAACGATTAGAATATTACGACGTTGTAACAGTTTTTATATTTTTTGTTTGGCCATTATAAACAAGGAATATAACATTTAAATTTTTGGATGGGTTTTTTTATACAGTTGAAATTACAATTGAACGTTAAAAAAAATTTGTGACGTGCCTTTTGGTGAGCAAATTCATCAATAATTATAGTATAATATAAAACGCTGAGATAATGTTCTTCGATACACAATAATGCTAAGGAGTTCAGTCGATACTCTTACGATTTTGCAGTTTGTTCGACGCATTCAAGCAGTCTAAAATGAATCCCCAAACCTCGGTCATAATAGCAGTTTCAAGTCGATTTAAAGCAACAATAAGATATTTAGCTTCTGCACGCGTTGACGGTTTTTGCGTAGAATCATCGGATATAATTTGAAGGGCCTCTAAAACATTTTGCCAACGATGTTTTAGTGCCTGGCATTCATCATCTCGAGCTGACCACCGCGTAATTGAAAGACTTTTCAAAGATAATATACTAGATCCTTCATATACTAAATTTTGAAGTATGCCCCACCTTGATGTAGATGCACTAAATAAATTATATAACTTTTGTAGAAGTAGAAAATAAGTACATGCTTCAGTGCATGATTCAGCTGCATTTGTACCAACTAAATTTAAAGAATGAGCAGAACAGGGGATGAATTCAATTAGAGCATTTACATCTTTCATAAGGGCTTGAAGACCTGTGTAAAGACCGGACATTTTTGACGCGTTGTCGTAGGACGGACCACAATTATTAATGTCCAGTTCGTTAATATCCATAAAATTACATAGTGTCGAACATCTCCTTAGATTTATGGCCTGTGTTTGGAAGGAATTCCAAAAATCGATAATTGATTATATTTTAATAAATTTTAAAACCGCTTCTGATGCATACCCGAGTCTACAGGAGCATTGACGTATTCTGAGATCACTGCAGGGTAGCGACGCATATAAGAATTCCCGACAATGGATTTTAAAAAAATGAAAATAATAGCAGTTTTAATAATAACACTATTTCAATTTTTTATTTCGACAGGACAGTATAAGGAAGTACTACGATTTATGATTCATTCAGTGAAAAACAGTAAAAACGGTATGTGACGTAGGGGCGAGAAAATTATCTGCGCACATTTTCTTGAGTTCCAGAATCTCTTCCCGTCATTTTAACTATAAATAAATGAAATATGAGTAAAAGTTTAACATACATAATTAAGAACAAATTTTAAAAATCACAACATTAGCAATATTTATAGAAAACTTATTTGCATCGGTACACGAATTGCGAGTATGATTTTTTGCATTGATAACAAAATAGCAACTCGCCCTTACATCTACTCTTACCATTACAAGCAAAAGGAGAGTTCAACCACACTCCCATAGTGAAGCTACATTTACGTCCAGAAGGAAAACAGGGGCCATCTCAGCATTTGCTCAATGGATCTGAAAACTGGACAAAAACTTGATCGAGATGAAGGTCATTGAGTCGGAAGCTGAAGTACATTATTTTTTACGAACATATTAAGTCTTTTAAAAATTAAACAATACAAATGTAATTCTTTATACGATGAGCGTTCAAAAAGTTTCCGAAATGTGATTCAGCTTGTTAATGGTATAACCTAGGGCAATGGTAACCTAATCACCTTCTAAGTAAGACCCTTGAGCATCCTTACAGTAGCTCTATCCTTCCTGTCATTGTTGGAATCAGCGGTAGAATTTAATTTAATGTTCTCTACAGTTGCAAATCGTCTCCCTCCGAGACTCATTTTTAGAATAGGGAACAGCCAATAGTCTCTGAGAACGAGATCCGCACAGAACTGTGGTTGAGGAAAGACAGGAGGTGAGGAATTTCTGCTCAACAAGCGACGTGTGGCTTGGCGCGTTTTCGTGATGCAGACACTAGCCCGTCCCTTCCCTTGCCCGTTTCGTCCTTTGACACGCATCACCAAAACACTGCAAAACTTTCACGTAGACATATTCAGTAACAGACAGTCAAGGCCACGTTGTAGCAGGGCCGATAGTGTCTGTAAAGGCAATTTTACCAGTTTTCACATGAACGTCAGGTTCGCATGCTGATCGACCTGCGACATTACGCCGACAGACCACCACTCACCTCCACGTGACAAGGATCAGTGGCACCACTGCGTCCATGCATAACCACGTCTCAAAAACGAAAACCCTGTCTTATTGCTAGTTTGGCGACGGCCCATTCCGGGAACTTTTTGAACGCACTTCGTATATCACTGTTTTGTTAAAATAAACATTTTTGATTATCAGTAGTATCTAATTGTAAAGAAAGTTATGCAGCAGAAAAAAATTTTACTTTTAACCTAAATTTGTGAAATGACTTCAATTGTTTAATGTCATCTGGCAGTGCGTTGTAAAGTAACGTACATGTATTATATGTGGATTTCTGATAGTGAGCTGTTGATACTGACACTTGATGAACGTGATTTTCACGACGTGTGTTGTAATTATAAATATCATTATTGCATGAAAATATGTTCCCACCGTTACGTCAGTTTTGAGAAATATTACAGATTCGTAAATATATAGGCAAGGCAGTGGTAAGATTCCGAGCTCAATGAAGAAAGGTTTGGAAGGGTAATGCAGTTGGCATTTTTTCATTATTCGAAATATTTTCTTTCGCAATCTAAAGGTCTGAGTACTACATGCATGAGTTTCCTCAGAATTTTATAACATATCTCAGGGGGGAATGTACATTTTCAAAATACACGCAACGAGCTGCATGTAGGTTAATAGAATTTGATAGAATTTTGAATGCGTAACACTCAGAACGAGAGTAGTAAAAGTATCGAAAACAATTATGGTCGTCAAACATGGAAAACGAAAAAGGAAGGCCCTCTTGTGGCAACAAGTGTTCGGCTGCGCAGTGTCTGTTATGATCTAACCATGTACTTGCAACAAAGGTTCATAACAAACTTCTTTTAATAACCAACCCATCTTTCTGTCGTTACATACTCCTTCCCATCATGTCATCACGATAATTTCATTCTGAAGGAATATTTTTTTTGTTTAAAAATGTGTAAGGTGAACTCCCTTTTTTCAAACTTTCTTCCAGAAATTTTGGTGAATGTGAAATATTATCTTGTTTAAAAGGTGATGAAACTTGAATATGTCTTACGACCGTAAATCTAGTTTCAGTTCCTCTCAAAATCAAGCAATGATCCTGCTCCTCCGCACCTAATTACGCCTCCTACACATATCATTCCCGTTCATAACTAGGGGTTTTGATTCTTCCTCCCTATATGACTATCTTATTGCACTGAAGCATTCATTAATAAGCACAAATCATATGAAATAAATATTATTGTAATGTTTATATTGTAAAAATAGAAGTATCTTGACTTGTCACAGTACCAATGATAATCTATGGATGTGAAAATTAGATTCTCAAAAGAGCTGCGGAAATAAGTTTTCTTAGACCTGTAGGGCTCTTATTCGTATACTGGACTATAAAAGGCAGTCGAACGTCAGAGATGAATTGAAGATCTTCAATCTATCTGAAAAAATAAACGTACTTCGAAAGAATTCGCATGATAATTTAATGTGAATGCTGGAAGATCGAATGCCAAAAATCCTCTACAACTACAACCCGAACGGGTGGAGTAGTGCCAGACCAATAAGGCGATGGAAGGATAATCGTATAGACGGAGCGTACCAATAGGCTTAACCCATGATGTGTCGATGGCGAGGTGGATGATGATGATTTCTTAACGATGCAACCGTCTGTTATTGATGATATCGATAATGAAAGCTCATGACTTAGTTAAATAAAAAAACACCATTTAGTGACTGTTATAGTGATCGGAAACGGAGGTGCCATTATGCACCTTAATATACTTTTTGTTGACAATTTATGATTATCTCTCTACCTACAAGACAAATTTCATTTTAAGTAAAATAACGATAAAGATCTCAGAGTGGTATAGTATGACGTCTTTTAAGAACTGACATGGTATTTTTAATCACCAACGTGCATACATACTTTCAGGATTCACAGAATTTATGACAGAAAGAGGTAGAGGGTCGTTCCTTTCAGATTCCCTTCTCAATTGAACTTTTAACATTAACACTTGTATTCGTACCAGGTAAATGGACGCTTTTATATTCCTGGGTGTTGCAGGGAGGGTGCGCGCCGCCGCAGCGGCCGCCCACTGCGAGCCGCGCTTTTTGCGCTCCCTCCCCACCTATGCGAAAGAAATAATTCCGAGGATTCGCAGAGCGCGGTGATTTATCTCCGAGCGCCGGCTGCGGGCGCTCTCGCCAGTGGCCGGGGGTGGTAGACTCTGTGGTCGCTCAAGTGCAACGGAGCATCCCACACATTCGCAGTGGGAAGGTGAATTTAGAGAATATGATGCGAGAGGCAAACAAATAATAATGAAGAAGTCAGAAGAGCGGATGGGAGGGTAGTCAAAAGTAAGAGATTGTGGAGAATGGCTTTGGATTCGAGAGCAGGAGCTCCGAAGTAAGGCTGAAATATAAGAAGGAATGTTGTTGGCAATCATCCAAAAAGCAGATGGAAAAGTCTTGTGAGAGCCAGAAATCTGCAATATCTGCAGAATCAACGAAAACTTGATCCTTTCTAATCGGCATAAAAACTTATACAATAACACAATACACATGTAAGTACAGGAAGAGTAACGACAAATTCGCGAAGCTTGCAGATTACTGAGGACTCGAAAATTAAGAAAACCGAATTACTAGAAATGCAGAAGCAATGATGAGCAATGAAAACAGATTATCGAAGGAGATAGTCGAGCGAATTGTGTAGAAGAATCTCGTTGTTGTTTTTTTGCTCCGAGAAAAGTGGAGTGACGACTTATGATAATAGGAACAGTGGCCGAATATGAGGTAAGGATGTAGCTCCTAAACTGGAGGCAAGAAGGAAGTCAGTAGGAAAGAAGACCCTCGCAACGGCAGATAGGCTGGCCACGACGGCGAGGTCGGGCACGAAGGCGGGGCCCGGGGTGGAGCCAAAGCGCCCTCTAAGCCAGCGCCCGCCCTCGTTTGTTGTTTACGGCTGCCCGCCTGGTGCGAGGCGGATCTAGCGCGGGTGAAGCAGATGGGGGAGGCGCTGTGCTAGACGCAGATAAAGCGGAGCTCTAATTGGCAGCCACACAAAAGCCCGAGCACGGAGCGCCGTCGCGTCGACATTATCAAAATAATCCTCCGCCCCCGCTCCGACACGGCCTCCCAGCGCCCCGCCCCCGAGCAGAGGCTGCTGGCGAGGCGGCGGCCGCTCGCCAACGTAAATCGGGAAGATTTCCTTCCGTGGACGTAAAGGGGTGCAAACTCTGGCAGAATGGTTTTCTTCGTAAATTAAACCGGGGAGTGATTTCGCAACTTTGCGCCCGTCACCTTGCCACGCCCCGCCCACATCGCCGAGCCGCTGTCAAGCTCCGCCTACCTCCCCTTCCCCACTTTCTGCTTCGCAGTTGCTTCAACAGGGCGCCGTTATTAACTCGCCTTGTACTACCCGCGCGATTCTAATCTCACTACGTGCAGACTGCTTCAACCGGCCCTCGTTCGCCTGGCATCCAAGGACTTCACACCTTCCACAATTTAACCCTGCAGTAGTGGCACCCAATCTCGTGACACGAGTGGTGACGCTGGGTCTGTCAGACTCACTTAATGTTTCAGTTATAACAATTTTGTTTTGAAGGATCAGGACACAACAGGAATGGTAAACGTTGCGCACTCAGTAACGTTTTTGATAAGTTTTTGCAATTTCTCCAAAAATGAATACTGATTACAGTATTTGCATTTTCCAGGCAGCCTTCACACACAATTGTTCCATGCTCCATGCACGAAAATGTATAAAACTTAACCCAATGAAATTGTGTCTTCATGTCCTTCTTGGTGCAATTAGCGCACCTATCTGGCTTTCCAGCTGCTGGTTTCTCCGTTGGTAGTGTTGTATTGGTTAGATTTCTCGCTCTGTTTCTGACCTCTTTGTGAAGACATAGTGCAGTCGCTCCGTATTGCAATGGATCCATTACAAGTCAAGTAAACAATTTTATCATAAATTTTCGCCTTTCATTATTGAACTTGTCTTGGACTGGAATACGATAAATGCATTGAATCCGATAAGATTACTACATCAGGGGCCACCGACGCGTATGTCTGGCATAGCTTAAGAAGCGCACATTTTATCGGCAACATCTAGTCGCCCTTTCGTGAGGTTGTAAAATGGAATTATTTCTGGTTGCCGTGCGACACCAGTAGAATTATCAATTTTCTGCGACGTGAGCAAAGAAACTCTCGAGAACAAATCACAATCCAAATTCTACCAACACAGGGGCACGTGTCTATGACCCAAATGCCAATGGTGACGCCGGGTCCGCCAGACTCAGCATCGCTGTCGTAGCCATAAGAATAGATAAGAATATCCGGAGTCTCTATGTCGAAGCTGCATGGAAGGAGATGAAAAGGTACTGAGAAGCTCAATTTCTTATCAGCGAAACTCGATCCGCTACATCAATATCAGGAACTTCGTGGGTCTTACAGAGCCAGCGTCACTGCTGAAGGGTTAAATGAAAACGCTGAAAAAGTGAGACTTAGGGAGGAAGGTAGCTTTTCTTTCTCATCATTAGGATTGAAGACTATGGAGAAAAAGCGGGAACGTTTTATATTACTGAACGTATATAATTAAAAATATTTCGTTTTCTGACTTTTAAGGCGAATGAGTAAAACAATGCACATTTGAATACGCACATTTTAAATGTTTACTGATCGTTTTATTTATTATGCCATTTTTAAACGTACAATATTAAAAGATTACGGTTGTACCAAATTTTCATGATACCATTTTCACGCAACTGTGTCGTTATTATCAACATATTTATTAAAATCATCTCATATTTGAAGACACTCTAAAATTAATTTAATTAATTTGTTAATTTCTTAGGTATAATTATTTAAGAAAGAAACTAAGAAATTATTTAATACGTTATTCAACAAGTTTCGAATTTTATATAATTATCTTATCATTAAGAACGTATATTATTCCGTTCGTCCAATTGCAACAAAAGCACAACATTTGCGTGGTTGCTTTGCTCGTACATTTGACTCTTCCTAACTCAAGGAAACGTGAGAACGTACCAATGCCCAGCAATGCTCGTAACTTCTCCTATGCGCCTGTAAAACGTGTCCCACAAAGCTGCTAGCCCTAGGCAAAAGTCAGTTGTCACCGTCATCTTTTGCAGTAATCAATCCATGAGTTGACATCGTTGCATATGCACCAAAGGATGTCTTAGGTAAAGTTATCAACACATTTCTTTTTATTTTCTCCTTTTACAGATAGTTTGTGTCTTTTTCCAATGCCTTTACGTACTTCGTGTCAAGTTACCGCCACTTATCTCCGTCAGGGCTTTGCAACTGTCTTCCCCGCTGTATACATTGTAATATTAAGGTCTTGTATATTGAAAATTATTCGGCCTGCGCAGTCTCACCAGCAGCAGCACCTTCCGTATCACTACTCTTTCCTCATTCCTTTCACATGACTGTTGTCTACTTCTCTATATCCTCTCTTAGATACCATCCGCCACGCAATGACGTAGCCCTTCCTCCACCTACTGCTCCAGAACACCGATTGTTGGCTTCTGCAGCTCCATGCGTCGCCCCTGCTCGCAAACGGCGTTCCGGAGACGTTGATTTGTGCTCCTCGTCGGTGAGGGGGACAGAGGGGGGGAGACGGCGCTGCCGGGTGACAGCTGCGAAACGCACGAGAGTCAAGGAGAAGGCAGCACAGAAGGACGAGGCGGAGCGAAGGCGAAGCGGACACAGCGCAGCGGCGAAGAAACCGGATGAGCAGATCGGTCGAAGGGCTGGAGGTGGCCGTCGGCCGACCGCAGATCGGCGGCCACCGAAACGTAATGGCACGGAAATCGCACCGGAAATTCAACCTGGACAGCTGGACAGTTGCTGCCAACGACTGATGCCGAGTTACGGAACTAATACATTAGGCTATTCGCCCGTGTTGCTGACGCCCATGTTACGAGAGTTGCCTTTTATATTTCAAAATTAGAGAACAAAAACAAATATTAATGATCGAAAATCACTTTATTGTTTTTCAAAATATTCTCCATGAAGATCTATAAACTTTTGCATGCGTTTGAACCAATTGTCGAAGGACTTATGCCACTCTGATTGACGTATCTCCAAAACATGCATTCTGAATGCAGCAACCGCTTCTTCAAATGTCGAAAAAATGACGAAACCTTCAGGTGTCGACCTCTCAGTTTGTTTTTTTCGTTAGGGAATAAAAAGAAGTCATTCGGTGCCAAGTCAGGACTATACGGCGGATGACTCATCAAATCGATGTTTTGGGTGCTCAAAAATGCAGTTGTTTGAGCCGATGTGTGGGAGCTCACATTGTCGTGGTGAAGAGTGATCCGTCTTCGGCGGTTGGTTTTCCTGATTTCCTGGAAGACAGCTGGCAAACAAATCGTTGTGTACCACTCAGGATTGACTGTTCTGCGTTATTCTAGTGGTACGGTTGCGATACAGTTTTTTCGAAAAAACAGGCGACCATCAGTTTGGAAGTGCTTCATGCGCGAACAACTTTTGTTGGATTTTGCTCATCTTGAAACACCCATACAGTCGACTACTGTTTACTTTCGGGCTCATGCCCGTAAATCTACGATTCATCACCTGTCACGATGTCATAGGCGTGTTTCGAAGCACCGCGATCGTATTTTTTGAGCATTTCTTTCGACCAATCGACACGAGCCTTTTTTTGAGCGATTGACAAATTATGTGGGTTGTCTCAATCTCACGATAGGTCACATGACGATCTTGCAATATCAGTTCACGCACAGCATCAATGGTTTTCGGAACAAAAACTGATTTAGGACGACCTTCGCGAAATTCGTCTTGGAGTGAACTACGACCGCGATTGAATTCACCATACCATCGATAAACACTGGTCCGTGATGGAGCTTCATCGCCAAAAATTGAATGCAGTTCATCCATGCACTGTTGCTGAGTTAATCCACGTCGAAAGTCGTAAAAAATAATCGCACGAAAATGTTCCCGATTTAATTCCATTTTTGGGCCGAGATGAATCTTTTAAGTTACTGTAAACAACACAAATAGCGCTCGTATGTCAAATCGTTCTGAGTACTTGTAACCTCAAAACATCCAACTTTAGGATAGAGCTGTCAGTTGCCAGATTGCAACACCAGGGCTGCCTAGTCCCGAAACATAAAAGGCAACCTTCGTATTTGGGGATTCTTATTATATTGAGAAGAGACAAAAGATAGATGAACCCTTTTGTAATATGTATCTATGGGGACGTCGGTGAGGTAAAATAAAAAGATGAGTCAGAATAGAAGGAAACCGTAGAGCGAGGCTGATGGATATTCGTACAGATAGCGTCGGTCGGGACTAAAAAAATGGAATGATTATTAAGATTGTTAGTTGTTAAGAAGAATTTTTTGTCTGTGAATGAAGTAAGACTGTTAACAGTTACACGGAGTAGGAAGAAGCAAGGTCCCATATAGCCGGCGTTGGACGTTCGATAGTGATATTAGGCCATTGGAGCGGTCAAAATCCGAAGAATCATCCTCGTGGCGACTTACACCCAAGAAGATGAAGAGCGCGCGAAGATCGGCGACGTATAATGAATTTAATAAAAACTATTTCCAATAATTTTAGAAGAGATTAAATAGATGTCATGATTGATTTAAAAAATACGAGCTTAATTGAGTTATGTAGAATAATTGAAATACAATACCAAATGTTGACTGAAATACTGATAATTAGGTGCAATTCATTAATAGTAGATATTATAAAAGGGATTTAATAGAAAACCTTGCCTATTCGTAAGAATGGTACGTCAAATAATTAACGTACAGTGGCGACGGGGTAAGTAAAATTACAAATCGAACTCACGTGAATTGAACTGGTGGAGCAAGCAGGGAAACAATTTTAACAAACAAAATATGAAAACATTTGAATATAATATTGTTAATCAAGTATTTACTTTCATTTAATTAAGGAGTGTAGCATCCCAAACTATTTTATCGAATGATTTGAAAACGTTTCTTTTTAATTTTTTAATGTATCATTGTAAATTATCTAAGAAACAACATATTTATTCCAGTTTTAAGTAGACAAAACACTGTTTCTACAGACAGGATATAATTCGTCGTTCTACTTCCTAGAACATTTAATTATACTAACTGGTAAGTGGAATCCAAAACGATTTCAATGCACTAACCAAATGCTTAATTGTCATAAAACTGTCAAATATTGATCTACCTACAAGCAATATTTTAATAAAAACGATTTTAAAATTCCCTTGAGAAATTGAGTTTGACGTTCCAGTTTCCGCGACTTGATGAAAGCGTGGAAAGGAGGAAACCTCGTCTGTCACCCAAGTTAGTTCACAAGTCTGTCACTCATAGCATCAAATCGGGCGGAAGTGGCGAGAGTAGTGGGGCCACCGCGACTGACAGAGCGCAAGGGCGCTGTGGAGCAGAGGGGGTGTGGTGGTGGTGGAGGTGGTGGTGGCGGTGGCGCCACGCGCCGCCTGCAGGAGGGAGGGTATCGAGCGGACAAAGGGGCGCGGGATGAGAACGGGCGGGGTGCGTACGAGCAGGGCGAGAGCGGTCGAGAGCCAGCCAGGGCGAGAGTACTCGTAACATGGAGCGTCAGCAACACGAGCCATATTGGTGCGTTCGTTGTCGGTTGTGGGCGAGATTGGTGTGGGGCAAGATCGGAACGGGACGAGTGCTGTGCGGGGTAAGACCAGTGTGGGGAAGAGCTGTGCTGGGCGACAGAGGCTCTGGGCACGAGAAGTTGCGAGCGAGAGCGGCGGGCGAGAGCGATGCGAGACGAGCATGGTGCGGAGAGAGAGCGGCAAGGGCCAGCGCAGAGGGGGCTGCGAGGGCGGTGCGGGGTGGGAGAGGCTGTGAGGAGAGCGAGGATCGATGGCGGGCGGAAATGAAGCGTGGGCGCGCCGCGAGCGCGCGCGTGGGAGCCGGAGCCTTGTGCACAAGCGCCGCCTCCGCCCACGAGGGACGCTGTTGCCGAGCCGCTGCCCACCTCGTGCCACTTCAGTTGCCACACATAACCTACATCTGGTTTACGGCTCCCATGGCGCATTCCATCCTCTTGTCATTCGCAGCTACTACCTTTGCCCCGAGACATTTGTTTACTTCTGTCATATGTCCGTTCGACCGAAAGCTGATTCTAGTGAATGATAGGAACCATTGCCAACAGAGTTTACGGTTTGCGCACCAAACATGGTAGGCGGCATTATTAATCGATTATGCCGGAGGCGCCACGCCCTAGGCACAGTTCCCAACGTTTCGGCCTGTCTCGGAATAAGCGAGAGTGTGGACTTTTGGTACGCGGTATTGCCATTTTTTATAAAGAAATGCGTTTACTTTCAAGCAAAGCGACTCATAGCTCCTTACCCGGAACCGCAGTGATAAAAGGCAAACGACTTCGCCACTGAGCCACGCCACTTCGCCACCTGAATATTGTTAGAGACATTTTTGAATATGCACGGTTTTACTTCTCAGTGTATATATTATTCCTAACACATTATAATTTGAGTGTATATTTATCTTGGAACATTCTACGATCACCGCAAAATTTTTACCAAATCCTGTATCTACATCATCAAATGTTGGCGTGAAGCAAATCCATGGGCGCCTCTGCCGACCGAGAGCTTGTGCTTTCCGCGCACCCCTCTGCCCCTCGTTGCCAGAGCAGCTTGCGCAGATAATTTGCGGCGCGTGATCCGCCCCCGGTTGGTTCCTCCAAAGCGGGTTGTTTCCTGTTCTTCGTTCTTCCTCTTCTTGTAAAGTCATTTTCCCTTTTGCAACAATAAATGATCCCGTTGTTACAATAGGGAACTATATTCAAGTCACTTGTAAGAACGAAATTAGTTATTAATGAAAATTACTGATCTAGAACTAACGGAACGTTAGTTTTTATGTTGTTATATAAGGTTCGAAGAGATTCATTTGCGCCGAATGATAATTTTAATGTCTTTCAACTCTGATATATGTAAATGCTAACAGGAATTTCGTATGACCTCTACTATATTTTGTCATCGTAACTAATTTATAAAACAATGAAATTCATATATAACAGCTGATGTACTGCTTTAAAAAAGGAGCTTGCTTGTCCATTTAAATAAGTTAATGCAAGTTAATTAAGTTAATACAAGTGTATAATTCTTCTGAGAAACATGGAAGCCGAAACTAATAAGGTGCGCACGTTTTCCTGCAAAACACATCAGCCGAAACATCTCCAAAAATAAAGGTATTCCTTTTTGACTGTTGAGCGTCACCTCCCCAGCCATTGCGATTGAAATTTGCTTCTACGGCAAGACATGTTTCGAATCATCTCAGGTAGGTAACAGATTACCCTACTTAAACATCTGAGATTGAAGATCGGCGTCGAAAATTTCATTAAATGTCGTACACACTTTCAACGTAGAATGACGCAGGCGTTGAACGTGCCGGCGCCGGCAGCCACGCGAGCCAGAGCCGCGCCTGGCCGCGTGCAGGCTGGCGCGGGCGGCGGATGTACGACGAGGGCGAGGCGGAAAGCGAAGCGCTTGCTAGAAGAGCTAGCTCGTGGGGCGCGGGGTGACGGGTGTAAATAGCTGACAGAGGTGGGAGAGGTTGATGGTGCTTCCAGTTGAGACGGCAGTCCATTTCTCGACGCGGAACGAGGAGGCTTGAAAGCTTCGTTTCTCCATGAGATTACGTTTATTGAGGCCCTTTGCGTGACAAGTACTAATTGATAATAATTTGCTCCGCTCTCTTTTATCTAATTTCGAATTCATCTGATTTTTTTTCCCATGTCTAAAATTTATACATTTGTAGATTTTTTTCTAAATTATAAGGTACACAACAAAAAATATACGTACTCATTCACATTTAGTCAATTAAAAGTCTATTAAAGGTTTAAATGTTATTTAAAGTTAAGAATACAGTAATTAAATTATTTCATCCCAGATATTTATGTTCAATTCTTTCTGATGGCCATACTTCAAACAATGTTGCACAAATTGCTTAAATGTATGTGGTACTTAAGTTACCTATTTAATATAATTTCTTAATGAAAATTGAACAATAAAATGACAAAGCACGTCAAATTTAAGACGCAAGGCTATGGGAGACTGTAATAAGAAGAACCGAATGAGAGTCGATACAAAGGCGGCAGCAGCCGAGAACACAAGGGAGGGGTTAACTATATTTCTAGGCCTCTCCGAGTCCTCTGTTTAATTTTTAAAGAACATATGACTATTTTTCTAGTAAACAAATACAACACACCACAAGAATAAAAGTATCAATTTAATGATACAATGAACCAATGCAAATAAGTTTACGATGAACTATTTCCGCGAGTGCCGGATGGCTCGGGAAGATTCGTTCCGAAATCATACATCAATTCTCCCAAAGTATACGCTTAAGAAGGAGAAAATAAGAATTGATTGTATTTACAATACCATGTTTTGTTACGTAGGGTTACGGAGCATCTTTCGAAACTGGAGAATGCCCCCTGTCCCCCCATTCCGCACGCTTATGAAAAACTGTAATTCAAACAGCAGCTTGTTCGAAAATATTAGAGACAATTTCTCGCTTCTTAACTATTGAGGAAACGAGTAATATTGGGTCGAAATAGAACAATATGAGTAAAGCAAAAGTAAACCAAGAAAACTACGAACATCGTAGGAAAACACTTCCAGTGTTTTAACACCGATGTCATACGAAAGGAATTTGCAACTTCTCAAGTGGTGGTGGAAAGTATTCTTCTCATAACCACACGCGTCATCTTCAACCGAGACGGTGCAGTGCGGCTTGCAGTGCAGCGTGCGACAAGTTCCGTATCGTTGTTATAGTGGGGGCGGCGGCGGCGACTGTCTGGCTGCAAGGTAACAGGGCGCGTCGCTGCGACCCAATTCTGCTGGATCTTACGAGCGGCAAAACCTCGCAGACAGCTGCCTCGCACGCGGCGACCGCCGGCACCAAATCCTGCTGCGACGCCCAGCTGCACGGCTGCTGGCGCTTGATTGCTTGTCATTTCGCCATCACTCCTCGGAAAATTTTCGAGAGGAAAGGAACTTCTGGGAACGCAACACCTTCCATATCTGGTCTTAATGAGACTCGGACACTTTTCAAACTAATATTTTGATATTTCTTCTTAATCTCCGTCTCTGGAAAAGTTCGTACTAAATATTCTGAGTTGTTTTACCAATACGTCTACCAATGACAATTTCTCTCTTATTCCTCTACCTTCACAACGAATCCGTTCCACACTCTGAGGAAGTAGAACGATCAACGACAAAGTACATCAAATATGTTCAAAATAGTACAATAAGTATTTCAAATGGAACCGGTGAAACATCATTTCTGATGCGTTTTTAAATCAAAATAACTTTAGGACCAAGGTAACGCATTTCCAAGTGAGTGATAATGCTCCGGGCTTCGGCCTTGGCGATTTATACATAAACCAAACTTGTATCTGTGAAACACATGATACTCGTATCCAACGTACTAGAGTGACAATACTCTGTTGCCAAACAATGCGATAGCATCTTATTTTGTTACTGTGTTCGAAACTGTAACCAAATGATGCAATACTGTATTCAATCGTTCTTTCTTTCGTTCTCCTCTTTCTCGGTTTCGTTGATTTCGTTAAAGGATAAACCCGAAATGGATTTTTTTAATCAAAAATAATCAAATGGTTATTGGAAGAACCAGACAAGTTCAAATTCGAGATTTTTCAGGAGTCAACTAAAACGTCAAAGCCTAGACGTGGATAGTAACGTATTTATGATTTGCCCACGCCTTTTATCTTGCCATGTGTTTGACCCTCGTCGAAAGAAATTGTCCCAGTTCACAGCTCCAGCTGTTAAGAACCACTTAGTGAGATTTCACTAACAAATGGAAATTTGAACTTTTGTGGTTCTTGTAAGAAACCACTCAATTTTGGATACATATTATATGAGATAGTAGATGAGCTAATACTTTTTCAAATACTTTTAGAAGTGATAGGTTTTCGGTCATAATTAGGGAAGGTGAATTACATGGAAGAGAAATATGCAAAATAATGGTACACAGAAAGAGAGCGAATATGGAATTATAATAGTCGCTGGGTAAATTCTGCACACACTTTGAGCCGCACGAAACTCTTGCAATTTTAATAGATAGATTGATTGATTGTTCCCATTTTTACTTTCTCACTACCGCTTACGTAGTAGAGAGAGTTCTGTAAAGCTGCGCGAAAAAAAGGCGACTTTACGGCAGAAAAACTCATATTACAGGGCCTTGGTAACGAAAAAGCTGATAAATCCAGTCTCTAAATTTATGCGAAAAAATACTGTGTAGCCAGAATCCATGTTTTGTGGGTCCTTCATACCGAAAAATCGAATGACGGCAAGACGCCTGACTGTCCGTCCGCCAGTCTGTGAACAACGCTAGCAGTTAAAACGATCAGCGGATTTTCTCCAAAATTAATATTCCCCAATTGATATGGCTGATGTCGCGAACCCTTGAACTTGAAACCGATATTTTAATTCAACGTTTAAGAGAGTGGTGTAGGTCTTGTTTTCGTTGAAAATCCTGATTTTTCGAAAGTAGGAAAAATTCACATTTTTTCCGGCGTCTTCCGGCAACTGCAATTATGAAGAAAGGAATTTTTCCCTTAATGAAATCTGTTCATTAAAAATATATTTTGAAAAAAGGTCATAAACAATTTTTCGAAAATTTGAGTACTTTTCGGGTAAAAATACGGGTGAGAAAGTTGGCCTACGTGTCGTTTTAGCGCCACCTAGTTTCGAATCGTTGCAACGCCAATTGCTCGCCGAAAGACTGCAGCACTCGATGGACGTCGAGGACTCGAGGACAAAGTGCCTTGTCAACGACAAAAGGGTTTTCCATGGCCCTGGTAACGACAAAGTTAGGACCTTCTCTTTGAATGTATTCTTGTCAATAATCCTTTGAATGCACGTTCACTGTGATATATTCTCTCGGGAATAACTAGATCGGAATACCCTTGCTGCTTTAATTTCAGGAATCTGTGTCGAAAATAGCATTACAGGCGTCTTATTATCGCTTATTTTAGCTCAATTGTTTACTGAACTATGATAATTGTTTGATGGTGATAATCATTATGATGTATTTGGCAAAAAATATTACAATTTACTTTTACAATATACTTGAACTCGAAATGCCAACATGAAATACTGTAATAATTAACGTTTATGTATGACTGCATTTCTTTTCATATTTCAGTTATCTTATAAGTAGGACATTTCTTACATATTATGTAAATGTTTTTTCAATAATTATATCTTTAGATCGCAATTAACTCCTGGAGAGAACTGATAATTTTCAGGCGATAAACTTGACAACACTTTATATTTATCATGTTGGTACCAATGGTTTACGTTGTCGGGAACAGAGAGAATGGGTCGGGAAGGTCTAGTATATACAGAACAGCTAGAAACAGTGTGGGTGTTGTGTGTAGTTTGAGTTGAGCTACGCTGAGCTGAGCTGTTCTGTTTTTGTAGGTCTTATCGGGTCTTATAACCTAAAAATCATGAACGAACAGGTAAGATATAAAGAGCGATTTGTTACAAAACGTAAGTTAAAGTAATACAAAATCACATTTTCTAGTAGTGTAGGAAAGGTAAATTATCAGGAAGTTTTCTATTATGTTGCTTATTAGAAGGAGATCTATGTATTTTGTGAAAAATCAATGTTTTCTGGTACATTGTTCACATGATATTTTTTGTAAATAAAATTGTTTGCTTACCCAACATGCCAAAAATGAACATGTCATGGAATGCAAAATAGAAACATTTGGTGCAAAGATGTCTGCAAGGTGTTATTTCTATTTTTACATCTGCTTGCACATTCTTTTCTTCAACCGGATGACTAAGTAAATAAAAAGTAAGAAAATTAAAATAATGTAAAGATACATTTTAAAACTTGTAGGATGTATGCCATTTTAATAATCTGAGTTCTGACTTGGGTGCTGTAGGCTACACTCAAGTTTTTTACTTTCTTCATTAAACATAATCCAAAAAGACCACATCATATTAATTATCACTCATTTCCCTCACTGCTACGTGGACGTTTCAAGGTAATTTGCAGAACGTGAAGTTAAAATCCTGCATTAGGATACATCTGACGTTAGGGTGAAGGCCCAGAAAGCATTGGAGGATCATCCACGTACACCATTAAAATATTTTACCTTTTATCATAAATTACCCCGTATACGCATGCCAGCTCACAAAGCAATGCCCACAAACCAGCCTCGCTCAGTTTCTCAAAATTTAAATTTCCCGCCGAGTGGTATGTCATGTGCCCCGTTGCCGCGCTTTATTACGAAAAATTGATGACCATTATTATTTTCTTTTTGTGTTTTTGTTCAAACTACACGGTAAAATCTTTTCATTCCGATTCTTTTCTCTTTAAAAAGGTTTAATATATATTTATAACATTTCCCCCTCACGCAATCTTATATAGAAGTGTTTCAAATGTAATTATTTATGCTCGGATTAGATCCTTTTCCTATATTTTGCATGTTAAAACGCATGTTTTCAAATGTGATTATCTTTGAAACTAAACAGTAAAATTTCTTCATGTTTTGAAAATGCATAAATAAAATAAATGAAAATAAAAAAAATAAAATAGATGAAAAAATTCTTTTGGAAAATTTTAATACATGAAATGATCTTTTGTTCTTTAAAATCGCAAAATATTACATTTGGGTTACAATTACAAAAGAAGTTAAAAGTTATTAACATGAGCAATGCGAGCATTTTATCAAAAAATTGGAATATTTATATAATATCGAGAAAAATATTTTGAAAAAATGAAATATACGTGTTTCATATTTTTCCTTACATTCTTCACAAAAAAAAGTTTAAAAATCTGGGAGATCAAGGCAAAATGTTCTTTAAATTAGTGCGATTTGACGAGGAATGAGCCAAACATGATATTGTATTGGTTCTCAAATGGTGTTGTTATTCTTCTTTAAGGAGAGTAATATGGAATACAATTCTGCAGTTTGTTCTGACGTTAGCGCGTGGAGTGAAGTGGCGGTGTGGCTATTGCAAGCGCCCGCCTCTGGTTTGGAGGCTCGCAGGCCGCGGGGGGAATTCCCGCTCGAAGAGACGCCGCGGGAGCAGCTGGGCGGAAACGCAGGGGGGGGGGTCACCCCACCTCTGCTTTCCCCTGCGCCAGGCGGAGGAGATGGGCGACGGGGTAGCGGCTGTGAAGCGGCGCCTGAGACCAGAGCGCGGCGTATGGATTGCAATTTCTCGTTACTTTGTGGCATGAGAAAACAGAAAAGAGAAATATAATAATGAAAATAATGTAATATTTTGTTATGAATATATAACAGGTGGTACTATGTATGACTGTTCGTAAACTAGCCCTAAATATTATCGGGCATAGCTCTCAAATCCTACGATTTAATACATTTGTTGGGGATTTACTCATGAAACCACACTTTAAAAGTTGAAATCACATCAATATGACGTGTCGTGAACAGCTGAGTAACTCGCACGTTTTAGAGAGAAGCTCTTTCCCAGGGAGAGGCCGCTGACCGTGTTTCCGAAGTGCTCTTCTTGTCACGAGACGCAGTGCGTCGTTGGCGTACCCGGATATTCGGATGGCTCAAGGACAGCTGTTGCGGGCGCCCAAGTTGCGAGTTCGAATCCCCGGACGAGAGTTCGCCCAGCCCCGCTCGCCTCTGGGACGCGAATCCTCTTCATAACATGGGATTTATTTTATAGCATTTCCTACATTTTACAGACACAGAAAAACACTCTTAAGGAGAAAAGAAACTCGACATTACTGACGTTCAATATTTTGTGTTCTTTGATGCTTCACGATTGTTGGTCAAAAAATCGAGGGTGATGGCATAACGAAAATGAAAAAAAAAAAAAAAAAAAAAAACCCTGTAGATGATTGTTTCAAAATTGGTAGTTCACTTCCGCAATGTTTACTTCTTATCTAGAAATAACTGTAGATGTGTATTTTGTAAACCAAAGAAGCTTGATATAATAAAACAGTTCACGGTTATTAAGAATAACTACGGGCATATTATCGCAAATTGCTTATTATCGCAAGTTGAAAGCAGTCCCTCGGAAATAACAATGTGAAAATTTTCATATTCCTTTGATTTAACAAAGAGAAGGAAAATTCATTTTCTTTTCTGAATAGAGATCGAAGCAGGGTAAAAGCAAAAAAATAAGAAAGGAAGATGGTGTGTTTATTTTAGGAAACAATGTTCCGGGAAAAAGCATCCCTCACCATAGAAGAGAGAAATTTGTTTTCTTTGCAACGCCTTACTACTATAGCATAGCATTAACATAACAAATAGGGCCGCGGCTGGAGTGGCAAGGGAGAGGTCGGTGGCAGGGCGGCCGGCCCAAAATACTGGGAAGATAGCGAAGTGGCAGCGGGGCAGCGGCGATCGGGCCGCCCGTGAACCGGAGCGGGCAGCTTTCCCTCCCTCTGGAAATCGTCGGGCAGGTTAGGCGGGAAAAGAGAGACTCGCTCCGCAGGCTCGGGGACTATAAGGGGCCTGCCCGCTGGGCTGGAGACAGTGACAGTCAGAGATAGAGTGCAGCGAGTGAGTTCCGTGTGGGAAGAAGTGGCCGAGGCGTTATACCAAGTGCGGTGTTAGTAACTTTGATTTCTCGTGGTGTTTAGTTGATTAGTGCTTGTTAAAAGGGACATTATCTGGAAAACAGAAATCAGGCTATTGTACTTGGTTTATGCTTTTGGCTCTGGATAATAAACTAACATTGTTTATATGAACTGTTGTCTTTTCTTAAGAGTTCCTGGATATACAACACGTACCTCTTATTTGGGTTGCTGCTTCCGCATTAAAGTAGTACACTATGCAGCTATCATTTCACCCTCACTACCCACTTGTGGGTCTCAAACCGACAGCGTAGAAGGCGGTGGCCCATCGGCCCTTGAGAGGGAGCGGGCGGAGGCGACGCCAGCAGAGTGCAAGGAGGCGCGAACCAGGCAGAGGCAGCGGGCGAGAAGTAGCTGAGTTCGGTGATGAGGAAGAGGCGTGAGTAGTCAGAGGGGCCTGTAGGGACATAGAGGAGGCAGCGAAATACAAATGCCGTACGCGTTAGCAAAGGAGAAGGGAAATATCGGTATTTTAACATTTTTGGATAACTACAATAACTTTCCGTTTCCACTACACTTACAGGAGTAACGAATGAAGACGATGATGCGACCAAAATAACTTTACAATCAATCAAAATTACTATGTGGAAACTATTCGTACTATAAACAATGATTAGAGCAGTCATTAACTAAAGTTATTTGTGGTCCATAACTTCCCAAACATAGTAACGTTAAATCTATGAAAGATTATTTTAAAAGGGCTTTTCAAAACACATAAAATCTCTCAAAAATATTTTAAAAAAATATAGTGATGTCTTTATCAGCTTAGAATAGCATAGGCATTGTGAATTTACCAAAGAACTGCACAGTCATTTTGTGGCCGCGCAATATTGGAAATCATATGAATGGTATACGCTCGGTGTCATTTGGACCAGGGGCGGGGCGAGGCGAGATAGGACGGGTCGAGGCGGGGCGGAGCGGGGCGAGGCGACGCGGGGAGCGAGAGTGGGGCAGTGTGGGCGATAGGATGGACGGGTCGAGTCGGGCCGAGCGACATGGGGCGGTCGGGCGGGGCGGGACGAGGGGCGGGGCGGGCCCGAGGGGCGGGGCGGGCCGAGCGGGGGGCGGCGAGGCGTGGGGCGGGCCGAGGTCGGGCGGGCGGGCCGAGGCGGGCGCAGGTGGCGGAGCCGAGATTGGAGCAGCGCCGAGCGTAGGTGCCAACGCCGAGCTGTGGCGACGCGCGCGCCCGCTGCAGCGGCGACGGCGACGAAACGAGGAGCGCGGCCCCCACAGCAGGCGAGGGCGGGAGCCGAGGGCGGTGGCGGTTAAAAGGGGGGAGGGGTGCTACGCGACTGAGAGCCGTGGGGCCGTGGAGGCGACGAAGCGCGAACGCTAGCCCTCCTTATGAAGGGGCAGGAGGAGGATGGGGCTGTGGCGAAACACGAAGGAATGGGAGCGGGGATTCGTCTTGAAAACGTTACGGAGTCACATTGAAAAGTTGGAGAACGGACAATTGTGAAGCGTAACACCCTGTGGAAAGTAGATAATATTTTTTCTCGTTAAGGTTCTCGACAATTTTAAAAAGCAAATTACATGGTTAGTGTAAGGAATAAATGTCGCATTACATTTGCGAAAATTTGTGTACTACAAATAATAAAACTTTTTCACTATCTCATAATTGCATTAAAAATTTTGTGCAATGTGGTGTTAATGATTATAATAATTATATTGATTAAATACAACTTACAGCAGTTAAATTTTCACTCTATTTCCACATTTTTCCTCCATTAAAATCACACTCCACAGCAGTAAAAATGAACTGACAAACAAAATATCTTTTTCTAAAAAAAAAAAAAAAAATCTTTCGACTTAAAAAAATTGTTTCTTTTTATCAAAATTTAACCAGTTTTAAATGCACTGGTTTTTAAATGCAGTTAGGTTTCTCTTAGTAACTGAAATAATTTTGAAAATTTTTACCATTTTTTTCTTTTGATTTGTTGTAAATACTGAGATGTATAAAACCATGCTCTTTCATTTAGATCTCTGAACAAATAATATTTTTTTAAATTTGAATACAAATTAATATATTGATAATTAATCCTTTTTTTGAGATTTATAATGTTTCATAACAAAAATTATTGAGCAGAAGTGTATAATTTAGTATGATTTTGTAGATAATACTTGGTTACATGCATTCAAAAACTTAGTAGCGTTAACATTACTACATTTTTAGTAATGATGGAAAAAGATCATAAAAACTGTAATTCTGGAAACAAGCGACGAAGTTTGATTCATGAGTTTAGCTTACCTTTCTACTCTACTAGATCCATGATGCAGCAACATACCTTTTAAATCATAACTCGAAGACTATTGCATATATCGAAATATTTTTTTCACCAAAATAATTAACGCATTGAAAAAAATGTTTCTTTTTCAAAATAGATTTTCTAGTTTTAAGGTGTAACTGCCGCTTTAAACACAGCTGTGTCACCCCAATATTTCATAAGTGCATTTCCATAACGAATAGCTTGGTCGGTGAGAACGGAAGCGAACCGGAAGCGAAGAAGATTGTAATGGAAGCGAATGCGAAGTGCATGGAAGGCACGGGATGGACCTCCGACTTCACCGCTGCGCCGCATACGGACAGGCAAAATTTGATTTCGCACCCTGCTGCTCAGATTATTCAGCTCAATCCCGCATCAGCTGGCTCATTGCCACTGTAACGTCATCAGTGGCATCCGCACGTGCTAACGGGGGTCACGAATATTGGGAACCACAGGGGGGCCAAGAACAGCTCAAACAAAGGACCAGTTGAGGGCAGTAGTGTCCCCCTAAGACGCAAGAGCGCCCACGCGTTGACCGAGCAAGCACCCTCATCCTCAGTAAGTCTGTGGGAGATCACGTGAACCCCCAAAATAAGAGAGCCTAGGAACTAGGCCGAGGGACTTCGCTTTCGGGTTGCCGCGCGTGCGGTCGCAGTTGCTAGCCCGGAATGCGAACGGGTACTCCTCGAGGCACTGCGAGTGCGCTGCACTGGACTTTCGGGTCCCGGCGCGGTGAAGCATCTAGGTGAAGGATGGCCTATCCAGGGGACAGGGAGCCGTGTGCGTGGGAGAAATGGAGGTAGATAACGAACGCAACCCCAGAGATGTACATAGTTCTAAAATATTGTGAAATAAGACAATATATACAGAGCTCGTGTCAGTATCTTCTTTTCGCTACACGACGCCACGTCATCAACATAATCGGAGCAAGCGCAGGCTGCGGCTCCCCCCATCCCCATCCCCACGGCTTCAGTGCCCAAATGCGAGATGCATTGCGAAACTTTCAGAAACTTTCTTGCCTTTTACAGATCATCAAAAAATATTTAGGCTACTGGAAACCTCCAATAAGAATTCCGAATGAATTTTTAAACTCTCCAAAATCCGCAAACAAACAATTTTTACGACGGAATGTGAAACTGAACACTGCAAAATAAGAGAAAACATTTTTCTGAATTCAAATGCAATGTTAAAAGAAATAACTGGGACTACTCTCACTATAAAGTGAGGGTTCAAGCTTCAAAATGTGGCTTTTCCATTCTGGTCTGATTTGAAAAAACAAGAAAACATCATATCATTGCATTCGGCTGCTAAATGTTTGGGATTAATGCCCTTGACAAGTGAAAGTAAAAACAATACTATAAGATAATTCAAGAATATCTAGCCATTATAAAGAAAGTTCAGCTAAAAATTTGGAAAAGTCTCATTTTGAAATTTAATTGAAATATTTCTTTTGGTATTTTCGGTGAAAACGTATTTCTTTACAATGTTGTTTTCATTACTGATATTACAAGAGTATTTTTACCCCTAACTGCTGACTTTTACAATACTCATCATTCTCAGTTTGAGCTTGGACAATGCTTAGGCCTGTTAATTTCTATAGAATGATAAATTTCCATTTTGATTAAGTACGGCATCAAAACAAAATGGCACATATATTTCTGATAGCTCGATTGGAAAGATCGTACTTTGCAACGAAATGGATGCTACGGAAAGATCGGGTTCTGATATTAACCATTAATATGGACGGAAGCTATCGGGAGTGAACAAAAACCCCATTTTGTTACAAATCATTTTTATATGCATACCTGCAACGGGCCACAATTGAAACCAATATCTCATTTTTCACCAAAGGTGGAAACGTAGCGTTTTGAAACTAGACTCCTCAAATATCGCATAAGCCCTATTAAGGAAGTAATTGCATGCGATACTTTACAAATAAATTAGAACAGGACATTCATTAATTTTATTTCAACTTATGAATGTTGTTAAATGCTCTTTGACTTTATTTTCCCCTGCCAAAGAACCTTCCCTTCGCCATCTTCTGTCAGCTTCAAGTTCAATATTAAGTCAGCTTCCACAACACCCAACAACCAACCCCCCGAACCAATCAACTATTTAACTCGCGTAATCTCACATTCTTCTTTCGTGCCTTACCCACCTCGTAGACGGTTCCCTACATCTCTTAATTCCAATCTCCTCTCTAGCCTCCCCCGGCCCTCCAATTCCCGGAGAGGCCGTCGATCCGCTCTCGAATTTCCCACACTGCGCACAACTCCCTGCGGCCTTGAGCGTCCTTCGTTTTCGGTGCCCCCAAGTCCCAGTCACGCCGCACGGTGCCGCTATCGCCGTCACAGCCCACGCCGCCACGCACCCAATCTTGCCACTAGAACGTGCCTCACATTAGACAGGTTCACCTCCTGCTCTGACCAGCGCTGATATTTATCATGCGGCTCCTCGTCTCAGAGTCGCGTCGCCAAATCAATTCTTGATAGTGCTTTATACGCTGAAAGGCCATGGCCCAGGCAGCGTCTAGTCAGAAAGTAACCGACCAGGTGGGTATTAAGGGACTTTTGCGCCCCGTCACTGAGGGTTTATACGACAGGGACAGACGAAACGTCTACAGAAGTATAAATCGATCAGACCACAGCTTATCAGCGCGGTAAGGAATATCAATATTGACGTCGGTCGAGAAAGCTTACATTCTTTAATAAATCAATCCTTGATTCATTTTCGTGGAATTATCTGCTGCGTTCCAAAGCACGCTACATGAAGTGTCCACAGCATTCACTTCCCTCAATGCGGTAGATAAAAAAATCGCCTCTGTGCATTTATGACGTTACGAAGACAAAGTCTTTTTGAGCGGTAGGAAATACTCGGCTCGAGAGAGTCACCCACGCAGCACATTCCTCAAATTCTATTCCTCTTTGCCACTGCTCACGCCGCCCAGTCACCACGTCCTCCTCGATGTCTTCACACTCCCCCCCCCCCCGCTGCTAGCGGGCGCGCTTCCGAAGTGCAGCGCCACCGCGTGGCGCCGAGAGGCCGCCCGCGCCTGCGCTGACGCTGCTCCGGAGCGGCGCACCGGCGGAGCGCCCCCGTGTGCAGCGGTGCCTCTTACAGCCCGCCTCAGGCGGCACTACGACCAACTCATTTGTCATGATGGGGCCTACTAAGCAAGGCTAAATGGAAAATTGAGTGCCTGTTCAAAATATTGTTAGAAATTTTATCAAATCAAATCAAATTTAATTACTAATGCAAAAGAGTTTTCTATACAACAAATGTACGTGGGTATGCAATCGCGCATTGGCTGCAAGTCCACGACACACACTCCTCACACTTTTTAAACACACGTGTCAGAAAATAGTTCTGTGAAATTCAAGTAACTGTATGTTTCATGCAATAGAACATGCATAATCATATGTTCAAAGCAGACATAAGTGTTTATTTATTTTAAATTATATAAGTTAAAACGTGAAATGCAAGTAGGAAAAAAGGAAAATAATTAGGTGGTACATAGCACACGAAGAAGTAATTTCGGTAAATGGTTGACGACACGTGAGTATACGTGTATACCACATAGTGAGATATTAGTGTTGAGGTTACATCCGAGGTGTGGCGTCGGTGTACTGAACATGTAATATAGGAAGAACACAGAATGTGTGACTAGGAAGGTGTTTCTGATACCAATTGTTGTTGATCTTTAATAAGCAACCTCGGCAACGGCTCAAGTTCCACTGAAGATTCAAGCCTGGAAAAGGCACAGCCACTGTCAGATTCAGAGACACTTTTTTTCAAGTACTAAGTTACGTACTAAGGGGTACTAAATTAATAAAATATTAATATGATGATTATTTCAGATTATTTTACTTTAATACGCTTCATCATCAGTGATCAAATTTCTCTAAGGCCATAATGACTTGGTAAGGCTGAATGTACCATTACAGTTAAGATTTCATTTTATTAAAGTATTGAAGACTTTCAATTTCACATTTTCTCACCAAAATGAGCTTACAAAAATCTACATATTAGCCAACAAGCCTGCGCTCAATCCCACTCAAACTTCGCCGACCTCGTCGCACTTGCGAGAATATTCGAAAAGTTGTGGTTGAAAAGTCGTCGTTAGGTCGCAGAGAATCCGTGCTTGGCGCAGTCCCGCCCGCCGCTGGCCCATGAATCCGAAATGACTCCTCGTTATCCGCAGCTCCCCCGCATTCGTCGCTATTCTGCCGCCGTAATCGGGATAACGACCCTCTCCGCCCAACGTGAAAGGCTGGCAGCCGGCGCCTCCTGCCCGCGCGGCGCGGCGCGGCGCGGCGGCATGCGGGAATGGCGGCAGGAGAGAAGCTTCTGACGGAGGTTGGATAGGTTCACGAGTTTGATTCTGCGAATAGAGTAGTCACTTATTTCCTGAAACAAATCTCCCTCACTTTTTCCGGTTTTGCAGAGCATATTTTAAAATGTTCACCGACAAGTTTTTCACACTATTTAAAGATCAAATATTAAAGCAAGCTCGAAACTGATTTGTAACTCCTTTGATTTCGTCGTACCATGATACCGTCGTAAAAATACCATTAAAAAACTCATCAATTACATATAAAGAGTAAGCAATAATTCTGTTCTATTTTTACATTGTCCCTACGGAGTAAAGACAACGTTATGTAATGCAGCGCGAAAAAACAGCAAATTTTCCGCAGAAAACCTCTTATTACAAGGCTCTGGTAACGATAAGGTAGACAAATCGAGTTGCTAAATTAAGAAAAAAATCGTACATCACTTCATGAAGCCAAAATCCATGGTATGTGAGTCCTTGATACCGAAATATCGAATGACGGCAAAAATCTGACGGTCTGTCCATATGTGAACAAAGCTAAACGCTAAACCGTCTCAAAAAATGATATTCTTCCATTCATCTGGCTGATGTCGCCGTCCTTTCAATTTGATACAATATTTTTTTAATTTTGGGGGGTACTCAACATGAAATCCTCGGAACATTTTTTAAATTAAAGGAGGGGCTCCATCATTTTTTATTAAAATATATTGTTGGATAGTAAAGGGCGTTTAAAATATAGGTGCACATCTCATGTCCATTAAATATCCTAATTTTTCGAAAATTGGCAAAATTCAAAATTTTTTCAGCGTCTTCCTACAACTAAAATATTAAAGAAGAGATTTTTCTCCTTCATAGAATCTCTTCGTTAAATGTAGATTGTGAAATAATGTCATGTACAATTTGTCGACAATTTGTATACTTTTAGCGTAATTTTGAGTGAAAATGCGGTGAAGAAAGTACCTACTATTTTCGCACCACTAGTCTTTGTATGAGAGCGATCGACGCATATAACGTAATAAGTTCAGATCTATTGTCACTAACCTTCTGTGCTGAGTACATTTTATGTAATATTTCTGAAACTATCGCATATTTATTAAAGTTTGCTAGGGTGGAAGTAAAAATAATGAGGCGCTATAAAGTTGGAGTTGGGCATTATGCAGCAGAGAAAGTGTTTAACTCAAGTCATATTTTACGAATTCTTGAAACGATTTTCTATTAAAAGTTTGCTCTGGTTTAGAAATGAATGAATAACAGCAATAGTTTGTATTTATTGTGTAATAGTAAAAATGAAAGTTGATTTGCCGAATCAAAATATCAGATGCTTCGGTTATGATAAGGTACGTGGTTCTAGTCATGATTACTTCAAATTTTGCTCATTAGAGTTTACAAATTAGCTTGTAAAAGCTTGAAATTAGTTTAAATAATATGTTATTTACTTTTTCTTTACGGTTTTGCTATTGAATTCAGTGCAAACATTTCCAAAATGTTTCACCGTAATCACCGTTCATTTACTTTTTCTACACAAGGTATATACTATCGAGTTCAAAAGATGTAAATACAAATACTTGTATGGTGAGAAATCTTTCAAATATTATATTATAATATACCCGATTATATATATTATAAGTAAGCATTTCAATCATTTACAAGGAGTTTCCCAAAAATAGGTAAAGTTTGAAGAATTATACTTAATCAACAGATAATTATTGGTTAAATTGTTTATTATAATAATACTTAATAATCATATAATTCAGACTTCTTTTAGGCTTGAGGTTCTTTAAATGCAGTATATCTACTACACGAGACAGCCAGCTATACTTCCTCCCCAAAGAAAAGCGTACCAAGGGTTTTTTCACCCTTAAAAATCCACGGCTTCGACTGAAAACTTGGGTACAACATCCCGATACGCTTACTGTTACACCATACATCGTACTTATGTTCGAATAGCCTTATGTTCGGAAGGTGTTTTTATTATGAGAGATTTTTGACTAAACATAATGAACAATAATCTGACGCATGTTTCATTTCACAAAAATATTGCAGTGACAATAATTAAGATGTAGTGCATTGCGTTTCTCTTTTAAAGGGTACGGCAGGATTACATTGTCGCCTCTTCCACCACAACCTTGTCTTCCTCCTACCCCTGCCTCCGCCTCCTCCGCCGAGTGAATTCTCTACATCATGTGGCCAAAATCTTCTCCCTTAAACATTACGCCTCCCTCGTAACCGTCACAACCTATCCTCTCCACCCTTGCATCCTGTTGTCCTAGCCACCCCTTCGTCATCTTCAGCCCCCACAAGAGTTCTGACACAGCCATTATATGCTTTCTGTCATCATCCCTTCCCCTTTTGGTGTTGGGTCGCATTCGCACTCACCGCTCTCGTCCTTCGGCCCTCAGTCTGCCACCACCCTCTACATGTCGCCCTCGTCCGCCGCCCTGTACTCGCCGACCTCAACCTAGTGCTCTTGACCCCTCACCTTGATCTTGCCGCCCCCTCCCCGCTGCCCTCTAACCACCCGCACCCTCTTCACGGCGATCTCACCCGCCGCCATCTACCTACCGATCTCAACCCAGTGCCCTCAGCCCTCCACCCACTGCGCGTCGTCCTTTACGCCGTTGCCTTCTCACCGACTTCTCTACACACCAGCCTCTTCCCACCCTCTACCCGCGCTGTCAGGGCTTCGCCTTCAGCCCTCTCCCGCTCGCAGCAGCTGCTCGTCCGCAGCCACTGCTCCATCGGCAGGCCGCCGCCACTCGTCCGCCCGGCGCGGGGCCCCGGCCATTTTACGCTCCTCCGCGCCAACCACGCGCAGGGCGCCCCAGCCCCGCCGGCTGTTAAAGCCCATTTTACACAGACGCGAGCGGCCAGTATGGCCGGCGCGGGGTTCGGTCCGGGGCGCCGGCCACCATGATACCAGCAGCGCGCCGCGCGCGGCGGGGGCCGCCCGGCCGCATGAATTGGGGCGCGCCGGGCGGCGGCGGGCGGCGGGGGCGGCGGCGCCGGGGCGCGGGGCGGGGGGCGACGCGGGCGGCGCGGCGGCGGCGGCGGACGGGGCGGCGGCGGCGGGGCGCGCGGGCGGCGGCGGGAGGGCGGCGGGCGGCGGGCGGCGGCGGCGGAGGCGGCGGGGTGCGGCGGGCGGGGCGGCGGCGGCGGGGGCGGCGGGCGGTGGGCGGTGCGGGCGGCGTGGCGGCCCGTCGCCGGGCCGGCCGGCGGCGGCTAAGCGGGCGCGGCGGCCGCGGGGGCGCGCGGGCAGCAGAGGGCGCGTGCGCGGCGTGGCGACTGCTGCATCCTCCCCGCCGCCCCGCACACCCGTTTAATTAATGAAGTGTGCGCAACGGACCAGCGGCGCGCC
>BOPP01000014.1:288150-321002 GCA_017312745.1 Gryllus bimaculatus | reverse complement strand
GTTCGTTGAAGTTCAAGGATGGTTTTTGTACGTCGAGAAGAATGTCGAATAACTTGGCCGGAAAAAAGGACTAAAAAACAAGCCTTTTTGTCTTTTTCCCTACACAAACGTTTTCTAACTAAAAGTAGAGTAAATGTTGAGGGCTTTATAGGCTGTCTGGTATAAAGCACTCATTGGTTGTTTAGTACACAAGCCACATGCATTGGTTGTAAGGTATGGTTCTAACGTCAAAGAGTCCATTTGGCCTAGGGTTTGCCACCTCTGCCGGTTTTAGACGCGGAGACTCCGGTTTTTTGAGCTTCATGCTCCGGTCTCCCGGTTTTTTGAAAATTATCTCCCGTTTTTTTTCAATTTTCAAATACATTTTCAATTCTTTTTAAGGACCAAGGATTAAATAGATTTTTTCAAACTTAAAAATTTAAAGCCTTTTCTTGCTATTTCATTCAGAAAATCTGTCCCTTTCTTCTCATTAGAAAGATAAAGAGGCCAGAACAAAGGCAATTTTTACTTGCGAATCTCGGGTTAATCGCCATCCGGCTGTCTCTTTCTTTCTACGCATATCAGACAGCAGACAGGCATCTTAAGCCGATTATGCGAGAATCGCATCGCGCAAAAGTTTCAAGAACTAACTCACCCGGGAATGCTATTCGATATCTTTCATATTGACCAACAAGATCGAAATTTCGTATCGACATATTCGTAGATCAACAGGCTGAATATTTAGATACATCCAATAACAAAATTTGAAATAGAATGTTAAGAAACGATAATTAATCACCAGGGGTAACCACCTCTCTCTCACACTCCAACGCTCGCTCATTTAATATACTATAAGCCTAAAAATAATAATCAATAATTCCTTTGTTTAGGAAAATAACAACCGTTACAGACATAATTTATTGACCCGGCGGGGAAAGCAACATTGTAAGAATTCGAACGTTAGTTAATTCGATATAAATGCAACGATTAATAGGAAAAGTATGTTAACAGGAAGCTACCATAATGAGAAAATTTAGTATAAAATGTTTCAGGCAAAATTTATTCTGTTCTCATTTATTTTTTTTAATTTATTTTAATTACATAAATAAGATGAAGTAATGTTCAATTTATAAATTCAACACTCCACTGGCACATACATACTTTATTTCTAGCAATTAAACATTTAAAATTCCCGCGCTCGCCCGGTCGCAGCGGTCTCCGGTTTTTTCTGGAATTGGCAAAGGTGGAACCCACTACATAATTTGCGACTTTATTACCGGTTATACACAAAGTTCAAATTCACATGCATATCTATCAAAACAGTGTGCGGTTTGGAGGCAGCAGAATACATGGTTGGAGGATTTAAATCAAAGTCGCGTTTCGCGAAAGTATTAATAATATAGATAATCCTCCTATAGAGGAGAGCAATTTAGGTAGACAAGACCTAGAATGCTACAAACAAAAGCAAATTAAGCCGATCTGATCATGCTGCAGCAAGAACGTGACGACGCGAAAATGAACGTGAAAGAATTTCGGATATCACGACGCGTGAAGCGCGAGCGCAAAAGGTTCATCTAATAGAATCGCACAAGTTTGAATCGAGATGCTTTCAGTTACCGGGACTGTGTAAATGTGACTACAGTAAATACCAAGTGTGTTTGTTTATTAGGTTTCTATGACTTCGTTTCTTCATGTTATACAGCCCGGCACTGAAATTAAAAAATGAGCGAAGCTAATGGGAATTTGGTTTGGTAAGGGTAAATGGTAAAGTGAAATTGAATACTCATTAGGAACCACACCAGAAGCCAATTAGTACTACATAAATTGGTTTTCAGGAATATGGAAACAGATTCCATACACTTTTTGAAATATATCGGAAGAATATAAGCAATTGTTCAAATGACTGCATTTTGGGAGGTCAGACACTGTGAGTTCGATTTTAAAAAAAGAATTGCCCAAATTGGTCCAGGCGTTGTTGAGTTATGCGCTTACCAACACATTTGCGATTCATTTTTATATTAGAGATATAAATATTAATATATTTAATATTTAATAATTAATATATTTGTAATAAATAAAATGTAGTATATATAAATAAAATTAAAAATAAATATAAAATAATTTAAATGCATGCTTTTAAATAAAATATTGCATATCACTCTAATCGGTTCCTCGACTATTTCACACGTCACCCATTACATGAAAGTTCTGCCCATTGGAAAATCGGTTTACGTGCACGCTCCTCTTCCATCATTCTTATTTTCGTGTTCACCGCGAACAAACTAGGGTACTCTCCTAATGGGAAATGTTCTCGATCAACAGCTCCTGTTCCATGGAGAAGTCTCGCTCTACCGATGGCCGCCTTGCATTCATCCATGCGCTCGCCAAGCCGCTTACGCTCCTCTCTGCTGTTTCGGCTGCTCACGCAAGGCCCTGGCCGTCCCTTCGATCTGTCCCTTCGGGCCGCCCTCTACGCTTGCTCGCGCCTTCGCCAAGGCATGCTTGGCCCAGAGCAGCAGCCATCCCTCCCGACTGACCCTCAAGTGCACCCCAGCGCGAAACACGGTGTTCGCCCAGCAGGCAGTACACGTGCGATTATGTTCGTAACGACATTCCTTTTGAAACACTGAGCTGGAAAGAAGCTATGGCCAGCAGTGCAATACGGAAACTAGCAGTGGTAATAAAAAATTGTAATGACAAAGTTGTGAGGAGATGATGGTCAATGATGATGGTAGTTGTAATAGCGGAGTCGAGGAAGAAGCAAAGCTTATTGTGTCGGTGGTGGTTTTATGGTGACTGGTTTGTGATCTATAAAAACATCTAATAGTCAATTAAATTATGGTATAAAAATTAATTTGAAGGTTGTTAAAATTATTTGATTTTGATCTATAAACGAAGCGTATGAATAAAATTATAGAGATTGGATGAAGCTGAAGTTTTCCTATTCATTACAAACTCGAAATCTCATCAACAAACAAAAATACTTCTGATACAATTATATCTTAAGATCCTTCTTTGAAGAGTCGTCACGAGAAAATTCCAAAATTGCAAACCCCGCATTGATCATGGATTTGTCTCATAACGTTGCAATGAATAAAACATATAAATGATAAAAATGAGTTCGAGGAGGAGAACTAAGCTTACAAACAACACTTATGAGCACGAGAAGTAAATTGATAACGACAGCGTGAAGACGTAACTGCAGGGTTGATACGACAGTCGGTATAACGGTAGTCATCTGCGCAAAGACAAGTGAAGAAGCGACGACAAAGTATCAGAAGAAGTGACCCTGGAACGATGCACGTTAAAGATCAATATTATATGAAAATGCACTTTGGAAAGAAAAAAAATTAAAAAGAATGAAAATAAAAAACCTACTTTGACCACCGCGAGGATCCAACAATAAGCGAATCCAGCGGAGAGTACGGGAAGGGAGAGGTGGCCTCGCTCCGCCCGGGCGCCTGCGCCTTGCCAACTCCCCGCTGGCCCAGGACCACGGCCGCCCCGATTGTCCAGGAATTAATTCTCGCCGGGATTACGGCGGTTTAAGTCGTCGGACATGCGTCGGTGCGGGGCGGGCCTGGTGGGGGGGGCAGGGACCCCGGGCAGGGAAGGCCTACTGTGCGGGCGCCGGGAGGGACACGACGCCGGAGGCACGGGCAGCGCCCCACGCACGAACAACGGACGCTGGAGGGAAGGAAACGGACGAGGGCAAACAGAATTGGACTTGTCCTACAGAGAAAGAAGAACATTAAAAAATATTTACGATACGAGAAAATTATATTACTTCAGTTTCCATGACACCACACAAGTTCTGGACTGAAAAATTATCGGTTGTCTTTATACGAGTTAACAAAGAGAGAGGTGTAAGTAGCATGAATTCGGATAAATGGTTCATGACGTAGACTCATTTCGTTCGACAGGGAGATACAAATATTACATTGTCAAATTTTGGATATCATCAACTGTCAAAATTCGTAGCGTAGTTTTTGCGAACATCCGAGCTAGCGATGATCTCTGACCTCGGTGAAGTACAATATCATGTTCCCATTAACTGCCCTCCGGAGTTAACACAATGCGATCGATACGTCAGCTGTTGTGCGCGCTCTTTTTTGTGTGAATCGTGGCACATCCATTCCATCTGTCAGTCGCTCTCGCGCAAGAGACCGCAAGCAAACTCCAGTCCAGGAGCGAGGCCCGCGGCGCGGCGCGGTGCGAGGACGCCCGAGAGGCCGGCCGTGGCCGGAGGTGGACAAGGTGCCCGGGGCCTGGTTTCGCCGCTAACGGTCACAGGCGACGGAATGGGTGGGATGAGGAAAGATGAAATCGCGAGGGGGAGGGGGAGGGTGGTACTTGGCCGGCGGGGGGAGCAATAGTGTACCGCCGTGAGCACACACGATTCCGGTTTCGGAGCTTGTGGAGAAGTGATAATGATGGTAATTTAGTTTGAGCGACTGCGATGTGTGTCGACAATTTTGTGGGTGCATACAGAAAGTGGAGAATCTCAAATATTTTCATTTAGCAAGGGACCGGTTTTAACGTGGTTGAGAATGGGTTTATGGGTTTCACAGGCAAAAACAAAGTGCTTTACTCTACAAACTCTTGTGAATTGCCTTTACGATGTTTGCACAAATAAAAACTAGTTTCTAACGCTTTTTTCAATTTATTAAAAAAAATATTTTAAATGCATCACTTTTATTGTACTCCAACTGTGTGTGTAAATCAATTTAAAAAACACACAAAGAATGTTACACCGAATATAATATATAACATACTATTTAATGATATAAATGTGTGAAAAGTTAATTTCAGCAAAATGATATCTGAATCGTTATTATAATATTAATAAACACTATATCTGTAATACAGAAATAAAAACTTACGTAAAAGAGAAGAAAGAAGAA
The DNA here is from genome assembly GCA_017312745.1 of Gryllus bimaculatus. Lineage (NCBI taxonomy): Eukaryota > Metazoa > Arthropoda > Insecta > Orthoptera > Gryllidae > Gryllus > Gryllus bimaculatus. The sequence goes on along the minus strand of BOPP01000014.1, from coordinate 316,119 downwards.
ACTGGCTCTCTTCTTTCTTCAAATGATGCGAATATAAATGACATTATTAAGACTCTTAAGACGATTATTAAAAAGTACATTCAAATATTATATTTTCAAGTAAAATATTACATTTTCAGTTTCAATAAACCACTGATTTGAGACGAAAGTTCCTGTGTCACCTCTACTATTTTCATATATTTTGTTTATAATGAAACTTGAATTTCATGAACCGCACGACAATACACATTCTCACTCCTGATGACACAGAAAAACAGAGGGCGCAATCGCCGCCCGAGAGCCTTGGGGTGGACAGGGGCGCCGTGGCGGCCGCTCAGTCTGTGAAGGCGTCGCAAGGGCCGGCCGCCGCGAGGCTCCGCCACGACGAACGAGGCGCGGCGCCCCGCCCGCTTGCTGCTGCCGTCTCTAATTACAGCCGCCCTCGCCCTGCGCGACACGTTTCTCCCCTTTACCTCGCCTGTCCAGCGGTTTCAGCAGGGGGAATACAAGTTTGGCGTTTCCGCTAAATTCGACGCTAGTGGCACGTATGCAATATTCAAACACCGGATCGCATTTTGTAGCGAAATATTATTGAAAAATAGTCTTAATCGTTCAGAAAGTAGCAAAATATTTTCCCACGATTGTTTCATCTGCAATAAGTACAAGATTCCGTGGCGGCTGGTGCTCCAAAAGACTGGAGGTTACACCTCCATCGAATGACGGAAATGTAATTTCCAAAATTCAAAATACGAATATATGCTAAAATTGTAAGCAATTGAAGTTAATTAAAACTTAGTTAAATAAAAGCATATATTGAAACATTACAAAACTAAATGCGTTGTATCGGTGTCAGGAATACACACCTCCCTCGTACGTGGTTCTGGCTTTGATTTCCACCGGACTTCGATTTCAACATATTGCAACAAGCACTTTTCATAAAACTAAAATACCTGCGATCTCTGTCTGTAACTGCAGGCATTCACCAAGTGCACATTTTGAATCAATAAATCTAATATCAAATGAAACCAAATTCTCTAAACATCATGAATAATGTATTAAATGTCCTCAATAATTAACTCAACTTGCGCACTTTCAATAACAAGCGAAATTCATAAAAATGCGTTGCAGCGAGTGAGACGAAGACTCAATTCCTCAAAGTCTCCCTCCGTCGCCGCACAGCACTTGACAATGCCACCCATCTGGTAGCACCACCAAAAGGCTCCATGTTGCATGTGATAAATCGAAGGGTCAAAGAGTAAATGCAGTAAACCCAGTAATACAGCCAAGAGCGTGGTGCAATACTTAGCATGGCACGAGGCACTAAAGGGAGCGCCAGTTGGACGCTCTTCGTTTTCAAAATAATTTCATATACATTGATATTGATGCAATATCTTGAATATTGAAAGTTAATAAATGGAAAATGTGTATTCTTAAGATACAATATCTTTTTCGATTATCTGGGTGTTGTATTAGCACGAGCCGCCACTGACAAAATCATTCATTTATAAATCCACAATATCACTTACCTTGAACAGAGTATTTAATTTTAGAACGGTAATACGTTTACGTACAAAATCTGCAATATTGTACATTGTTTCTCAAAACACCGTTCCTGCAATAACATTAACATGTCGTGACTTTCAATATCCTTCAAATGGTGTTCATCATACACAAATTGATCAAGGCAAATGTATTTGTTTTACATAACTCGTGTCCTCACAGAAGGCAATGTGAAAAGAGAAGAAAGTTTCGTAACTAGCGCTGTGACTCTTTAAAAGGGAATTTACACAAAATTTGCTTTGAAATTGTCGAAATCGAATAATCAATTAAGCTATTCCTACAATGTCTCTTCCGATTGAAATTTAATTTTAATTTTTTTTTCGTTTTTCTGGGCGATCAATTTAAATTTTTTGTTCGAGCCAGTCTTGTCTTTGAAGAAAGTAAAAAAATCCATGTTGTATCGCCATTCTTGCTGTCATACTTTAAAGGGGAGTTGCAAAATTATTCATATTTCATTTTAGTCTTCAGGTAAATGTAATCTTTTAATCCTCTTAATCGGGCCGAAAATACAATAAAGCCTTCGATTGGCAGTCTTAATTCTGTGGTTGATGACGAAAATACTGCAGCTATTAAACAAAAATATAAGTTACGAGTGCGTTTTACTACAAAATGCATGTAACCAAACACTACTTCAAACTAAGACTCCCGGATCACATATACCAAATAACTGAATCATATAACCAGAGCTTAGTAACACCATCATATCATTTATTTATACATAAATGTGAATAAATTAATATGTTACAAGTAATGTGTTACGAGTGGCTTAACGGGGTTAACTTGTGGAATAACGGCGCCACGGAACGTTCCGGAACTTTCCACGCCGATCAATTCAACTGGCCCCTTCCAGCGCCACAAACAGTCACCCCTGTCACCCCGCGATTAATGTTTTTGCAAAATACAAAGCGGAAACGCAGCTCCTAAAATTTGGCTACAAATATGGTCTGTGCTAATATGTATGCGGCGTATTGTTATACTGACAAATTACATATTTATAATAAAAACAAAATTTAAAAAAGAAAATTTGCAGAACAAACCCTTTTAACATTATGAATTTAAACATTATGCGTTACTAAAATATACTAATGGCACATACATGTTTCCATGAAGTAACTTGTTACCGTTTGATTCAAATCTTTATTTCTTCTAAATCCAATGTAATTTCTTTGATCTAACATTCAGAATATTATTACCGATCAATTTTATTTTTAAAGGAGACCATTAATCACACTATTAATAACTTCAGGCAAATGTTTGAAGCACTCAGTTATTTTTCTTAAATAGTTAATGTATGCTCCTTTGCGGTTATTTTCTCCGTATCATTGTAAAATCCATCACCGCTAGGCAGTACGCTTTGCTGATGTACCTATACAAAGTCTCATGTGAAAGGTAAACCGGACCCGTTTAATGTTGCTATGAGTACGGTGCCACCATTTCATCACAACCCCAAACGAAGAGTCGCTTCAGTTCCGAGTGCAAGATCATTCCGATCGGTGAAATTTCCTTCGATGTGTCAACAGCCTCCCCTCGTCAGCATTTCTGACGCCGCCGCTACAAAAACTGAATCGAGCGGTGTTTGTGATGAGCATCACTCCCCTGGCAGCGCTTCCCCGAGCTGGGAGGGTGGAAAGGCCCTCGTCGACAACCTGCTTCCGACAACGCCCTGCAGTCGTCATAGCAACACGAAATGGCAACACGGACAAAGACTCCTTTGTAATTAGCTGACATGTCGCGCTGCGTTACTCCAGTAGTCGGTCGTTTCACATTCGTTCCCAACGGGACCTTGTTTTAGGGTGCGACCGCGGAGATTACGTATGTCTCGTACTAGCATCGCTCAGCCCAGGCTTTCTATGTTGACATATGACAAGAGGAATTAATGGTACCATCATTCGACGATTGAATTCATGGACAGCATATTCCAACTCAATTCATAACAAGAAAAAATACAAATAGAATAATAATATTTTATGTTAAACTCCCCATTTCTTGCCCTGTTCGAATATTCTTGGAATTCTGTTGAAATATTTCTGAAAATATAATTTAAGTATAACTAAGAATCGATATTTTATGTCTCAGCACTATTTTTAAACAACTGTTTGTGACTTTCTAGGTGGGAATTAAAACAAATAGTATTTTGTTAAGTTTAATATACATGTTTTTTAATATAATCACCTGTAGGATACCAGATTATTAATTATTTCGTTGTCGCCTTTCCAATTTTATGAGAGGTTAGCAAGGCAGTGTCATCAAGTAGTATCATTTGAAAGTGGTGATAGTTGTGAACGAGGTTAGTCAGATGGGTTGTAAGCAGTACGGGTGAAAGAATTCTGCCTTGATGTACACCTGATAATGTTCGATGGGTCGAAGATGTTTGTTCACCGAATTTGACGAAAAAAATAATAATTTGGAACGAACGATCGCATGGTGACGTAGAATGGATTAAGTAGTTTTCTTTTCTGTACGGTAGCCCCATGGTTTTCGAAGGCATGTATTTCATCAAGGAAAAAGGCAGAACAATACATTTTCATTTCTATATATCTATTGATGTTATCAACGTCTCATGTAACATACTAGATTCTGCAATAGTTTTTATTACATATTAACTAGATAATACTCTTGGAAAGGAATAAATAACTTGATCAAATTGTTAAACTAAATCAAATCAAAATCAAATTGATTGTATTTTATTAATTTTAATCCGTCAAGAACACAAAAATATTCCTGTATTAAAGTATACTGGGATTGACAGAACTTTACAACATATTAAGATTACTTACATTAGAAAAAATATATTAGATAGTAACAGGATATTAATATATTTTTAATGTAGATATTATATGACAATATTACTATCTTGTGGGGAATCCCATTAGGTTACACAAAACCAAAGGAAGCGTATTCTTTGCACAATATCTTGAACACTAGATAATCAACCCGATTATCTGTACTGTTTGGTTGGCTAAGATTGAATTTAATATTTTTTTATTTCAAATATTTCTCGTGTCATGGAGTATTATTATTTGGACGGTGGTTATGCATCAAACGGTTAAGCGCCATTAAAAAATTGAAACGGACATCATCTACTGCATTGAACCGTGCTATCTTCATCTTTAAAAATCTCTTTATATCAAATTAAAAACGCTATAAGTCATATCAAGGACTTTTTGTTTTGTAAGAACCGGCTATAAACATAGATCTTCTGTTCTAGTAACTGCTGTTCTTAATTTTACGAGTAATCATGCAGGTAAGCGCCAGATATTACCTATCTCATTTTGGTGTTGATTGGCACTTCAATTAATAATGAAGAATGCGCCACTCTGCGAAATCATGGACCACAGAGGGAAGTCTACAGCTTTAACAAGTTAAGAGATGCTAAGGTTTCGGAAGTAGTGAATCATAATAACAAATTGCTTAGATATCAATCCCATTATTACAGGGCTCAAACAAGAGCACAATACCTTCCATCATACGCTACCACCGTGGTAATGTACGATTTGTAAAGAGAGCACTCTGAACCCGTGTCCTTTCAAAAAGATATTTTATTCGAGATTCAATTTGAGGCGATATCCACTCAAGAAAGATACCTGTAATACACGGCATTCCTTATACGCAGGAATAGCAGGCACAAGATATTCAAGGAATCTCGGACAGAAACCCGCAAATCATCATCAGAATGCTGAAGATGCTTGGAGGTACATGAAGCGTGTTAGAGATGAAGAAAATTTAGCAGTATTATCTTTAGACATGCAAATAACCCATCTCTCACGCTTCCCAACAACTGCTGTGGTTTATAAAAGTCTGATGTGGCTTTATAACAACAGAATTCGCAATGGTGGCTTAAATAAGGCATTCTGATGTGTATGGGTAGCCAAGCAGGTGGATTCAGCCAATAAGTAGAATCCTGTCTCCGAAAGCCCTCCAGTGACAATATTGAAGCAGGAAAGAAAGAATCAATACCGTGTTCGGATTCTTGGGGACAACAAAGCAGGGACATGTAGGTGGTTTTAATGTTAAATGTTTATGTTAATGTTTAATGTTAATGTTCGTCTTGAAAAAAAAAACTGATTCGAGAAGACCCTCAGAAATTTTCTATTAGTTTGCAACAGATGAGAATACATTTAATAATACACTACTTTCAAAGCATGATTTTAGTATCGAAATTGAAAATAATTCATAAAACACTATTTTTGGTCAGAAATGAGAGGCATGACTTTGAAAATATGTGTATTTTTATTTAATAATAATGTGTGTAAAGGAAATAATTATATGGGTGTTGATAATAAAATTAATAACTTCACTGTGGAAAATTTTTGGTTCTACAATATTCTTCATTGTATTCTATCGTTAACAGATGCTCCTCTCTCGAAAGAGTTTGTTGGTTTTCTACCACAATGCAATAATAAGAGAATTTAAGCCTATACTTATATAAATGCAACAATAAGTTTTGAGCGATCACGCAGAAAAACGTATTCAAATACAAGCTCAGCGAGTTTTATAAAGATACGACTGTAGTTACTTCTATAGGCTACTCTATGGCATAGTCATAGGTGTTATAAATTATATAGTCGGGCATGTTGTAGAAGGACTGACCCGTCAATATCATGAGCGCTTTGTTGCGGCGATCGACGAGCAAAAACTCAAAGGGTGCACAGTCATTTAAAAAAAAATAGCAATTCCCCAGAAAATGAACTTGAAACTCGTTCTTCAAACTTTCGCACGAGCCATCAAGCAATCGGGCTCTCAGATATGCGCACCTCACAAATGCAAGCGACAAATAGCCCTCAAATAATTAAGACGCTTCATGAAAATGAACGGTGTTATGTACCAACCAGCTTTGCAACATATGTAAGTTTTGAGAAGACCGTGTTTAAAGATTTTTTTACAGTTTCAGCTCTAAAACTGTAATTTGCTTATATCTAACTTATCACTTATGTAACAATATAATCAACTTAAATAACAGCACGCACAATATGTGTACGTACCACATGAGTGGGTTTTTTAGTAGATGCTTTATATTAACTTTCTCATATTACAGTTACATGAAAGACGATGATGTCTTTCTACTTTTGCAACTATTAGTTCAGCGCCGCGAAACGGCGCTTACCTTTCAATATTGTCTCGCCTTGAGGTGTTGAGTACAGCATTTTAGGATATAGTTTTGAAAAAAACGGAAAATAAAATAGGAATTTGTTTTGTAGGCGGATTCATATTCAGAAATATAACAAAATTCACACATAAAATACTTCATATTCATATTCACAAACGCACTGAATAATGTGCCATGGTATGAACACGCACTAAAAATTAAACAGTTTGTCACTAAAAGCAGAAATTGGGTACTCCTCATATATATTATTATTGAAATGCAATATTTCTAAATATCTCATGGTTTTGCAGATATATTCAAATACTAAATTTTATATAATTTTATTATCATCGTATACTATGATTGCCAAAAATAGAAATTATATATTATAGTATAATTTATATTTGTTTAGTAAGCATAACATCAAATCAAAATTTTTTACTTACATATATAGTGCACTTCCACTGATATTTATCTCGATTTACTTACCTGAAACAAAATAATCAATTTAATTAATGTATAACAAGAATTAAAATTGTTATATGCAGTGTAATAAACAACTAATAGGTACTTCCTCAAAAATGTATAGGATAACTGTCAAATCGAAACTTTGACAAATCAAACAGAAAACCCATGCACTCCACCCAAATATAACATCAAGACAAAAATGAAAAAAAGGACATTTCTATTGATTTTCATTTCTTGAAAACAGTTGCAATTCGCTATATTTTATTCGCAGTACAACTCGGCGAGGATTCAAAGCGTATTTGAAAGCTTCAAGCGTATTCGGCCGAACCGATTCGACCTTTAGGGAGCTTTCGACCACTGAGAGGGGTGCGGAGGCCGTGAACTGAAATACGTACGGGACGAGTAAAAAGGGTCGTAGAATGCGACCACCCGGCACTCAGGTGGAGTAGAAAAGGCGCATCGCCCTCGGCGATGGAGGGGGTCGCAGCCAGGCGCCCGCAATGGCCGCAAGAGAGCACGTGAAGCCATCGGAGGGAGTGACAACGCACGAGGAGCGGTTGGAGGTGGGAAGGACAACCACGGAATATTATGACCAAAGAGAAACACGTGAATTACGATAGCTTTGAACCGTGCAATCGACATAGAGATTTGCGGCATTACCAGATAGGACCCAAATTAGGGAGAGACAACACGGAAATTCCATGTGAGAAGCTACTAAATGTGAGGGGAGTATTGAGGGATAGAAGAAAACGAACTGATGCAGTAGAGATGAACGAAATCAAGCGACGAAAGGCGAAACTTTAGGGTTGAAAGCCAATTGATGTGGATGTATTGAAGTGAAAGGTGAGGGAATGGAACGCTGCACGTTCAGGACCTATATGATGGGAAGCACACGGAAAGAGAAGTCCGCTCCCTTTTTTTGAGCTGTCCTAAACTCCGCTGTGGCGCCCTTGTTATCACCGCGCCTAGACGTATTCGTCACGGTAAGGAGTAGTACTGTCTGGCTTGTTCAAGCCGTGTGCACCGCCATATTATAACAATCTGCGCTTTAATGTTGAATGAATTATGCAGAGAAAGGGTTATCCAAAAAGAGACATCAAAGACGAAAACTACCAGCGAATGATCAGTACTTGGATGCAAATGACTTCAATACAAATATAAATAATAATAAAACAATAATAATATATTTGAAAAATGTGATAGATATTTGAAAAAATGTATATGTTCGTCAAAAATGTACCAAAATGTTCGTTTGTTGTCCAGAATAAATTAAGCTATGAAAGAAAGCTTTCTCTAATGAACGAAAATGTAGAATATAGATAAACGAACGATAGACAAAAGTTCAATAGTATTTCTTTCTAGTATTTAATGTCTCAGTAACAACGTACATCGACTATACTTTTACTTTACACGTATAAAGAACACTTCATTTTGTTTAACCCGAGGAGATCAAAAAGAAGAACTCTGGAAGACCATATATTATTTTCAACCTGCATTTGTTTTCAAGGGTTCATAGAAATGTGGAAAATGGAAGTTTCCGAGAAACTGGTAGCTTTCGGAAGTTAACAAGACAATTCAAAGAAAAATCCCATTCTTTTCACTGGATATGAAAGGCATAATAAGAACTGAGGGCGCCAAGATTTTCTAACAAATACCATGAATCTTTTTTCCGCAGGACCGACACTAATATCGGCGTCCGCCACCAGGAGCGCCCTCATCGAGCGAAGGATGGCGCAGGAGCCCCGGCTGCAGGTGGCACGTTGAACCGAGAAAAAATAATTCATAGGGGCGCGGAAGATGAGGAGCGAGTGAACGATAAATGTCAGAGACAACTACGAAATGACAAAGCGCAAAAAGAGTTATGTAGATTTTGCGGAAAGCGCGCTGCTGAGAGCGCGGATGAGGCGGGGTGGCGGGAGGAGCAGCCTCCGGGAGAAGCATACTGAAGGGTCTGAAAACGCTACACAAGATCAGGGAAAACTGCGTTATAGATCTGGAAAGATGAACGCATTGTTAACAAGGGAGAGACAAGACGAGGGCTTTTCTCATTGTAAATAGCAGAAGTGAATTTGAGAAGGGGAAACGTCGGGTAGAGATGACAAATGTGCATTAATTGGCAATGTCATTAAAATGTGGATCTCCGAGCAGACAATTCAAATAATGGAAAGAAGCCGAAATGCCTCATATATACTAAGAAGAAAGAAGGATAACGCAAATTAACGTGAATAACGAAAAAACTAACCTAGTTAATAAATATTTTGTTCTATCAAAATATTTTTATCGGTATCAACGAAATGAAACAAATATGCACGAAGATGAATAAGACGTAAAAAGAGATAAGTATATAAGTGTATCAGATTACCAAACATACGGATTCGGAAGTAATTTCACCAATAATGAAAACCTCACTGGTGTAAACAGAGTTAAACACTTTCAAAATGTTGTGTAAAAATAGATTGTTGATAATACATTAATTACAATTGGTATGTAAAAAATTACTCTATAACAATATGATCAGATGTACCATGAGAAAGAATTTTCATATTGAAGGAATACAAAACCTGAAATATAAAACAGAAGTGAGAAGTAGCTATGAAATATTCAAAAGCATGGAGCAATTGTTATTTGTAGAACGGTGAAAGAATAAGCGCAGAAAACTACGAGAAATATTCCCAAAATGACGGTAATCGGGGAGGCGGAGAAACACAGCAGTAGCGAACTGTCGCTGAACGACCAATACCACTCGCGTTGCTAACAACCGCCCCCCTCCCGGCTGTCCCACCCAGCGACGTCGGGCGCAATCGAGTTGCCTTCGTTAGCGGCGACACCGGGGACGAAAACAAGGGGCGCAACGTGCCTCCCACGCGGGCCCCTGCCCCTGCCCCTCTCGAGGGAGCGCTCTCCGACGCAACGCGGACACCTCCCTGCAAAGGAGCCCTCGGCGGCCTGCGCCGCCCGCGGAAATGAGGCGGCGATGGGCGGGCGCGGGGCGTGGCCGCCGGTGGAAGCCGTGCATCCAACACACGGGCTGTCTGGCTGATTTTGGAACCTATCAGCGCAAGCAACTTACGCGGGAGAGCGTTAGCAATTTCGAACACATCTGTATATATAGAAATGCAAATGAAAGTGCGCAATTGTTAAAGTTCAATGATCGAATAAATATAGATATATCGACATAAAACACAATGCAGAAATAATGTACAGTTTGTGTTATATTTCACTTGTATTCATATGTACACTTCAGCAAAATTCAAATATTAATGAAAATGTATCGCTAATGGTATCGGTCATAATTAATTTTTAAAGTGTCATTATTATGAACAATTTAGTAGAGGATAGAATGAGTGAGGGTGCAAGGATGTATGCGATGAAGATGGCCCTTTAAAAAGCTGAGTTTCGGAGAAAATATTCAAGGCAACAATAATTTAATTGTTTCAAGAACACGCTCTATATATTCCTGAACTCCGCTCATTCAACAAATACAAATATTTAAGCAATGAGAAAAACATTATTAACAGATTTTATTTCAGACAATCAATGCTTATAACAACCCTAGTGTAAACGCGATAGAGAACAATCTTTGAGTTAATCTTATTTATTGCATATACAAAATGACAACGACTTTGATGATCACGAGTAAACAGTCGTGACGGTTGACAAGTCTCGATTTTGAAAAATTCTTTGGTCTGAAGTTAGCTTAAAGAATATCTACGTTCGTTTCCAGCAAATCGTACATCACTTAGATAACACACGACATAGGGTGGATTATTTTAATTCACAATACATGCTACGCACAAGCATTAACTCGACCTCCAATATCGTGTAGATAATAACGCTATTCATTATAATGATTATCATAATAAGATTGTCACTCGCATTTAAGCCTTCCGTAAAGCGCTATCAACACTAATAAGGTAAATAATTATGACACCACTCACGGTGGACTAACAGCGTTGCAACTTGGCTTGTAAACCACGGCATTAAGTCCAAATAACTATTAATGAGATAACCAAATATCATAATAACGATGCAATAGTTAATATCATCGCGCGGCGCAATCAGGGGTTACAAGCGACGTTTCTATAAAGCGACGGAGTAGAGACTGAATCAGGGGCAGGGGGTGGCAGCCAATGGAAAGACGGTCGCAAATGTGTTAATGGTGATTGAGAAGCTGTGGGAAGAGTTGGTAGTCAAAGCGAGGAGAAACGTCGCTATTAAGGATAAAATGATGGCGATTAGTATCACTGGGTGTCGAGGTGGTCACAGTAGGTTGTGTGGAGTAGGTGGTACTCCTCATTATATCGGTACTGGTGATGATGATAGGTAGGATTCTGTGAAGATAGGTAGTTGCTCAATGATAATATTAATGACCCACTACCCGAAAAGGGGTTATAACATGTGTCTCCCGGCATGTGTGGAAGTGTAGTGCGAGTTAGAGTACGTGTGTGTACGTAAGAGATGGGATAGGACAAGGAAGAGGAAGGAAAGATCGCGCGCTGTTCGTGACCGTTATGTTAGGGTACTGCTCTGGTATTCACTGGTGTTGGTCGGAGAAAGCACGGAAATACACCGATCTCAGCAGCCGGTAGCTAAAATATTCCTTATAGACAGCTACTGAATTCGACCTAGCTGACACGATAGTGTCAAAAATCCTGCAACCGTCGCGGTGGTGGTGCTAGTAATTCATACGGAAATATAAACGGGTGATGAAAACAACATTGGAGGTGTCAGAAATCAACAGAGGAGAGGGCTGAAAGTGACTGCGAGTGAGGTGCTGTTCTGATAGCAGTGAAAAATAAAGACAATGTTGTTGGTTCAGATAGATGGGCGAAGGAGAGTATGACGATTATAGGTCGTAGTGGTGATGATGGTAATGAAGGTTGTGTTGGCGTTGTGTTAGCACCGGTGGAAAGAGCTGAAAATATAATAGAATGAGATGGTTAAGTAATACGCAAGTGCACGCACATCAGTAACAAACGTGCTAGTTATAGCAACGAGATTTGCACCGTTGCCACCAGACCCGCAAATACATTCACATTGCATCCGGCAATGGGCGGCAGACAGGGGCGGTGGCGGCGGTCGTGGGGCGGTGCGGGTTGGGCGCTGGAGAAGCAGGAAGGGCGGCAAATTAATTATCTGGTGCGTTTTAATAGCGCGAAATGGCGGCACCGCTCTCCGCACTTCCGAGTTTTTAAACGCGAGCGGCGCTGGCTGGTAGCAAGGACGGGGAAGCAGACGCCGGCAATGGCAGGGAGGGCAGAGCAATCAACAGGCAAAGCAAGTCGTGTGTGTTTTTTTAGTCTGAAAAGACGGGATACGATTTGAATGTGGCCCCACTGTGAGCGTAGGTACTCTTTAATATTTAGTAGTATGCTCCACGTGTCGTCTTTGCATTGAAACATTGTGGATTCGTTACCGGAAGTGTGTTCAGTTATTAAAGATTTAAGACATTTCCTTTGTTACTATTTGCGATCCGTTCTATGCGACGTGTAGTCAGATTTATAATATACTTTTTATGTGTGTTTTCACTTTCTCAGAGTAGACCATAAGCAAAAGAAGGTAGTGCCCGTTACTGTAAATATTTCTGACGTGCCAGGCAATGATAAACACGGAGTGCATATCACTGTTATTTAAGTAACTTATTTTTTATGCATTGCTATAATATTAATATTCAAATTTCGAACATTGTTTGTCTTGTTAAATGAAAAAAATACATTGAGAAAGATTTTGAACAATGTATCTTGGGCCAATTACTGATATTTGAATATGCTCATTACTATCTTAATAAACTTTCTGGGGTTAAATGTTATCATTAGGGGTCGGATCGATGACCTAAATCATCAATAAAATGCTACTTATATGTTTAAAATGCTATAAAGTGAAAGAAAACGACATAAAAGTTTATTAAAACCACTATAGTTATTAAACTACACTGTTTTTGCAAACTTTTGGTTTGAACTGTTATTTACTACGAAATCTCTCTCTTCTTTTCGTCGCTGGTCACAGCAGTCACCTTAGTTTTCAGACGCGTGAGCTCTTTTCTGAATTACAAATAATTTTAATACCACTGGACCCGAACACCACAAGAATTCTCCAACTTTGAATGAGATGTCGCTGTATTTCAACCAATTAAGAGTGCATGGAAGAAAGGAGTGTTAACATGGCGTCGAGAACTTCCTTCTGAGCTCCCACTTCGCTCCGGTGATGGAGAAGGTAGGGCGCGCAATAAAGCCAGAAACTTTGCAAACTGGTTTTAGAGCTTGCAGCCTTGTTCCCTGGAGCCCTGAAAGAGTTTCTTTTACTAAATCTCTAGAGGGGACGTACAATGACATCACATCAAATGTGGATTCTGAAAACATTGTAAACACAAGACACAGAACTAACCATTGACATTTGAAAAATTATGCGTTATACTAGTTGGAGAAGAAAGTGTAAATAAAAGGTCAATAACATTAAGCAGAAAACACACTAGAGAACACACTGCTCTAGAGAGCAAACAAGTAATCGGGTAACCTCAGGGAGAAAAACGTCAATTCTGCACGCAGAATGACATATTCATCCATTCAAGTTTTAAGCTCACTATATGCTGTGAAAGAAATAAGAATACTTGTCACCCGAGCACTTCTATAGACAGTTGCAAGATGAAAAGAAGCAGCAGCAAAACTCTTTCCTCCAGAAGTCCACGAAAGTATTTTCTTCAGGGTGTGACGTAGTGAAATAGAAATAAATTTCAATAACAAAATAAAAATAATATATTCAAAGATTATGTACAAGTACAATGAATTGCTAATTTTCAAACACTCCGGCAACCTTTTCCTTTCAGAACACTGCTTTACAGCAGAAAAACACAAGCCACGCGTGATGCGCGGTGTCGTAACCTCGGTCCCGTGACAAATTAACCGTCACATGGCTGACGCCAAAATTTAACCCGTCGCTGGCGACCGTGTGCCTACAGCACGAGAGATTGTCCTTGGCCCCTTACTCTCACGGAATCTCGCCCAACTCTACACCCTTGTACAACACGTAGCAAGAATTTCCGATTGCAAACTGGAATGAGAGCGCGGGCGAAGATGGGCCGCGTTAAATAGTTGAAGGGCTGACACCCCCACCACTGTTCATAAGATAGACCTCGCAGGCCAGCCTTGTTTACTGGCCCCACACAGGGTTCTAGGGTGGCTGCCTGCTTCCGTAACCGAGGCTCGCCGCAGCATCTCGAGTTTACAGTCTCACGGTATTTTTTTGGCTCTTGCGGCCAACTACTGAGTCACCGCCCGAGCGCAAACTCCCGATGTTCAGGCTGCAACCCCTTCCTCCCCCGCAGCGTACTTTCACCAACCTAACGGTTCTGGCCCTCGTGTTAACGACGCCACAAGGGCAGATTCTAGTGTGGAAACACATTCAGTTTTAAGAAGTACGGTGTGTTCTGCCATTTCTGTCAAAAGGTGATTCATTGGATGTGTATTAAAGGAAAATTATTCAGATGACGAAAATATATTTTTTTTGTGTTAAATGTTTCGACTTATTAAATTACTGAAGCTTAATAAACTAGCAGTAACACGCTGATTGCGTTCAAAGATGATATTCGACTTCGTTGGGCTTCATACAATCCATTTTTCTGAGTGCCCATCACTATATTACAAAGTGCCCACGGTAGTCCTGAAATGTTGAACAATTTAACTTACTAACCTAATAAATATAATATATGTAGTAATTTATTTGCCAACTATGAATTTTCTATTGCTAAATAAACTATTATACATTGCATAAAACATATTGGATGCCCCTAAAGAGGCCATCACTGTGAGCTCTATCCTATGTGAGTAGATCGTAGATAAAAGTTTGACCGAGGAATGGCCCTCGAGAGATATATGTAATTGGTGCGATAACTGTCAACAGTACCATCAGCGGTTTTGAATGAGTATAGAACATAGGCGAATAATGAAAGAGATAAGATGCGACAACATTCAGAGTAGAGGCCGACGAAAAAGAAATTCGACAGTTGCTTTGCTGACATGATACTATTATCCATATACAATAATTAAGCAAATGCACGACCCTTTGAACTTTAGAATAATTTTGAAGGTCGGAAACACGACAACTCAGTAACAGGGAAGGCCAATATAAGTAAGATTCTCTCTATCACTAAAACGATTTAATAAACTCAGATTCATGTACAGAATAGTACGTAGATGTTTACAATTTATTGCTTATTTCTGACGAGAACAATTAAAATTATATTCACATGGATTCTTTTTACGTTTCTCAAAAGCAAATGATTAATTACATCAAATTCCTCGAAAAAATATATAACATTCTTCCGAAACGTAATTCTGACGGATGAACATAAAACCACTATAACTGTAGGAATTACATTTTATAATTTTTACTTAATACATTGCTGTAAAAAATCAATCTGATTTGTTCTAAGGAAATTTGGTATGCCAACCGGGGCCTGAGAAGGAAGCGCGGAGGCGTCGGGGTGGAAGCCGGGTCACGGTGTGGTCGGGCGGCGGCGGCGCGGCGGCGGCGCCCGGGGACTCCGAAAGGGGGTGAGAACGGGAACGCATGCTAGGCCATCGACCGCCTCCGGAATGCGCCCCGCCCGCGCGCCTCCGCCGCTCGCAGCTCCCCACCCCAAAGGAACCACCGCGACTATCCAGCGACCTCCACATTCGGCTATGAATTTACAACTCGCCCACGAAATGAAATTTAAGGAATGCCGTCACTTCTTCTCTCGCGCGCTTCCCGAAAATGCAGATATATGTGACAAGAATACCACGCTCGCAAGCTGGGTCACGGCCGAGTCTCGGAGTTGTAATTGAATATTATACTACGGTAACCATCAAATTTGCTCTACCGTAGCCGTGCTCGTACTATATCTCGTGAAGACCTTATTTCTAATCGGAACGGCCTCCGTTTCCGCAGCGATGTATTACATCCCAAGAGGGCTTCTGCAAATAACGCTCGAGAGAATTTACGCCCGGGCTCGTGTTCGCGCCGTAAATGAAGTCAAAGTTCGACTAAGCGAATTCATAACTCTTCAAGCAACCATCGGGTATTAACGACTGTGACGCGCCGTTCCTCCAGAGCCGTATTTCACGCTGTCACGAGCACTTCTTCGCCTCTAATCTCCTCCCGCGCTTCTCATTTCGTGCGTTTCCGGTGGGAGGCGGGGCTTCCGCTCTGCATGCGCTACTCCCGCCCCGTGTGAGTGGCGGCAGCGTTGCCGCCGGTACCTCAGTTATGATATATTAAGGTAGAAATTAAAACCTTCCTTTTGTGCGCCTAATGCACTTGTTCACACGATTCCATGTGAATAGTACAAATGAGGTAGGGGAAAGGAGGGTAGATAGTCACAAGTACAATTTTTATACTATCATCAGGAAAGATGATACGAAGATGTTAAGAGGAAACTAATGCACAGGAAGTAACGAAGGCTCTAGAGCAGTATAGTGAATGGTGATTGAGTACATAACTCCAAGACGAAACTCTCAAAATCAATAATCAAATTGGAGTGTTTGACAAAAACATCTCAACTTAAATTTTTTAGCATGTTAGTGACCATCAGAACTAATATTTCGACAACGTACAGATATTGTCAATATAGTTTTTACAAATAAAAAAAATCATTTTATCCAAATTCCATTGCTGCATTCCAATCTGATATTACCTAATCTGAAGTATAGCAACTTTCACTTTTCCGTATACGTACGTATATACGGAGTAATATATAGTACATTTACATTGATATATGTTATATTCATACACTTATAAACGTAGCACAGGTCCGATGTTCAAGGTTAATTCTGAATTTTTGAAAGTATGAATTTTTTCCGGTGTCTTCCTATAAATCAAAAAAATTAAATTTTGAGACATTTCCCGTAAATAAAATTATTGTTCCATAGTGAGTTCTTTCATTAATGTCATGTACATTTTTTTGACAATTTTAGTAGTCTTTGTGCAATGTTGCCTGCAATATGTGCAGTTTTAAAAAAAGATACAAAATCAAGATTTTCTCAAATACCCCTCCTCATTTTTTTTCTTTAAACTATTGAATAAGTATACTCTGTATAATGACTTTAAATGAAGTTTTTCGAAAACTAAACTTTTTTTTCTGAAAAATAGCTTTACATTTCAAATTTACAGCAGCGCTTAAACGCTAGTTTTTTTTAAATGGCTCCAAATTATTCTAAAAAAATTGCCATTTAGGTAGAGGTTTTACTGTTCTTTAATAATCTCAAAATAATATTTTTGCTCTACAATTAGGAAACCGAAAATTAGGATAATGTCAAAAAAAGGTTCTTTGGGCGGCGATTGATGTAGGCTGGCAAGAGTATGTGGCAAGTCGAGACCAAAGGAAATAGAAAACTAATACGGGAACATATGCGCCATTCTGCAGCACCACTAGTTTTCTTCATACATTTCAAATATATTTTAAATGATTTCTAAAAGTTTAATTTGTAAACGAATAACAAAAGCTCGAATGTAAGAAACAAACAAACAATTATGAAATAATTTACAAATTCTACCATACGTAGCATCCAACTGCCTATAATCACCATTCATTATTGCTTTATGTTTTTTTTAAATTACAAAAATGCTATTATTTTTCAACTACAATCTTTTAGTAGTTTTCGCTCAATATTGCATGCAATGTGTGCGAAAATGAAATACTCGTACATAAAAACCAAGATTTTTCTCAATAAAGATTCCAAGTTTTTTTTTTAAAGTTTGGTAAGGATAGTGCTAGATGTACTATACGAGATGACATAAACGCCATATTGCTCTATTCTTTTGTTTTTTCAAAAATTACAAAAATGTAATGTCCTTTAAATAATGTCCTGTAAAATTCCTAGAGAGCTCTCTGTGAAAATGTGCTCGAAATTTCACATTCCTTTAATGTCAGTTTTTTTTAAACTACTGCATCTGTTCATACGGATAGTGTAAATTCCACTGTAGATGACATAAGAGCAATTTTTCTGTATTACATTTTGTAATTACACAAATATACCTTTTTTAAAATATCTCTCACATGATTTTATGCACTTTTCAAGAGATTTGTATACATAATTCCATTTGTGAGTGGGAGTGCTTCAATGACTTTCGATAAAGTTTTTCAAAATCCCAAATGATTCCCCGAAAGAACATCAAATTCCGCATTTCCAATTACACTTAAACGCCATTTTCTCAAATTCGGCTCCAGATATTTTTTTCACAATTTTCAAACGGATAGTCCTAATTACACTGTTTATACGACAAAGTGCATTTTGGGGTATTTTTTTAGTTTTTCAAAAATTGCACAAATTATTTTTAATATCTTTCACCCAGTTAATACACACATTTCCAGCGATTTGTAATTACTATTGCATTTGTGAGTGGATATGTTTTAAATGGCTTTCAATGAAGTGTTTTTAAAACATGAGAATTTGAGAAGCTTCGCATTTACAGCGATGCTTAAACGTCATTTTCTTAAAAACGGCTCCGCATTTTTCAATGAAAATTTCCCTATAGGACATGGTTTTACTATTCTTTAATATTCTTAACGTAATATAAGTATGTCAAGTTGTATGTCTGTTCTACCATTACGAAACCGAAATATTGAGAAAATTTGAAAAAAAAAAAAAAAAAAAAAAAAAAACTGTACTTTGTGTGGTGATAGGTGGAAACGGGGAAGAATAGGTGGCAGTAGGAATAGCTAGCCATGACCAAAAAAAATAGAAATCTAAACGAGAAAGTTTGTACCATTCTGTAACACTACTAGTTCAAGGCATTGTTATTGGCTTTTAGGGCAGTTTTAAAACATTGGACCCTGAAGTGGGTGAACAAGATCCCCGTAGTGATCGTTTATTTCCATATTCCCTGAAATTATTTACTAGTATCAATTGATATTGAAACGCACAAACAGACGATAGAAGTGGGAGGCTTATCGCACAAAAAACTGTTATTTGATGAAGAATAGATTTAGTGTAACAGAGAGTGAGGAGAACACGGCATGAGGTGTCACACATTCGCACCACAAGGAGCCACAGTGCTTCGGAGAAACCACTTCCAGCAAGGCACAGTCACACCACGCATAGAATTGACGTGACCGCATTTCGTTGGTTTAAGCAGTGGTCGGTTGAAGGCAGTACCTAGAGCGGCTCAGGGTGACTTCACCCGCCCCTCTCCCGCCGCCGCCTCCGCTGGCCCGTGCTGACCCCCGCCGACGCCCACGCCGGCGCCGCTGCCCCCACCGCCACCGCCGCTTCCCCGGGGGCGGGAGTGGCCCGACGCGGCCGTACGTCACGGGTGCTGAAATACACGCGCGTCGCGTCTGATTTACGCGGGCGCCGCGTCGCGATGCGCGCGTCCCCGCGGGCGGTTCCGCCGCCGCCGCCGCCGCCGCGGCTGCCTCCCCCGGGCGCAAGACGCACTTCCCACCCGCACGCGGACGCTCCGCGCCCCTTGACGGAGGACGGCGCGGCTGGTGTTCGACAGTTTAGTGGGGGCCCGTGCGCCAAGATGCGACCAACGCGGCTCCGTTAGGAGTCTCAGTGGCGCGTCATGAAAGCTAGACCTGAAGACGTCTGAAGCAAAGAGTTGTAATTGACGTGGCTGATATAGTTATAATCAAACGAAGTGTTTTTTTAAGAGATTTTTCATTACTCATTTGTGTCTATGGGAGGTAGTTTTTTTTTTCAGTCACATGTATTTCAACACTGTGATTACGTACTAACATACTTCAATGACGAAAAACTGATATAAAGGAAGGGAACCTCTGCAATATTGAAATATCATGGTAAATTAAATATTAATATTTCCACCGCGCGGGCAGAAATGTAGAGCGATGTAGAAATGTAGAGCGAACAAGATGATCCATTGTTTATTTTTATTACTGAAGAAACTAAGTAATAGTTGACTAACGAAATTATTTCAAAAGTAAAGCCTTACTTTGGTTGTATTGCAGAGAATTAAAATGCTTTGAAAGAAATCTTGACGTGTCGAACAACTCTTTTTGCTACTATTTTCATTGAAACGGTTATATCAAAACATAAATACAATATAACATAGATTGAAATTAGTATTTATCTTCTGATAAACGCGTACTAATTCGTAAATAAAATTTTTAATATATATCAAATAATAACACTTTGAAAGTATTTTAAAATTGATAATTCAATTTTTAATTTCAACCTACATTTTTACGTTTTACGTTACGGATGACGCTTTCTATTCCCTACATCTGTTTTGAGACGGACATAAACAAATAGTGTAGTTAGCGAATGGCTTTTCAGGGTAAAAAATATACACAGAGAGATGAAATCGTCCAGAAAACGAGACACATGGTGCCGGTGCAGCAGCGGAAGAGAACGAAAACTGCTCTGAGTGCCCTGTGTGGTGTGGCTCCAAGTGTCGACAAGATTGGAGCAGAAACAAATTAAGCAATAACTGTTAGAACGAAGTTCGTACGAAGAACGAGTTCATATCAAAGTAAGACGGTAATACTCGTGCGCGCGGCATCCTGCCTAATCAGGTCTTACAATACTTATTTCTGCGAACAAAAATGAAAATTGCCAGAGGTCAAAATATTTTTCTAGTCTTCTCACTCAATCAGATTGAGATTACAATATTTTATACAGGTATATTATAAATATACAAGGTGTCTCAGAATAAATGTTACAAATTTCTAGGTCAGGTATATAGGTTTAAAATGGAAATTTTGACAGTGAGCATTTAGTGAGAAAATGCATGTAACGGAGTTGTAATGTGACTTTTACTAATATGTGTTAGGCAATCCCATACGCACAAGTGTTCAGCAGGCACTCGAAATTTCCTTGAATGCGTCAGAACGTAACCTGTCGAATCGGCGAGTAATTAAAATGCGTCTGTGCGTAAGAATTTGCCTGAAGATCAGGGCACTCTGGAACCCTTTTATATGAAATTATCCACTACATGAGCATTGGTAAAATGTGATAAATTTTCAGTAGGTGATCAAGTAATCTTTTTAGAATCCTCTACATGCCCTACAAGTTTGTAAAATTTTAACTGAGACCATTGTAAAGAGACAAGTTTGACATGTTTATCTCTTCAACATTAGAGATGAAAAAAGAGTTGGCTTTTTCCCTTTCCTTTCTTTATATAGCAGACAGTACACTAGTCTGCATGGTGAAAAGTAAGGCAGCTAACAATGGCGAAAAGGAGAGGGCCAGCTAGAAGCGGGTCGGCCAGGTCAATGTTCGTTTTGTTCTATGGGATGGTATATCAAGTCGCTTAAGAAGGTGTGCGAATCGGTATTTTTGTGATAGGTAAGTCGATAAGTACGGAATTAATGGGTGATCTTTACGAAAGTTTATAAAAGTATATTGCGATCATTATTTACGTATCTCTTTTGCCGTGATGAGTTAGGTAGTATTATAATGGGGATGGTGGTTTGGTTATGTGTGGGTGGGCTCTTACTTAGTGATCGTGTTTTTGTTCAGAGAATGAATAAGACATTCGCGTTCCGGTTTAGTTGAAGACTGACGGTGTGTATTTAATTTTTGAATATATAGCAACTTGGGTTTACGTCAATGTTTGTTATGCGTCATATGTTTTTCAGGGATATATCATCTTACCAAACATCTCATGGGCGCTCGAAGGAGAGGAATCAGAAATGTCCAGAACGAGACATGTGTGCAATATTTTGTTCGAGGTGCAAGACAAGCCTTCGGGGAAAGAGAAGAAAACTGACTCTGGAAGTAAGCAACTGGTGTGGTGGTGGCTTGATGCAGCCAAGTGTGGGACAAGATTTGGAGGCAGAAACAATTAAGCAATAACTGTTAGAGGACATAAAAGTTCGTACGAAGAAGAGTTCAAATATCAGGAGTTAGGATACGGTAATACTCGTTGCGGCGGCGGTAAAGAGAGGAAAGCAGTCCTGGCGCAGCCAAATAAAATCCGAGGGGTTTAAACCGGGAGATACTATTTCTGACGCGACAAACGAAAAAATGATAAAATCATTGAGAGGTAACAATAGAATTTTTCTAGTCTAAGTCCCTTTCTCGAGTGGTCGAGAAACGGGGGAACAAGGATCCTCAGGAGCATTTGAGATTGTCTTAGAGCCGAGAGAGGACTATTTTAATTCATGGTGTCATGAGGTCTCAAAAAGTAGAAAAGGTTACTAAAAAAAAGCGAGGCGTATGAACCGTCTGGAGAGAAAAGCGATGAAAAAGGTGATTGTAGGTGTGATACTCAAATAGTGAATGTGGGTGTTACCCCTTTCTTCTAGGGTCAGAGTATATTCGGGTTTAATGGATTTTGAGGACAGTGACGACAAAAAAAGATGGCATTTAGAGGGGCGATAATGAGATGAAGGAAAATGCCATTGGTGTGTCAGGCAGTGGGAGTTGGGTAATGGCGTGCTGTTTTATATAATAAAACCTGAATATGTTGTGTCTAGGCCAGGAGACTTTGTATTTGTCAATCACAATGATGACCTATCGCACATGTGTTTATAGGTCGCATCCTTGTCCATGTGTGCATATATGCCTTGAATTGGTACGAAGTATCTGTTTCGGAAAGAATTTCATGGGTCGGAGTATGATAATAAAATGCGTCTGTGTGTGGTAAGTAATTGTGCAACTGAAGATATGAGAGGTAATCTGGTGATACCCGTTTTTATATGAATTATATTCACTACATGCGAATTGGGTAATGTGGAATAAAACTTTTCCAAGTAGGTGATCAAGGTAATTTTTTAGAAATACCGCTTACAATGCCTAAGTAGTTAAGGAGATTGGTAATAATCTCTTTTATTTATAGACACCATTGAGACAAGAGACTTGTAAAGTAGACATGCTTTGAAGTCATGTTTAATAAATTAATAGTATACATTAGAGATTGAGAAATAAGAGGTTGGATATTTTCCTTTGTCTATTTGTTTATATAAGACAGATAGTTATATTGTAGGTTAGGTACAGCACATAGTAGATATGCAAAGTATATGAGTCACATGGGCGTATGAAAATGGCGAAGGAGTGGGCAGTAGAGAGCGGGAATCGCTAGGGGGCCAGGCAGGGCGTGTGGGGAGTGGCAGGGGCGAGAGATGTTGGGAACAGGGAGACGTGTCATTTTTCCGTAGAAAGGGGCGGGAGCGTCGAAGACGACGTCTGCCTCAATGGTTGGGTATGCGTACGCTTTCGGGTTCGACCGCTTCCAAGAAATTAGACCTTCGGTCCAGTTTCATTGATACCATATTAATGAGTACATGTAGTTCTCCAGATATTGCTGCTGGTAATTTTGGTCAAAAATCCCAAGTATATGCTTAGATACAAAATTCGTCGTAGCTTTCTATTGTGTACGTTACGTGGAGGGGCTGTGTTCTGGTCTTAGGCGTGTGCTGATTTTTTGTGAATATACACTTTAGACTTTCGTGCCCCCACATTAGTAGAAACTATTTTCGTATCTAAGCCATTAAGAGAAAAAAAAACTCGAGCCCAGAACTAGCAAATCGGCTGCATCTGAGGGCACCTCGCGAAACTACATAATCGACGCCGACTTCAGCGCTGACTGTCGCTCTGGCACATCACCCTCCAACCAAACAGATCCTCCACAAGGTTTTAGCGGACGTTGGAAATTCGATGACGACAGATACTCCACCCGCCTATTTTTTGCAAATTCGTTTTTACTAAATTCCTTCAGTAAGGACAAGCCAATTCATTATCTCAGATTGAATAGACATGAAACGAGCTTAATAACTGGTGGTGGAATTACCAGCCGTCTTGGTGGCTGCAGAGTCACTGTAACCACCCACGGAGGGAATTGGAGAGGGCGGACACACACACACGAAAGGACAATAAGCGGACGACCCCGGAACGCCGGTCCACTCGCGCTTCCCGCATTTCGCTCCTGCGAAGTCGGCAAGGAAGGGCGCACCGCACAGTCGCGGAAGGCGCCTGGGCATGGGGTCTAGGGGGTACCTGCGGTCTTGCCTGCACCCAGGGTAGGGGCGCCAGTCGGTTTTCGTTTTCCACCCGGGACGAGCAGACTAAAGTATTCCAAATTTTTGGCTTTTCCATAATACAAAAGCTATGATTGCTAAAAACAGCTAGGGCGGCAAGAGGGATATTTGCTCGGTTGGAGTCCGACAGTGGAGAATTTTCGACACGTCGCAGTTGAGCCGCTGTCTGCGTATGGAAACGTTGATTACTTGCGATACCAGCTGATCAGATCGATAGTATTTCAACTATTTTCCGATCACATCAGACGCAATACTGAAGCTAAGTACCCTAAAGCAAAGGGCCAGACACGCAACGTATTTCACAATCCTCATAAACTCCCAACTCTTCAAAACCACACAAAAATCATATACGCGCGTTCTTTGATACCTCCATCCTCTCTTAAAAGCAACCTTACGCTAGCATTTTGACCCACTGCCTACTACCCACTACCACGTACCGCTAATCGGGTAACTTTTAAGCAAGTTGTCCCGGTTTGGCTGGTAGTAAAATTTTTAATTTATTAACTAGATGTTTTATTACTGTCGGTATATCTCATTGTTGGCTGACGCTCGCTGTGGTTTTACCATCTAGAACCTCGTTAGTGACGTCCTAATCACAGTGAGCCGAGCATGGGTCTTCGGTTAAATGGAGTATCTGTTACATGTGGGTATTTTGATTTTAAACCTCTTGCAGGAAAGCCTGGTTTTTTTTTTGGGTTTGGGCGGTTTTTTTTTTGGTGGCATTCTTTGGGCCTTGTGGGTGTTCAGTAGTTTGCGTTCACAAAATCGATGGACGTTAGTCCTTCGTCGCTCTCAGATTGTGGTGTTCGCTCGGTCTTGCTACTTACCTCGGTTCAGACCATTTTTTCTTTGAGTGCCAATGATAAATTTTTAGATGTTGCTTACTAGACCTTTGGTGTGTGTGTTCTCACAAAAGTGGTTTCCAAGAGTGGGAGTGTACCAGGTTTCGAGACTTATGGACTAGTCTTATAATCCGGCGTTAGTAAAGAATCACTTGTGTTTATTCTGCTGTGTCTTAGGGCTTCGGCTGGAGGGTTTTTGTGTAAGTCTGTGCCGTGTGGGTTGCTGTGGTGTGACCATTTATATCCGACCACATAGTGTACGAGGGTGTACTGTGCCTCTGCTATTAAACGGCCTCTGTACGGTAGTGAAGTAATTGACCCTTCTGATTTACCCGGTTCCTTTGATCTTATGTAGGGTAGAAGTCCGCCTTGTTTGGCACGCTGTGCGGGTGGCCAGGTCCCCTTCCCCTTCTGCCGCCGCGCTGTACGCGGCAGGGCTTCCTCCTCCTAGGTTTTCCATGCCACTGGCTGGATCTGGCAACCGCTTCCGCCTGTCCGGCTCCCGCTTCGGTCTTCCGGGCCGCTGCCCCGTCGCTACTGGCCTGTCCAGGGTCGGTAATAACAGAGCAAGCTAGATCACAACTAAACGCACCAGACATAGATATAGCCTGTGATACGGACAAAAAAAAAGCTGAAAGGTACTAAAGATATGAAAATTATACGATGATCTACTGTGGAGTAACTCCAAAATAAGACGCGGCAAGTAGTGGGGTAGAATTTATGGTTACAAAGAGTTGGATAAATAGATAGTGGAGTATCCTTTGTAAATGCGAATTGTGACGTGCAATTCACAATAGAGAGAGGGCCACTTAATACTTTAGGCGTGTAAATGCCAGAAGAAGGAAGGAAGAGTAACACGGCGTTTTAATGACGATCTTCAAAACAAATAAGCAAATAACAAATTATCAGTTCGTCTGTGGCACCTAAATGCAGGTTGGTACATCCGATTCCGGAGTTGTGGGTATTTGGAGACCAGCACTTAAATAAAAACGGAGAAGAACTTAGACAGTTTGCGGCAGAGCCTTCATAGTTGAAAATTGCTAATACTTTTCAGGAAAAAAGAAATACACCAGTTTCACTGGAGTGCCAGAGTCAGATCAACTGATAGATTATGTAATATCGCGAAATGATAAATTAGTATACAAATAGTAGAGATGTAACAGTAACACAGAGGAATGTGTATATATTCCAGACCATTACGTAGGTTGCACAATAGCAATGTAGGTAGCGATAGTATGGAAGAAAATTAGACCAAGGAAAGGACAAGTCAGGAAATTTTTCAAAAGTGTAAGGGTTATTGAAAAGAAGCATAAAAAGATTATATCAATCCGATAAACATTTTCGTAAGTGTTCCAAGTGATGATGTAGTAGGAATGGAGAATATAAGGAATGCATTAGAGAGGGAGCATATGAAACTTTAGGAAAGAAAAAAAGCATAAAAAAGAAAGGCTGGGATATGGAACGATTGTATAGCGAAAGCAATAAAAGATAAGATAATATATATAAATTTTTAAAAAACCAAGAAGAAAAGAAGAATATACAAAGGAATAGCTAAACATATCAAGATCTGGCCATAATGATCATGGATAGGATTTATAAGCAATCGAACTGATATACATGGAAGACAATTGTTTCGCGTAAAGCGTTAAGACATTTAAATCAGACGGAGAAAGATGTTGCGATATACGCTATAATGAAGAAGATGGAAGGAAACATATATAACTTTGGTGTATGGAACTGTTGAGCCTAAGGGAAGATTGCTACACAATACAGTGGATTCCATCTCCTTGGATGAAATTAAGAAGCTTGCAGTATAAAAAACAGAAGGCAAGTGGGTCTGATGGAGTTAAAGGCACTCATAAAATTGCAGGCCTAAGCGAATTTTAGACTTGCTTCATCTGTTAGAATGCTGGAAATTTTAGATACCCAAGCTGGAAATACAGAAGTTATATTATTTTAAAAAGGTGAAGAAATGAATGTGGGAAATACGGGGTATCAGCTCTGATGCGCTTATAAAATTTTGAAAAATTATCACGTCGATTGAAATTATAGCAGAGGTAAATTACAAGAAGAAACAATCGGGATTTCGGAAGGAGCTTTGTAACGACACATTTTTTAGTCTAAAAAGAATATTGAAAAACGATACGAAGAGTAATAAGGACATATAGCTTATTGATTTCGGAAGAAAGTTTTTGATAGCGTGGACAGACACAGCTATGGACTAATGAACGAAAGTGGCTATATGAACAGTATAAATCATAAAATTTGTAACGAGACAAAAATTAATAAATGTGGCAATAAAGAGACTGAAGAATATATTAATAATAGGGGAGGACCTTCAACAGGATGTAGTTTTTATCTTCAACTATTCAATATATATATTGAATGATTATTGAAAAAATAGGAGATGCCAATGAGCTAGTTCTGGATAAGTTGAAGCAGAATAAAACCCTAACGTTTCTACTTTTGAGATACGTTTCATTGAAGAAAGATGAAGATGATTGCAAAAGTTGTATACCACAACGGATCAATGGGAGAAAAGAGTATAATCTCCGATTTTCTAAACGAGACTAAAGTTTTGGCCATTGCGGTAATCCTAGCTCAAAATAGTTTTTATTGGAAAACAGTGATCGACAGAACTATCAAATTTTAATTATTGGTTTGTGACATTGTTATGAACAGTAAGACATAGACATTAAAACCTAATAAATTTAATATATGTGAATAATAAACAGAAATACGAAAAAGAAGGAAAGACAAAATGAGTTCCTATAAGACAATGGTGCTTATTCTGTATGGTAGTGAATGTGAGATTGAAAAAAAGAGATCAAGTAAGCTCCAGCAGAGATGAGATTTATTAGGAAGTTAAAGGCTGCCTTAAACAAGAAGATAAGAATGAGGAATCCGTAAGAACTAGATTATACAGGCATAAATGGATAGGAGTAGAAAAAGGACAGAATGGGGGGGCCATATAGAAAGAATGGAGGAAGTAGGTTTCCAATTAGTGATGAACTACAAGAAGGGAAGAGAGATATAGGCCGACAGAAAGAGATGGT
>BOPP01000014.1:241318-278309 GCA_017312745.1 Gryllus bimaculatus | reverse complement strand
ACGTGCAATGTAATTAGAATAGCACAAATTTAGATATAATTAACTTTCCAAGGGAATTCCCAGTGTAGATAAGGGTAATTATTTCAGAGTATCAATTTTGAAGTAAATTATGTGTTCATTCATATGAGTGTGTGTTTTAAAGGTTTCTATCTATGTTTTGATTATTCTTTGTAAAAGTGTGATTTTCTATTCTTGTTTTTTTTTGTCATCAACTAATGCCACTAAAAGTTTATGATAAATTATACGCTCGTTTGTGTGCAATCTGTGTGATTTTATTGTGTCAAGGGTTCAAACCTTTCTCGCACCCCGAAGATCCTGCTCCCTAGATTTTTAAAGCTCGCTTCACGAGCAAAATCTTGATAACCCGCTTACGGTTCATGCCTGCTACTGTGAAGGTGGTAAGTTGTACGGGTGTAGGTGGGTTGGCTAGAATATATATATATATACATACACATAACAAAGTTGTGTTAGTTGCACCGGTCAATGAGCGCCGACAACTAGGCAAGCATGTAGCGATGGGCGCTGACAATGGCACATATTTTCTTATCAATGCTAAATGCGCCATTTTCGCCAGAAATAGAACTGTTTTTCAGTTTGCATTGTTGTGGTTTCATAAAAGGTCTTCTGAGGCGTTTTTTATGGAACCCTAGGTACTGCTTGTTTCGAATACATACAATTATACACAATTTTTATAAGACTGGACCGTTTTGACAACATAACTAAAGGTTTGGTGGTCGTTATGTTCTTCAGCCTAATTGACTTCCCCTCTTTAATTCTTTCGTTGGCTAACGTGTACCAAATGGCTTCGATGCTTACTTTCTTGGTGTCCTCGTCCGAAAAAAATGCAGTACCCCACGAGAAATAACTGAAATAAAGAAGTGAAGTACTTTTTGTGTTATAAATATTATGTTTATTTGAAAACTGAGTCTTGAATGTGAGACGCGGCTTGCCGCACGAGTTTCCTGTTCCTGTGAAGTTAAGTGGCGATCTGTGATCGAGAACATTCCAGGCTTTTCGTTTATTCAAATAATTGTTACATGGTTGTGAACAATGAGGAGCCAATTATAAACATAAACCCTTTGCAAAGAGGCGGACTGAAGAACTCACGCGGCGGAAGGATACTTCTCTGAATTTCATGTGATGTTCACTTGTTTAGCGAACTGCCATTTGGGCTCATTCCTAGATGGATTCTTCTATATTTTAAGTTCATTCTTAATTGTTTTATTTAATTTTAAACGAAGGCTTACTACCAAACAAAACCATAATTATCCTCTTCATAATTCATTAAGAAATTAAACAGTTATAGATGCCCTGGAGAGAAGTAAAGGTGAACGCCCGATAAAACGTACATTGTACATCAATACATTGAGAATATAAATTGTAGAATTAAGAAAAGTAAAATTGCGAAAAAGCAAAAATTAAATTAATATTTGTATTGTAAATAGAAAATTATACTTTAAAAAAATAAAATATTATAAAAATATAAATAAAAAAATTAATTATTTTTCGTATCGTTCGTTCATTTTTTTTCGAGGCCCATGCAGAACAGAGGATTGTGATCAGCGCCGTGAACTGTGGTCAGTGCATCGGGCATTGCGATTGTGTAGAAGAAGTGAACAGTGTAAATAAATGATCAATAGAAGTGAGTCTTATGAAAAGAAACAACCAAGTGAAGAACACAAGGACTGTGCCACCTATCTGTACATAAATCAAGTATTTTTAGTATATCATTAAGAAACGAAATAAACGTCATTGTTAAAGTATTACCTGTGTTTTAATTCACCACAAGAGACGTTACAGTATAATACTCCGAATATACGTATGTATACGGCAAAGTAATATTAAAGTCAAATGCAACTCGTAACACGTTCAGCAGGATTTTTTTGAAACTAATCGTTAAATAACTCCTACGTGAAGCGTTCTAGGACATTAAAAACTAAAATGTTGATGCCAATGGCCTAAAAAAACGTTTCTCACACCGTAATCTATAGCATGAGATTTTGTGAACATTCTATTACATTTTTGCTGGGGAGAGAGAGGGATGGGGGTGAAGAGAGATAAAGGGGGATAAAGGGCAGAACAAAGTCTGCCGATTTCCGCTAGTTTAGAGTATAGAAGATACGTTTCCAAAACTGCAAAGTCTGCAAAAGATATATATTAGATCTAATGGAATTTAAAATGCAGTTGGCTGAGGAACTGCTTAAGGTAGGCCAATGCTTATTGAAGATAAGAGGAAGGCTATGCAATGACAGAACATCCCCATCTCCTGTTCGAAGTACAAAGAAAATTCTTCTGGAAAGGTTGTCTCACAAAGAAGTAAGACGTCATAGAGTCGACTATTTTCCTATTTATGATGAAAAATGTTTAGTAGGTGTAAGCCGGAAAAATATTCTAGAAACATTTCGAGCCGTTTTTGAGAAAATAGCGTTAGAGCATTTCTGAAAATGCGGAATTTTAAGATAGTTTTCACAGAAAACGGTTGAGTTTTCGAGAATGTTTATGACATTATTTAAAGCACAGGCACTCGTAAATATAATACTGTGAACAAATTGCCGCTGAGATAAATATTACGTTTTGAAAAAACAAAAGAATAAACCCATATACCTTTGATGTCATTTTATTGAATAATTTAGAACTTTCCCTACCAAAAGGTTAAAAAAAACATTTGGAACCGTTATTGAGAATCTACTTTTTAAATTTTTTAAAAATTGCCCGAAAACTAATAAAATTTTCAAAAACGAATGTTCTTTGGGAAAAATCCAAAGCTTTTTGGACTTCTAGAAGGGAATATATTGTTTTTACAATTTCCAAAAGTGAACAATAATTTTAAAATATTCACTTAAAATCCTTGTTATCCTTCTCTTTTTTTTGCTCTAATTTGGTTACTTTATTGTAGCTTTGGCGACTTTTGAGATCCTATGTTTAACACATTGTACAATGTTTAAGTCTTAAACTATAAATGCAAAAATTCTAAAGGAAATTGTGGAAATCATCTTTAGAGTAAAATAAACCTATCGATGAAAAGAAAAAAATCTATATCTACGTGTTATACAATTTTGAGTGCATGCACGTGTTCGTATACATGAATGCCTAAATAAATATTTTGAAACCCTGGTCCGCTAGCTTTCAAATTTGGCGTAAATTCTTTTGAGCGTACAAGAAAATATAGAAGCGGTTGTGGTTAGAATCGTTTCCCCAAAATGTGACCAGGCAAGGCTGTGTGAGGCAGCAAGAGCTAGGTGGAACAGGAAGGGTTGGTCAGAGCGAAATTGGAGGACGTGCGCGCAGAAGCGGCAGAAGCGAGAGAAGTGAAAAGAGTGGAAGGGAAAGACTGAGTAGAAGGAACGAAAGGAGATAAACAAGAAAGGAGATCACATGACAAAAGAAGCAGAAAAAGAACGTGGACGGGGCCAAGGAACAGGCGGAAAGAAAGTAAAAGAGAGAAAGAAGCAGAATGAGGCGGAAACGAGGAGGAAACAGAAGTAGGAGGCAAAAAGGGCTAGGGAGTACACGGGACGAAGGGATGAAACGAGCAGGAAACAGAAGAAGGAGGCAGAAATGGTAACTGAGCAGGTGAAATGAAAGGAGTGAAACGAGGATGTAGCAGAAGGAGGCGGAAAGGAGCAGGTGGAACGAAAGGAGTGAAACGAGGAGGAAGCAGAAGAGGGAGATGGAAAGGGCAACGGAGCAGATGGAACGGAAGGTGTGAAGCGAGCGTGCAAGGGGGAGCTCGGGCCAATCGAAATGTGCAGGCATAACGAAGGAGGGAGCATGGCTGAAGGAGTGCAGAGTACGGGTGGGGTCTATGAAACGGAAAAAGTGGGTGGGGTTGTTTAGTTGTCAGTGATATACCCGGGCAATGGTCCGTTAATTGAGGTAATATATATTCATAGTATGATCGATCATATATCTTAACAAGATAAGTTAACTTGTCTGATTATTTACACTACAACACTGATGTACGCCACGACAATGGGCCAGCGTTATGAACATGGGCGTTCATGAGTTAAATTCGTTATTTGCAATATTCATAAAAAGTATTTAAAATTATTATTATTATTATTATTATTATTATTATTATTATTATTATTATTAATGGCATTCCCTAAAGACGTTTTATAAGTTTTGTGCTCGTAGTTTAACTGCAAATAATTTTTTAAAATTCTAAAGCCGAATGCAGGAACTATCTCCACGCCATTCTTACGAGCATTGCAATGATAAAAGTGAGACTACTAGAATCTGTTTTGTATGTGTTTTTTTGTGATTGTATCCTTTTAGCGACTTCTGTCATCATCAGAGCGCTGTCTACGGTTGAGTGTTTCTTATAGAACGCAATTCTAATCTGCCTCTGCAGTCGGTTGCTACACGAGTGGATGAGGTGAAAAGGTGAAAAAATGGATACAGAGACGCAAGAATGAAAATGAGATCATCGGTTATGTTTCGTGCAGAATCAATACACAGAACACAAATATTCGTGCTCTTTCGAGCGGGTAAAATGTCATACACAATTTTCGGTTGCTTCTTGCAAACAAGCATGATGTACATGAGCGCCAACGCTCGCATGATTAACATTGCTTTTAAGCGCAAACTGAAGGTAGAACTAATCGATTCTAAGTGAGACTTTCAAAGAGTTTCTGAGCGAGTGACCTTTAAAATGAAGATTTATAAAGGAAGGAAGTTCAATCATTTCAGACAAGCTGTTCCCGTTTAGAAAATAATTTGTAGTTAAAACAAAATATGTACGAGGAGCAAAGGAGATTACGAGGTCCACGGCCATTTATGCACTCTCTGTTTGTGAGAATTATCTCTAACAAATATCACAGAGAAGCAATCACTGAAGAAATAAGAACATGCGTGTTTGATATGGTTCTCAGCAGAATGTGTTCGATGTACAATTTTGGAAAAAGTGAAGTATGCTACAAACTTCAAGGTTTAAAATGATGAATTTTCAAAACTGTTCATACGGTTAAATCTACAAGCATTATTTTACAAACATCACAGTTTTTGATATCAAATATTTCAAAACGAGCATTTCCATAGTCTGAAGTTTTGAACTGAATCACCAATTTTTCGCAATAGTATGACATCTAGAATTTACGATGTACTCTGAGAAACTCAATTATCATAAATAGTACAGATACCCTACAGTATTTTCAGAAGGGTGAAATAAGACGAATTTTCATTGTGAGTGGCACTTGACGCCAAAAGAACATATCTTTGTGGTTTATAAATTGTCCTAAGCAATCTGTAATAGTTCAACAAAATCAACCACATCTTTATTTTACCTCCAAAAAATAACATACGGCTCGACATACGGCTGGAAATCGTTTTCTCAAAACAGTCATTATCCAAAATATAAACCAACTTGTTGCAACCAAGGGTATATTTTGTATTTACTCGCATCTCTAAACACATTCAGTCGCTGATCACAAACATAACCATGGTAGCATCGGACGCACATGACGTGTTAGCCTGGCCTCTGCCTCCGCGGACGCAGCGCGCCGCGCCCCAGTCACTTCCGCTGCAGCAGGCGGCTCGCCGAGAGGCGAAGAGGGCGCCCGCCACAGTTTTGGGAGTGGCAGTGCCTGAAGCGGTATAAAAACACCACACCCATACAAAAAACACAGGAATCAATCTTCATCTACCATTGCATTCTCGTCTGAAAATCGTTCCATTTCATTTACTCCCCATTACCATTGTAGGGGCGATCTCTTGGCCTTTAAATCATAGTGGTATCCTTATAAAATGCTACTTTTGATGAGCGCTAGCCGTAAGACATGCCACATCCGCCGACAGTGAAGCCGTTTCAGCCAGAACCATCACCACCACCACCACCACCATTCTCGTCACCTCATTAGCTACCAGACACGGCGTCTTCGCTATCGACAGCCTCTCCTTTACCATCACCCGCGTACACACTCTTTTTTCCTTGGAGGGGTCGGGATTTCCGAGAGGCGCGGGTGGCACCGCACCAGCTGCGCCGCTCTGGCGCCACACGCCGCTGCGCTATACCTCCCGCTAGAGCTTCCGGCGCGGCGCAGCGGTGGCTGTGGCACGTCTCATGGCCCACTGGCCGCCCGCATACAAGTACATCGAACGTCGTCGGGCGCGTTCAGCAGCGCGCAAACTCTGCTGCTCTGTTTCTGTTGGCAGCACTTGTGTTTGCTTCGGCGAGGTGGAAATTGAGTGAAGGAGGGAGAGGAGGATGGCGTAAAAAGGCGAAGATGAGGTAGGAGGCGGAATGAGAGCTAGAGGAGGAACGCGCTAAACTGATTGAAAATCGTTTAAAATTAAGGCGCAAATGAGCCAAAATAATAGAGGGATGCTGTAAGATGACTAAAAGGGGGCGGCAGGAGCATCCGATGGAAAGGTGACCGTGGAGAGCAGCGGGGGAGAGCGTTGAAGACAATGAAGGCGAGAACTAAAGCAGAGAAAGCGTGGTCGCCAGGGCGTGGTCGCCGGCAGGACACTCCAGCGCCACGAGCAGTGTGTGTGAAAGATTTTAGCGGAGCAGAGGAAAATAATAGCTCCACATTATTATATTTTATACATAACCAGTGGTACTACAAAATGGATCAGGCTTTCTCGGAATAAAGTTTTCTAATTTCCGTGGTGTGGACTGGATTTACAATCATGCCTCATCCTCTTACCAGCGGTCATCCATCGCAACTCTAAGTAAATGTTTTGGATATATTCTGAATTTTTCGGTTTTCTTATAATGTAACCGAAGAATTACTTTAAAAATATATTAGAAGAAAAGTAAAACCTTGCCACAAATTTCAATTTTTATTCAAATTTTTGGAGCCGTTTTTAAGAAAATGGCCTTTAAGCATTAGTGTAAATTTGATGTGCTTGATCTTTTTTCAAGAGCTAATTTTGTACAATAGATTTTGTATGAGACACTATCACTATCTCCGATTTTCAAGTTCTATGTAATTTTTTTCGCACTATTTTACAACAAAATTTAACCAAAAAAATTGGCGTTATTTTTTTATTATTTGAAAATGTCCTATAGGTTTCACGAAAACTACTCCCCAAAATTACAATTTCGGTTTCATATTCCAGGATTCGCGACATCAGCTGGAAAGATGGGAGAATAATAATTTTGGAGGAAATTGGCTGAATGGTTTATTCGCTATCGTTTTGCAGAGACGGACGGACAGACGGACAGACGGAGACAGACGTTTTGCCGTCAATCAATTTTTCGGTATGAAGGATCCAAAAAACATGGATTCTGTCTACACCACGTGTTCAAGGATTTTTTCTATATATGGAAAATGGATTTGTCTTCTTTTCACTGACCAGGTCCCGGCAATAACAGTTTTTGTGTCAAAAATTCACCGTTTTTCGGCGAACGATTTTAATACGTTCTCTTTTTACGTTAGTAAGAAGTTAGTCCGTTAGTAAAAATTATATTTTTGTAATCTTTGAAAAAAACAAAATGATAGATCAATATGGAGTTTATGCCATCTTATAGAGTGCAATTAGCACCCTTCCAAAAGTTTGGAGTCGTTTTTGAGAAGTTTGAAAATGTCCTGTCTGTCTCTGTGAACACCACTAACTCCTAAACCATAAGTAGGATGTTTTCCAAAATTGTTATTCTCCTATCCATCTGATTCGACTAGAGGCACTGCAATTTTCAAAACCTTCCTTCAAAATTTGAAGGTACTTAACATGAAGCCCCCGTACATTTTCAAAATGTTCTAAAAAACGACTCAAAATGTATTCCTTATATTGCACGAAATAATAGAGTAAAATACACTTACAATTTTGGCGTAGGTCCGATTTCCAGGGTTACCTCTGAAGTTTTGATAATTTTAAAATTTTGAACTCTTTCGGGCGTCTTAATTCAACTACAAATTAAAGATAGAGATTTTTCCTTCAAATGAAATTTGTTTTCTATTGTACGTTCTTTCATTAAGGTCACGTATATTGTATTGAAACTTTTAGTAGTTTTCACGCTATGTTGCGTGAAAATATTGCGTGCGTAATTTAAAAAATACCAAAAAACCAAAATTTTCTCATAAACGGCTCCAATTTTTTCTTTAAACTTTTCGTACAGAGTGTACTTATGGCACTGTTAAGAATAATATAGAATTAAATTGGCTGAATTCTTTTTTTAAAAAATTACACAAATGTAATGTTTTGAAACATCTGCTACACTGTTAATAAGCACATTTCCAACAATTTGTAAACACTGTTGTATTTGTGAGTTAAAGTGCTTCAAATAACTTCTAATGAAGTTTTTCAAAAAATCAGAAATGCACGGTGAAAATGAACTTTTTGAATGAATGAAATGAAGGCCATTTTCTTAAACTCGACTCCAATTTTCTCAACGAAAATTGTCATTTGCGACGAGGTTTTACTGTTCGTAAATATTATTATAATAATATTTTCGTTCTACTATTAGAAAACCGAAAAATTACGGAAATTGAAAAATAGTACTTGGGGTGGCAAGAGTATGTGGCAAGTTTGAATAGCTAGCCGACAATGCTAGAGGAAACAGTAAGACAGGAAAGTCTGTGCCATTCTGAAGCATATCTAGCTTCCTTTGATGTCAAAACAATTGTCAATAAAATTTCGTGTATGTAGAACCACGACAACCCGTACCGACTTGCATCGAAACTTGTCAATACTTGCAGACTGAGCCTAAAGCGAGCTGGCGAATAGACATGTTTGCTACAGTAATTACTTGCTTCTTTATAAGTAAGTTATTTGCTATAGTAATTAATTGCTACTTTGTTAGTAAACGCATTCAAAGAATCAACATGTCGGTGGGATTACAGAGTGCTCAAAAGAGTATATTTTTAATAGGAGACATGTAAACCAAATGAGGGTTTCAAAATTTCCCTCAAAAGAACTTACTAATAAAGAGGAAAGGGCACGACTTGGAACTATTGAGAAACAAAAGGGCGTGCTAAATATTTCTCCACCTGCTTTGACACCATCTTATAAACTTTTAAAAAACGATTCGTCTTCTAATTTTAATGAAAACCTTAACTCGAAATCCTTTCGAGATAACTGGAAAGTGTCACACCTGATAAAATACAGTGCAATGGATCAAAGTTTACATCGCGTCTGCCTCTTTCCCAGATCGACAATATGCTGAGTCCTAGATCCTTTATTATTAACTCAGTACAAATGTTCATGTATTAAGTTTGGCATCAATTCGGCACGGTTATCCATATTCAATCCCTATAATATTTATTATCTGAGTTTTTAAGGTCAAACAGAAAAAATAAAGAAGATTTGTGTATCTAATTTCGGGATATAATTCTCCCTTATGGCTTAGGATACCCTGTTGTTCATAACAGCAGACAAGTTTTCTCCTGGAAGAGGAATTTCGACAACACTGAATTTAATAATACTTAATTTGTGTTCTTTGAAAGACCTTTATTGAATATTATCGCGAAATTTTTTTTCTCCGCAACCTAAAAATGAAATATTAACTAATTTAAAGAAAATGGGTACCTCTGATGCTCTATTCGGTATTGTAGTAAAATGAAATTAACCACTGTTTAATTTTTTAGCAAAATACTGTATGCTTGTTTAATTTTCGACATCTTAGTTACGTTCCGAATCAGCGTTACTAACACCAAATTATTCGGGGAAGGAACGATTCAACGTCACAGATAGCCAGGGAGCCCCTCACAATATATATATATATATATATATATATATATATATATATAATTGTAATGCCCATATACTTCGTCGGGATATGTCGGGCGCCAGGTTCAGTCCTGTAAACGAATGGATGGATGTGAAGGGAGGTCAAAAATCGTCCTTGACTCGTTTCTGACAAAATTGAATTTATCCTGGCATCATAGCTGCCAAAGGAGTTACAGGTCACTTACGAGAGCGACACATCTACTTGCTAAACTTATGTTACGGCGAGCTCATAACCTTAACAGTTAATGCAACAAGATCCTTAACACTAACATTAAATAAACTTATTCTAACGATTCCATGCATATTTTTAACTACAATACACAAGGCCTGAGCGCGGCGCACTCTTAGTCTCTCGCCAAAATGTCCTGCAAGTGAGCCCCGTGTCTAACTAAGCGGGAGATAGTTTCACTTACCGGTTTAAATAACCGGATTATTCACCACTGGCTGGCGGTGGCTCCGCAAGACCGGCCGGATGGCGGTCCTCATTCGAAGACGCGGGCGCCTCAGGTCACCGACCTCCACTGGGTGTTCTCTCGGCTGGCAGCGTGTAGTGGCGAGAAGCCGTCAACTCGTGCGGACTCAAGTCCAGGACAACACAGGTACTGGCCGTAGTTTAGTGCGGGCTTGAATGGGCCCGAATATGGCACTAGGCAACGGAATGCAGATCTTACGCGAAAGTGACGCAGATTCTTGCCATCTTCGCAAGTTACCATCCGCCGATTAATTTCAAAGTGCTTATTCGAGAATCTGCTTTAAAAGTGATTATTTCGAGAACTGAAATCTTAAGTAAGTTTCTCTGCACATCTCGGGTCCAAGTTACCATCCGCGGTAATTTTAAAAGTGGCTTACTTCGAAGAATCTGCTAAAGTGCCTATTCGAGAATCTGAAATTGTAAGTCTAGTTTCTCTGCACATTATCGCGTCCAGGTTACCTCCGCGGTCAATTTAAAAAGTGCTTAGCTGCGAGAATCTGAATTGTAAGTGAAGTTTCTTCTGCACATCTCGCGTTCAAGTTATCTGCGTTTCCCCCTCCCAAAACGTTTCCGAACCTGCAGATGTGCCCCTTCTCACGATGAGACCGTCCATAGGCCTTAAACTAAATGCGTCTTAATTTGGAAGTTGCCCAAATCGGGTTGGCATCGTTTATTACGAAATTTTTCGCAGGCAGAATCCTCTCTTTCTACCTCGGTTCTCTCTCTCTCTCTCTCCCCTCTTTCTCTCTCTCTCTGTGTTGAGTGTGTGGTGAGCGATTCAGAAGCTTCTCGCCAAGCTGTCCGACACATTTGTTCGAAGCGTTTGCGTTTTTTTTCTGGGCCATAAATTTTTGTCAGCGGAGGCTGATCGGCAGCCAGCGACCTGTTGAGGTTGTAAAATAACCCCTTTGGAATTTGTGATTCCTGGCGGCGGGCGCGTTATTGGTTAGTCGTTGAGTGCCCGCTGGCTCCGGAAGGGAGGCAAGCGGGGGGCGTAATATGACGGGTCATAAATGTGTCCGCGACTAAGAGGTCGCCCTAAGAAGGTCTTGTCGGTTCGGGCAGCCTGTCAAATGCGTGGTCCGCGACCTGGGCGGTCGTTAGGGCCCCTTTCCGCAACAAAAGCCCCGTCGCCGCCGAACCTACTTAACTGTGATGGGAGGCTATTTCGATATGAACATTATTATAATATATTTGGTGACGCCACAATATATATATATATATATATATATATATATATTATATATAATATAAAAAAAAATATATTTTATGTGACGTACCTGGGGAAACGGTAACCTCACGACAAATAATAATAATATAAAGGACGGGTACATTCTCGTGAAGGGGCCTTCCAGGGGGAAATTGACGCTGCATTAGAAGAATGAAAATCGAGGAAACTCTTTTTGTGCAATTGAAAGTTTTAATGATTGACACACTTATATACATAAATTCTTTACAAATACGCCAGTGGCAAGGCCCTTTATAATAATTCGTGCACGAGTCACGCTACCTTGAAGCTTCCGAATGTCCACCGCTGACTCGAGCGAGCGTGGCTGCGCGTGGCAGCGGGCGGGCGGCGTTTTCGGCAAACCTCGTGCCGCGCCCGAAGCTTGTCGGAAAACCGATGCTCCCCCGGCGGTCGGCTGCCGCGGACCTCCGATGCCAAGGGCCCAACGGAACTCGCCGGATCACCACCCCAGCCAATGCAAGCAATGTCACATATATAACTTGCACAATGCGCAATGGCGTGACCGTCGGTCAGCTCCGATACAAACCGTTCTTCTGCAATCCCACTCGATGTTCGCACGGTGCGGCACCGCTGCTGCAATCACACCCGGGCGGACATGGAAGACGCGTGTCTGTCGTCACTCAAACTCCAAATAATTAATGTTTCCACCGATCCCGGTCCTGGTGCGCACTTTCCGTTTCTCCTATCATCTGATAAATCTATTTTTAGCAGCATCTAATCTCCGCACTCAATGGCTACAATCAGTTCACACATTGGTAATTTCAACTACAAACCTTGCTTTGGGGCAGCATAAAGCCCGTCCGTGTTGGCGCTCGCGGCTTCTCGCGCGATACACTCCACCCAGGTCGCTTCGCGGCCTCCCTGCCGTACTGCCAACCGTCACTTCGCCTCGCCCCGTCTGCCCCCCGTTTGATCCCGTTGGTGCAGCGGCGGCGGGCGGCGTTCTTACGCTGGATCGATTTAGTGGCTTCTTTTACTTAGAATTAATATCAATTTTGCTTGTTATCATGCGGAAACGTTCTTCGTTTCAATATATATATATATTTAGTATATATATATACATATATATATGTATATATATACATCACATACCAAAAATATTGGGGAAGACGCGTCCCCCTGGCCGACACCCATGCCGACACGCAAACGTTGGGACAATTTGAAAACCCATAAATCATTATTCAATATTTCAATTACAGATTGAAAATAAAGGCACACAAGAATCATTGTTTCCCAAAATTCAACTTATATCCTACTGGCCACTTTCTTCTGCGTGTCGTACAGTGCACAGCTCCGCCAGCGTCGACTGCAAATCGCGCAAACGAGATCCCGACGCGCGCCCAAAGGGGCGATTCCCAAAAACTGAAGAGCCCGA
Source organism: Gryllus bimaculatus (assembly GCA_017312745.1). Taxonomy (NCBI): domain Eukaryota; kingdom Metazoa; phylum Arthropoda; class Insecta; order Orthoptera; family Gryllidae; genus Gryllus; species Gryllus bimaculatus. The sequence goes on along the minus strand of BOPP01000014.1, from coordinate 265,541 downwards.
CCACTTTCCACCTCATTTCCGTCCGCCTAATGGCGAAGCGGGCGCTGGGAATGGGGAGAACGCGAGCAGAAGCATGACGACACGGGTGTTGTTAGACTGATGGGCGCGTGGGAGGATGGAATGGAAATAAATGGTGGCAATGGTAGAGGCGGACGAGTGATAATAGGAATTGTGATAATTCTGCACCTGAACGCTATCCTGGCGTTGATCGGAGAAAAAAGAGGTGTTGGTGAAAGCGAAGGCCGGGATAGACGATGAGGGCTTACAGAGCAAATTAAGGGGCTGGGAGGTGAAACAGAACGCGGTGATGGGGCAGTGAAATTGAAATTGAAGAGCTGCTAGTAATAGGGGCAGTGAATGACAAGATTATGTGCGTAGGGAGATTGTTTAGATAGATATTGTCAACAAGATTTTTTGTGGGTGGTAAAACCGGGAACGATGGTCTGAGAAAGTAACAATTGAGGTGGCGGTAAGCACGAACAAGGAAACTACGTTTGGGTAAAAAGATAGGACGAGCTGCGGAAAGACAAAATCCCAGCAAATGCAAATGAGAGAACATATCACGGGCGACGAAGGCGAAAAGGGAAACGGCGGTAAAAGCAGCGTGCCGACGGCAGACCGTGCAGGGGGCTTTTGTGGTTGCCGTAGTCATGGCATTGGGTGCTGGCGGTTTCGCTGCTTACCGCTTAAGAGCGCTTTCGGTGCATGAGCGTATAACGGGAAATAGTCTGGTATCAAATTATCGGATCAACGATTGTCGGCACCAACGCATGAAAAGCGCTGTCTGTGACGGAAAGTCCAACCCACCATATCATATACGGACCACGAATATATTATCCTAAAATATTACTAAGCATCACAGCAGACTGTGGGCCACATAAGCCTGTGTGCAATTGCACACAGGAACCTTTACCTAACTGAACGCTAATTTATTAGATCTAAACGTGAGCTCAATTTGTAAGCCATAGCAGACTAGTAATGCTACAGAATCGCAGAGACTTTCACGCATGCGTTTCGTATTTAATTTGGTCTCGGATTGCTACGCGGACTTACCACTCACTATTGTCAGGTGACATCAATCACTGCCCAAAGTACATTTTTTTCGAAATTTTCTTAATATTTCGGTTTAGAGTAGAAGATAGAATAGAGTAGAACGGATATATAATTTTAAGAATATTAAAGAACGTAAACTCCAAAAATATCACGGTCTCATGAGAGATTAGGCACACAAACTAATAATTAATACTGCAACTTAGAGAAACAACTTTTCTATATTAATTTGAGAGCAAAACACTTCTTCCGACATGGACTCCACATGAACATTGCTGGAAAACATGCATACGGCAACAAGCTTGCACAACACATAAACTCCAGTCCTACGCAGTCTCCTGCCAAAAATCCATCCCTTTCACCTTCCTTATATTCTTCACCCCTCACCCGTATTTCCAACCTTACCTGCTCCTCTGATCCTACTCCCGTGGCTCCCATTTCCACTACCAATTCACCAACACCTGAGACCCCATTTTCCTTACTACCTGTCACTGCTGGTACACATTGCACATTATAAATCCTTCGACCACACAGGTAAAAATATATTATATAATAATATAATTATATATGATATATTATATATTGTGACGTATCTGGGAAGCGGTACTTTTACGACAAATAAATTATGCAAGGGACAGGTACATTTTCGTGAATGGGTATCCAGGAATTTGGCGCAGCATAGGAAGATAATCGTTATAAATTCTTTTGCACATTTAAATATTTTAATGATCAGAAAACACATTTTTCAAATAGTGTTTACAAATCGCAATGCGCAGGCCTTGGAAACAAGCGCACGGTCAACGCTACCTTGATGTTTTAAAAACCACCTGCTTCCTCTAGAGGCGACCGGGGCCGTCGTGGCAACGGCGGCGGTGTCTTCGGCAATCTTCGGTTCGCCCCGAAGTCCGCCGGGAATTCGCCCTCCTTCGGCGACCAACTCCTCTGGCTCCAACGTAACGACCGATGAATTCGCCGGGGTCCACCCCCAGCCGGTACGAATAATGTCTCACGGGTACTGGAACGCACGACGCGTGATTGATGTTCGTCGGCAGTTCTAGTCTTTTCAGCGACCTTTCTCCACTTTGCGCGGATGTCCATACAGTACTGCCCACTGTTATATTATACCAGGGCGGGAATATGACACGAGTCCATCGGCCACACGATTTCCTGTCTTACTGGTTTTTATCAGTTCTGGTGCGCAATTCCACTTTCACTAATCATCTGATTGTTAATCCTTATCAACCTGGTTCCACACTCAGCGGCCACACTCAGTCCGAACGGCACTTAACAACGACAATTAATCTCTTGGACGCAGCACTTCCCAGTCCGTGCTTCACTCGAGGCCTCTCCGCGCGCTACTAACCGTCGCTCGCCTCGCTGTATCCCCCCCGATTTGACCGTCGGTGGCGGCGGCGGCGGCGTTACTGCGCTGATCAACTCCAGTACTCTACTTGAATTTTTAATTGGTGATCATTTTTAATATATATATATATATATATATATATATATATATATATAGAGAGAGAGAGAGAGAGAGAGAGAGAGAGACGCGGAGCGTTTCTGTAAATACATTAAAACGCTGTACATTTTTGGTCAAATATATACATCTTGATTAGCGTGGTTACCAGGCGCGACAAGGCGGCGAGACCGACAGTTAGTGCGGAGAAAAGCTTGAAGGAGAGCGGAGGAGTTTAGACGCGCTCAGTGAATAGGAAGCAAATCGAATTTAAATTACGGAGTAAACAGTATTTAGACGTGAATCAAGTGTGATATTGACTGGTAGGCAATAGTGCTAACTTGAGGAAGTGGGATAAGGGCAGGAAACTGTGGTAATATAGTGAAACTAACAGACCGCGTGGCCGGTGATGGTAATAGTTGTGGCCACGTGCATACGTGACTGTGTAAGAGTGAATAAAGTTGAACTGAGAAGTTGTGAAGTAAGGGGGAGCTGAGATAATGAACAAAAGGCTGACAGACAGTGAAAGTGAACTACCCTCACAACGACCGGGGCTGGAGCCAAGGCGCCATCGTGTAACCGTTGCGAAGAGCTAGTGGGAGGCGCGGGCCTCCGAGCGAAGGTCGACCACTTGACGGGCTCCCAGGCGAGTCGAAGGCCGCCAATCGCCGCCGCCGCCGGGGGAACATCCAAGAAGGAACGACCGGTTCGTGGGACGTGTAAATTTGAGCTCACATGTAAGTTTTTGGTACCAAAACGATAAATCACTTGACTGCAAATGTTGTACCGATTTGTGTTCTCTCAGTAATAAATTATTTATTCGTTTGAAAACTGATAGTAGATTTTTTTCTCTCAATGGTTTTGCTAACCACTAGAGACCCATTCACGAGCAGACACCTGTCCCTTCAAAATAAAAGTAGTGAACAGTACCGCATTGAAGGTACGTCACTATATATATATATATATATATATATATATATATATATATATATATATATATTCTAGCTAACCCGCCTTTGCTGTAGCACGCATGAACCGTAAGCGGGTTATCAAGATTTTGCTCGTGAAGCGAGCTTAAAAATCTAGGGAACAGGATCTTCAGGGTGCAAGAAAGGTTTGAACTCTTGACACAATAAAATCACACAGATTGCACACAAACGAGCATATAATTTACCCATAAACTTTTAGTGGCATTAGTTGATGACAAAAACCAAGAATATACAATCACACTTTTACAAAGAATAATCAAAACACAAATAGAAACATTTACAACACACATACATATGAATGAACGCATATAATTTACTTCAAAATTGATACTCTGAAGCAATTACCTTAATCTACACAGGGAATTCCCTTGGAAAATTAATTATATCTAAATTTGTGCTATTTTAATTACATTGCTCATGAAACCAAAAATTCAATTTAGAATCTCCTGCTTCAAAATAATACATGCAAAGAACAGAATGTGTGCAAATGCAATACTCTCATTTACAATTTAACTGTGTATGAAATAGAAGAATAATAAATGTCCTAAGTAGAATGTTTTTAGGCAGGTAATAGCGCATCAAAATGTCTCCTACTATAATACTGTAATTTGTTGCCAAACGTGTCCTCAAATTCTTAACACTTTCCTATACTAGTGTTTCCCTGCCGACGTGAACTTGACCTATTTTCCGCGACTAACCGTTACCTCGTGGACTTCCTACTTTTGGCCTTGACAGTCGTGCGCTGGTCCCTGCGTCGACGTCGTTCGGTCCCAGCCTCTGTGTCGTAAGAGAGACGGGATTCGCCTCTGCCGTCTGCGTTGCCTTCTTGCGTCCTCTTCCGTGCTTCCTCCCAACCGTTCCGTCTTCTTTCTCGTGCGCCTGGGTCCGTCCGTTATCTTCCACCTCTTCTGCTACCGGCGCCTCTGACTACGCCCACGTTGCGAAAATGTCCCTTGCACTTCACTGAATACTCGTGCAAGTTCCTCGCTCGTTGCTACTTTTACTTTGCTAAGACAGAACTTTCAATGCTTCTTTCACAACGGGTAACTTTTATTTCCGTGTTGTTAATTAAAGAAACACTTTACTTAATCTGCACTATCTCGCGGACGACTGGCTAGAACGTCTGTTGGACGCCGAATACTCCTACCTAGTAGTCGTTGCAGCGGCAAACAATATCTAAACTAATGTTTAACGAAAGTGTTGACTCGGCGAACGGTGATCAAAATGCTACTGGCTCCGCGATCGGTGATAAAAGCGCAGCTGCTTACTCGACGACCGGTGCTAAAAGAAGGCTTCCGCTTGCTGGTTCGCGTATTTATCGCGCGGCACCAGGGGAAAATCTCAGTGGTGCGGCTGCTTCCCCTCTCTCAACCCTTCACAAGGAAAACATTGCTTGCTAGTTTGCTTTCGTTTAGTACGGGCACGGAATACCAGGCCGAGCGTTTACGAACCTCGTTTTTCTTGCGCCTGTTTATCCTCGCTGCCTGTGGATATTTTACATACGACGGTGGTGTTATGGGTTTGCACAATCATAACGCGCATTATATATATATATACTATATATATATATATATATATATATATATATATATAACTTTCAAATACAACTAATTGCAGCGAAGCAGCGCTACAGAATCATTTAAATCAAATGGATGTTCTTTGTTTTACAGAACATTGGTTATTTCATAATGAACTTAGCATTTTCCCAGTTCCAAACGTTTACCTCGCGGGATTGTAATGTAGAAAAAAGGAATCGCATAAAGTTCGTGCATATGGGGGTGTTATTAAATGTGTAATTGTGGATTGCAAGTCTATTATGTTTTAAAATATATTATTAGGTCGTTGCAAATGACATGATTGATATTTATATTCATGTATAATCCGGGAATTTCATTTGCAACGATCTAATATAACAAAATAATTATTTTCTGTATAAATTGTGATATATATTGAATTTTGTTTTAGATATTAAAGATGTAAAAATGGACACTTCAAACAAGAAAAGGAAATATCGTCTTAATGACAACTGGTTACAAGAATATACGTGGCTTAAAAAAGTAAACGGTTCTCAAGGCCTGTGCAAATACTGTTTAAATACATTTTATTGAATTGAAAGTTTCCTCCGCCATCAAGCAGCATGAAAATAGAGAACATCATTGCTCGAAGAGGAAAGCATCTGCTAGTTTTCAATTGATGGAAAAATTCGCCAAATAAAAGAATACTCCTGAAGAATTACAAGTTATTGCAATTGAACTACTTGACATATATCATGCAGTAAAACATTAACAATCTCATAACTGGTTAGATTGTTTGATGAAACTTGTTCCTAAAATATTGCCAAAAGATAATAACTCTTGGAAAATTTGTGGTTGAAGAACAAAAGTACAGGCAATTGTTGAAAACGTGTTAGGACCACGAATATTAGGAGACGTTATTACCGAAATAAAAACGAACGATTCGTATTTTTCTATTATGACTGATGCAACTAACAAGAAAAATAGGAAAATTTTCCCATTAGTGGTACAGTATTTTTCACGAAACGATGGTTTGCAGCAAAACATCGATTTTTACGAAAATTGCGATGAATCTGCAGATGTCATGTTTGCTTGCATCAATTCCTGTTTTAAAGATTTAAATTTATATTTTTCAAAAGTTACAGCTCTAAGCGCTGACAACACAAACGCTAATATCGGTCAAATTTATTCACTCTTCGTCAATTTACAAAAAGTAAATCCGAATATTGTAAAAGCTAATTGTCACGCGCACATATTGCATAATGCGTTCAGATACTCTTTGGAAGATGTGTCTGTAGACATTGACAACCTTGTTTTAAAAATCAACGCACATTTGAGTTTGTCATCGGTACGTCGATGTGAAATTTTAAATGTTGCATTTACTGATTTTTCACGCCATGTTGTAACTTATGGTTATCGTTACAACATTGTGTAGAAAGATTGTTACGAAAATGGCCCGCATTAGTTTCATATTTTCACAGTAATGTTAAAAACTTGTCTGTAGCTTTAAAAAACGCTTTGCATTTTAAAAACGAAGAAATCCCTGTGACAGTTGAGATGAATCTATTGTTTGCCAATCACATGCTCGCGGTTTTTGAAAAGCCCATTAAATTATTACTAAGATATAGTATTACTCGCGCAACTTTTCTTGAAGGATGACCTCCATCCCCCTCCCTTGTGAAATAAACAGTTGATACAGTTTTCTGTGAAAAAAAGCCAAAATTTCGCATTTTCAGAAATGCTCATACGCCATTTTCTAAAAAATGGCTCCAAATGTTTTATTCAAAGTTTTCGTACGCATAGTGCTAATTGTTCTTTTTAATATGACGTAAAATCTATTTCGGGGTATTTTTTTGATTTTTCGAAAGTTACACAAATGCAATTGTTTTGAAATATCTCTCACGCCGTTTATTTTTTAGTAAAAAACAGTTAAAACTCTGTGACGTGATATGGGAAGAAGTTCCATTTATGTCCAGAAGCAAAACAACGGGCCATCTCGACATTTGCTCAAGTATCAGGGAAACTGGACAAAATCCTGATCGAGATAGGGGGCATTGACCCAATACTTGTCACAAGTTCTTCAGAATTATACAATCCAAACTAATGGTAAATAGTATATTAAATTTCATTGTTAAAATTAATATTACTTTTTTTGGAGGCTCGGTATAGTCTCTAATTGCTTAGTAACTGTTGTATAGAAAAAGTTGTGCGGCAGATAATATTTTATTTAGGACTTTCGTATGGAATTTAATCGTTTACGATCATCTAGTAAAGAGTTGTAAAATAATTTACATGTATTGTATGTCAATTTTTTGTAGTGAGCTATTGATACAGATATTTGATGAACGTGATATCTACTGTTGCTGAAAATATATTCCCGCCCTTAAATAAGTCATTTTTGACAAAAACCACCGATTCGTTTATCAAGAGAAATGGTAAAATACCTATATTAATAAAGAGAGGCTTGCAAGAATCACGTGAGTGGGATTTGATTATTATTCGTACAATTGTTTTCTTTTTTTGTAATATAAAAGTCTAGATGTATTTCCCCAGAATATTGTAGCGTCACGGCTTGGCAGCAGCCGAGTGCAAGGTAGAGGGCTGGGGGATCTAAAGATAGAACAAAGAAGGGACCTTCCGACAGGAAATGGTCCGCGGGCCAGGCAGCGCCAGGGAAAGGCTTTCCACCGCGCGGGGGTGGGGAGTAGTGACGTAGGAGGTCAGGTGACTTGGACCTATAAAGAAGCTGTGGCGAGACGGCGCGAGTGGGTAACGTTTCGGTTTCCTCGTGGCTAGACCACAAAACTTTGTCCGCCCAGGCTGGTGCGGAGTGCCGAGGGCACGTGGTTGTTCGACGAGTTCGGACAGGGTGATGTGTTCTTCAAACGCATTCGGGCAGATCGTCAATCTGCCGGGGCACAGCAGGTGCCAATCCACGACGCGGCCTTGCCGGCTGGTCGTAGGCGTCGCCGCAAGGCGCATGTAGGGAGAGGAGGGTTGCAGTGGTAGCTCTGGCAAACCGCCTTAGAGTGAGGGTTGTAAATTTGTACAGTGTGTAAATAAAACTTGTATATACTCACTCGTGTCTGTTTCCTTGTGGTGTAGATCCCTACACACGACGTTACAATATTATGCCATATCTCAGACGGGAATGAGCATTCGCGCAATATTCACAACGAACAAAATGAATGCTGACTGAATTGGAAAGAATTCTGAAAGCATGGCATAAAGAACTTCATTTAGTGTATAATTCATTTAAATGGCCGTTCCATTTAACGTTCCATTGACCGAAATGAAACACCTACAAACCTAAACATCCGTCAATGACTCATCGTTCATTATTAATGGAGTTCATAACTGTTTATTTGAAACGGAAAACTGCATGGAAACGTTTTCTTTTCATTTATTATTAATTTGTTACTTTATGCTGGCGCCACGATTGCCATCTCGCGTTCCTCTTCTGCCCTACTTTCCTTTTTCCGGACAGAGTTATCACCGGCGCTCTCTCATTCGCCATGTAAAGCGAAGCCTCGCGTATTTCCCTGCCGTTCTCTTCCTCTCGAGAAGTCACGAGGCGCGCTTCGCTGTACAATCTCAGAACGTGCACACTTTTGTCTGATGGCTCTAAGGATGGGCAGAGATGCAAACGGCGGAGCAGCAGGCAAATCACTCGAATTGAAAACGTTAACACGTTCCATCCAATGCTATACTTCTTGCGCATTTTCAGATATGTTATTCTCAATAAAGTGTTGATCTGGACGAGAAATGAATGCCGTGAAGAGAACATGAAATATAACTCGAAGTATGGGGGGTTGTGAATTCAATTCAAATTTATTTCGAAACTTTTGAACAATAAATGGCTAGTATTTTTAACATTTTGAAAACGAATATATGCAATAAAGAACTATAAATCATCGTAAATCCTGTGATTCCTTATGACGGCTCTGTCGACGCACAAAATAAATTCTCTGTATTGGATATCCCGGTCGAACATTTAGGTTATTCTTCGGTAAATGAAAGAATAATATATATATATATATATATATATATATATATATATATATATATATATGTGTGTGTGTGTGTGTGTGTGTGTGTGTGTGTGTGCACTGAAACGAAGGTAAAAAAGTGCAGTACAATTGTGGGTGTGAATAGTGATAGCTCGCGGCGCAATGTTAGCCGATTGCAATGAAATAGTTTAATTGTGCGATGTTCTTAAAGTGGAGATTTCAAGATTTAATCTTCTTTAAATTATACGTACAGTGAATAAAAATTTACGGAGGTATGGTCATTTCCAAAGTGGCATATCTATGGTTTTAACGAAAAATTGGCCGTATTCGATCTAATGTTTGAGTCAAATAAGTAATCTTTGATGGTCATAAATGTGTTACGGTGTAATGTGGGCACCATCTCAGCCAAATAACGTTGATAAAAATACCTTTAAATAATATTTATTTGTGACTTTCTAAAACGTAGCAAAAAAGGCTGAAAACGGTGTGTTTATGGGGTTTGTGGTTCTCCTGAACCCATTTCAAAACAGGTTTTATCGGCACCGATGTTGTACGTGCATCGAAAACTAACTTTGTTTTCAGTAAGTCTCTCACCTATATTTTTCAATATAGCCTAAAATAAAATATGTTTTTTGTTGCTTACTCCTAACTGACATACCATGATTAAATGTAATAAAAGGTTAAGGAAACCAAATTCCTCAATCTTTCATTACATTCAAAACATCAATAAATTGACAACTTCGGAGAAAATTTACAGAAACACGTGGTAGCTGAATTTGATTTAAATTCAATTAGGATGTATAGGAGTTTGGCCTAGTTTGAGTGCATTTAATGTGAAGAGTTCGTTGTGAAGCTGGTCGGTGGTAACAAATCAAGAGGTATAGGTTTGTTACTGTTTCTGAGAAAATTGTAATTTGTTAATATTATTTTTTCCTGTATAAATCCAAATGGGATACGTGTATAAAAGGGGTCATAAAACAGTGTTGTAAATTATTAAAGTTGTGTTATATGGTAGCGAGGAATTTCTGTTGATAGATGGCGGATAGGCGATTCTAAATTTACTACATACACAAAATACTTTTTACTTTTGCTTACTTATCGTGCCTTTGTCATAATAAATTCCAATATTCATATTGAGAAATACAATTTATCTTCTCTGTAAGTCGCTAAGGGTGAAAATAACTTTTTTTGACAATTTATAAAAAGTATCACCCCAAAACTCTCCCTGCTGATTTGGGAATTACTACCCAGCCCTGCATCAAACGGATTTAACACAAAAAAATAAATATGACTTGTGGAGTAGATGTCTGCAACGCACATTGAAAATCGCAAGTAATTAGGGAACGATTCGTCCTAGACCCTTAAAACTAAGTTTACGTGCCCCGAAGGAAGACATGTTTTGTGAGGATGAGTAAGATATCGGGAAATGAGTGGGACATGTAGGGAAATGGGAGGAATGTGGGATCGGAATTATATTTCATAAGAAGTATCCTACTTGTGTCCTTGTTCAAGCTTTATTTTTGGACATTTAGCTCTTCTGGAAACCCCTTCTCTACAACATGGGTGGTATTGGTATAGTATTGGTATTGGCATAGAGGCTATTACTGACCACGCTACACGATTAACGTGTGTAATTTTTTCATGGATCGGTTTTTCAGCTGTATACCTCAGTACTACTAGGTTGTTACCCCTTGAAGAGTGAATTATAAAATGATAGGATGATCAGGAGGGGTGAATGACAAATATGACCATGTCTACGCAAGACCAAGTCTTTCTTTCCAATATATGAAAATGAAGACATCATTTGGAATTTTAAAGTTAATGAATTCATAACGGTTGGTGATCGTAAAACAACTGAGCATGGTATGTCCATGGTGAGGAAGTGCAAGTGGTGCGGTGGCGCGGCAGGAGAGGGGCAACGTCTGCGGCGGGCGCGCTCGCCACGCACGCCGGCTAATTGTTAGGGCGCCGTAACGGCCGCGCGGGGGAGGGGACGGGGCAGAGACGCACGCGTAACGGTCGCCGAGCGGTGAAGCGAGCGCGATAGAGCGCCGGCCGCGCAGCACAGCGCAGCGATGGAGGGCCACGTGCCGCCCCGCGCCTTCTCCGCGCGGCCACCGGCGCTGTGTCCATGTTTCGATATCAACACGTATAAATGTACAATCGATGAACTACGTATCGATTTACTGAAGTCGATGTTTTGATTTACACATCGGTATTTTCTGCCTGATTTGTTTTTACATTATCGATATTTTTGCTTTTGAGTGAAAAATCTACCATAATAACAAAAACTATAATAATTTTCTGATCTCAATACACTAAACATTCTTCAAACCGAGGCGATCAAGAGTGAAAAATAAGCTAGTCTAGGTTTGTAGAAATGTGTTGTATTATTTTTTTCTTACCAATAAAATAATAAAGGTTTGCTTGACCTTGTTTGCATGTGTTGTAGCAATTCTCAATTACAAATAAATAAATAAATACGATCACCGTCCATTTAAATCCTGTCCGAGCGAACATTAGTGTAAGCGATTACTAAAGCAGATTTAAAAACATCGATGATTTTGTGACGATGTATTATTAACACCAATGTTTTCATTTCAATGTTTTGTTGGCGATGTCGCATTCCCTCATTGAAGACGTAACGCGCCACGACCGCGTGTTTGCCAGTGTCGTGGTTCGTCACCACTCCGGGAATTACAGACAGGTAAAATTGAATCGATTCTTAATAATTTCTCAACAAGTACACAAATAATTGAATTCAAGTGGTGTTTAATAGACATAATTTGTAATATTTAAACGCTTGTACATTTTCGCACAATTCATTAACTCAAATTACAAAAAAAAACCATATTGTTGTCTGATTACTTTAACAAAACAATTAAAGGATTAATCCTGAAAAAAAAAAAACTGAATGAACATATAAATAGTACGCCATTTGAACAATGACTTACCGAATAAGTAGCTTGTGACAGAATAAAATATATTAAATTAGTGTTTCCAGGGGGGATCAATTGAAAGTACGCATTGACTTTCCGAAAATGGCATAACCTAACCTAGGTAAATTATTTCAAAAACTCAGTGTCTCTACTTTAAGCAGAGCATGTGCAGCTTAAACCCTAATCGTAAGCTGTACTTTTAACTTGTACCTTCATGACTCCTAAGAGGGGGCTATAAGTGGCTGAACGTTTGACAGAAAACCTTCTGACCCAGTAAGAAATACTATAACTTTGAAGGTCAATATAAAGTTCCCAGGGGAGTTTAAAAGTCGTTAGAAATCACGACAATTTCCTATCTCATAACAATAAAAATCACCAGCATTGGCATCAACAATGATATTCTATACTCATATTTCAACTAACCCCCACATGCTTTCAATCGCTTTAAATAACCCTATTTCCTCTTGCTATTCACACTGAATAATTCATTAATCATCACCATAACAAAAAAAAAATGCTTCCAAAACCTTTCACTTCATCTCTACTATACTTTCAAACACTATCACAAAATACGCCACCATTTTTCTATTATTGAAGTCACCTTTATTGTTAATGCATATTCCTCTAGTTACAGTAATTCTCCACTGTTACTGTTTGTAGTTAGGTAATTCCTACATGATATTCTAAAAAAATCAAATACAAGTGTTATACGTTTTACATAGCTAGGAATGTTAAATCATATAGTTTCTCGAACTTACATTTATTTATAGAATTTGAGGAGTTCGAAGCTTCGGAGGGCATTCTCCCCATTTTTCTCGCCTCCACAATCAACTCCACATCCTCCACCACCGCTCGGTTCTCGCCATCCACGCCCAGTAAAGGGGATAGGCTGTTCCCATGCGGCGCGGCGCGATGGAAGTATGATTCTGCTTATTTTCGCGAGGTTGGACGGGCGAGGGAGCGACGTCCCGGTGCGGGGTGAAGACGACGTTGCGTCTCGGCGAGTGGCTGGCGCGCGGGGTGGAGGGGGAGGAGTCGCAAGTGGGCTGACGTGCACGTCAGGCACTGTTCCCTGTCCGCCGGAGTGCAGCGCCGGAGCACTGTTCCCTGTCCAACGAGAGAACGAAGTGGATGCACGTGGGGATGCAAGCGCTCATTGGCTGCATGTCCCCGACACACACTCCTCCTCACACTTCCTAAGCACACGCGTCAGAAAATAGTTCTGTGAAATTCAAGTAACTGTATGTTACATGCAATAGAACATGTATAATGATATGTAGAAAGCAGACATACGTGTTTATTTACTTTAAATTATATAAGTTGAAACTTGAAATGCAAGAACAAGGAAAATAATTAGGCGGTACATATCACGCGAAGTAGTTTCCTTCTAATGGGGGACGGCACAACACGTGAATATCACATACTGAGATATTAGTGTTGAGGTTACATCCGAGAAGTGGCATCAGTGTACTGAACATGTAATACAGAAAGCTCATAGAATGTGTGACTTGGAAGTTGTTACTGATACCTATTGTTGATTCTTTAATAATCAACCTCGGCAACGGCTTTGAAGATTCAAAGCTGGAAAACATACCATGTCCGATTCACTGATACAGCCATTGTCAGATTCAGAGTCAACACCTTTTTTTTCTTCAAGTGCCAAGTTACGTGTAAATTTCGTGGCAATTAAATATAATTTTGCGTGAATGTTTGCCTTCGGTGTAATAAGAATTTAGCTTTTATATATACATCGTACTATACGAGACTGCCCGCAATTATCATTGTATGTACGAATTTCGTAGTCTTATTGGCAATGATATTACATTAGTATTCATAAATAATGTAATATATTTCATACATTACCATTAAGAAATAAAATGTTGAGTGAATTTTTCTTTTTAATGCCTTGATGTCGTTTTTTCTCTTGCAATCGTCTACTGTTTCGCGCATGCTACAGTTTCCACACATGAAGATTGAGAGAACCCAAAGCACGGCAGTGATAACGGAGCTTTGACAACTGTAAGATGCCGGCAGAAGCCTCGGATCACGCGCTTCGGCGGAGGAATATATTCCACTTTGTTTGCATCTACTTCAGTCTCTCGCTGCACAAGGAATAGGATGCACGTGACGAGCGTGTAGTGTCGCGAAAATTGTGGCGCAGCGCAGGAAATAATTCATCGTAAATATCATGTCTGTGCAGAAAGCGGCTCGCTGCAAAACTAATAGAAAACGTTCGAGATCTTACATTGTATCACAGTTGCAATTAGTATCGCACGTGTCCTGAACTCACCATTCCCCGTTCTTCTTTTACTTCTCAGTATTTGCTAGTGGATGAAAGACGAGCAGGCAGATACCACTCAGCTGCCCGCGGGCGCATGCGAGCCACCGCGGGCAAAGACGGAATCCGGCGGTCACAGACCGCTGTCAAAGCAGGCCGCCGGCGCCTAGCAGAATGTAAGCCCTTGGAGCAGGGTGCGGTTAGGATGGGGAGAGGCGGGAACAGACTGCTGTCTACGCAGGCCGCCGGCTCCTAGCGAAATGTAAGCTTTTGGAGCAGGGTGCGGTTAGGTTGGCGAGAGGCGGGCACAGACCGCTGTCAACACAGGCCGCCGGCTCCTGGCGAAATGTAAGCTTTTGGAGCACGGTGCGGTTAGGTTGGGGGAGCGGGCCAGACGCTGTCAACGCAGCCGCCGGTCCTAGCGAAATGTAAGCTTTTGGAGAGGGTGCGGTTAGGTTGGGGAAGGCGGGCACAGACTGTCACGCAGGCCGCGGCTCCTAGCGAAATGTAAGCTTTTGGAGCAGGTGCGTTAGGTTGGGGAGAGCGGGCACAGACGCTGTCAACGCAGGCCGCCGGTATAGCGAATGTAAGCTTTTGGAGCAGGGTGCGGTTAGTTGGGGAGAGCGGGGCACAGACCGCTGTCAACGCAGGCCGCCGGCTCTAGCGAAATGTAAGCTTTGGAGCAGGGTGCGGTTGTTGGGAGAAGCGGGCACAGACCGCTGTCAACGCAGGCCGCCGGCTCCTAGCGAAATGTAAGCTTTGGAGCAGGTGCGGTTGTTGGGGGAGCCGGGACAGACCGCTGTCAACGCAGCCGAGCGGCTCCTAGCGAATGTAAGCTTTTGGAGCAGGGTGCGGTTAGGTTGGGGAGAAGCGGGCACAGACCGCTGTCAACGCAGGCCGCCAGCTCCTAGCGAAATGTAAGCGTTTGTAGCAGGGTGCGATTAGATTGGAGAGAGCCGGGCACAAACCGCTGTCAACGCAGGCCGCCGGCTCCTGGCGAAATGTAAGCTTTTGGAGCTGGGTGCGGTTAGGTTGGGGAGAGGCGGACACAGACTGGTATACGCTGGCCGCCGGCGCCTGGTGAAATGGAGAACTTAAAGGACCCCGGGGCCCATCAACGCACTTCGCTTCTAGCTATAACACCTGTAGTGAGGAAACTGATAGCGTATAAGCAATATATTCGTAATCAATGGTTGAGACATCGATCTCCTCTTTTAAAATATGATTTAAACCTCCTTACTATTATTCACAATAGTGAAACAACTTTTGGCGTCAATCCACGCGCAAGTGATTATTCTTTAAACTCAAACAGTAAACCCATCTGATCATACACTTTGTAATATAAGCAGAAGTCTTTTGTGCAAACCCGACAATCTACCCACCCTTGTTACTCCAACTGGAGAAACATCTTCTCCTTCCGATAAATGAGATATGTTGGTCAATTATTTTGCATCGACCTTTACTTATTAACCTTCTCAAACTTGGCACCGCGATAATCATATTGAAGAAGAAATTGCACGACCAGAATTTAAAAAAGTTCCTGAATGTCCTAAATTTATTTCACCATCAGAAATCATAAAGTATCTTTCACTAGCAACCCCGAAATTATTAAATGGCCAGAATCTAATATCAACTATTTTTATTAAAACGCCTTTTCATAAAAGTAATCGTACATATTACAGCAATATTTAATGCCGCTTTGAGAAAATCGTACTTCCCTGGTAAATGAAAACACGCCGACATTATTCCCATTCTAAAGCCAGGGAAAGCTCAACACCATCCATCTAGCTGTCTCCCAATTAGTTTGCTACTTGGGAAAATGGGAAAACTACTTGACAAATGTATACTCGCTAGTCTAAATTCATATCTCAGCGCAGTCAATGCCATACCAGCTCATCAGTTTGGATTCCAGCCCCTCTTGTCCACGTATCATCAAACCTTACGCCTAATTGAAGATACCATCTAAGGATTTCATGACCACAAGCATACCGCATCATTTTTTCTGGATGTAGCTAAGCTTTCGATACCGTCTGGCCCTCAGAGTTCAAACTCTGCAGTGTACGAGGTTCCCTGGAGCTCTCTCCACACCTTTCACCATAAATGCGGAACGATCCACCCTCTCCCCTACTTTATCAATGTTTACACTTCGGATATACCAATCACCCAAAATATTGCAATAGCTCCATTTGCTGATGATGCAGTACTTTATTCCTCCAATAGCATTCTTCAATCTGCCGTGAAAGATCTGCTGCATCAACTCACGGTATTTTCGAAATGGGCCAAAAAATGGCACATTGAAATAAATCCAAATAAAAGCCAGGCAAAAATATTTACCCCTCATTTACCAGACGTGCCCCCAAATCTCACATACCAATCACAAAACATTACCTGGCTCCCCCCTCTGGGCTTCCGCAGCCAAAACAAACATCAACAAAATTCAATATTTTCAAAATAGATTGCTACGCATCATCACAAAATCTCCCTGGTACATTCCGAATGCGCAGTTACATAATGAACTTGGCATTAAACCAATCCCCGCCCATTTATGCCTCTTATTCATAAAATTCTATTCCAAAATATTATATTCCTTCAGCTATTTACTTTCACATAGGTACGCACAATCCTCATCGCAAACGATTAAAAAGAAAGTTACCAAAATAATTTTTCGATCCCTCATAGACATAAATCGCTGAGTCTTTTCCAATTATTAACTACTGTATATAACCACTGTTTTGCCTTATATCTAAAACTAAATTTCTGTTTGCTCTGTTCTCAAATGATTCTTGCATATAAATAATATGAATGTATTTATCTTATGCGGCTGCAGAGGGCCAATGGCCATGCTAGAATAAAAAAAGGAACTGTCAGTGACAATGGCGAGGAGACCCGGCCCAAAGGGCACGGGCGGGGAGGAGCCGAGGTCATTTCCAGAGGACGGGTGCGGGCAGCGCCTGTCAAGCTACGGACACTGCGAGGGGCAGCGCAGAGCAACAGCCCTCGGAAGCGCCGGCGTGAGCTCCAACTGCCCTCCTACTCGTTTGTATGAATTGGTTTTATTAGAATAATATTAACGTGAATATTTTGTGATTTTTTTGCGCCTACAGATATTCTTGTGTTCCCGAAACACGCGAGATTTTATAAAAATATTTGCAGCCCTCACAAAACCATAAACAACAACAAACCAATCCACGAAATTGGATGAAAGGGTTCATATTATTATCTTAATGGGCACTGAGACACCGGAACAAAACCCTAATGTCAACATGCTGTTCTCACCCAAGTCCCAGTAGCCCTCACTCTGGATCATGCTTCCATTGACTAGCAGCGCGATAGTCCTCGAAACGACCCATTCTCAAAATTTCATTATTTGCTTACGCGAGTGTATGAAATTAAATTCGTTTCCAAAACTTGCTCTGGAAGTATGCAGAAATGTAGCGAGTCGATTTAGTGTTAGCTAAATACGATCTCCCATTTTGACAATGGTTAATGTTTTCCGGAAGAGGAATCCTTAAGGAGCTGCCGTCACTGGTTGAGAGAATGATTTGTAATTGTAAAAATAAACGTATTTACTTCTATGCGATGAACTCAACCAACAATTATTTTTTTCCTATAGTATTTATAATATTGATTTTGTACCAAAAACCACTTAATAGTAAATAATAATAATAATAATAATAATAATAATCACAATCATCAGTAATCGATCAGCAATTATAACAAAAATGACTCGAAAGGTGGCGGTGTTCGTCCCCCGCTAGATGGCGTGATCCGGCGCCGACCAACCGTTGGCTAGTAGAGTTTCCTCAACTAGGTATCTCCCACCAGCTGGACAAGCTCTAAGCTCCCGACCGGTCTCCTGGCGTGTGGTAGAGTAGTGAATGTTTGTAAGAAATGACGGTAGAACAAGGAAGAGGAAGGAAAGATCGCTTGCAATCTGTGGTTCGTTTATTCTACTCCGGCATTCACGAGAGTTGACCGGTGCAACTAAGGAAAACTATTGAAGAGAGCAGCCAGCTTCTAGAATTCTTCTCCAAACAGCGACTGAATTCGACCTCGCTGACAAAGCTAGCGTCGATCTTGCCACTGTCGAAACTCGAACCTAGGGCCTCCCGGTCAGAGGCATTGCAGTGACAATGCCCTTGCTACTTATTTCATCATACGAGAGAGTTTGTTTTGTTATATGTAATATTTTGCATTTAATCAGGGGGAACATTTCATGACACCGATATACCTGAAAATTTCGAGGAATGAACTTCGGCAAAGACTGCCAATACAAGGTGCACTTTTGTTTGGATAGTAGACCTCATTCATAATTCTTAAAAATAAATACCCAGTGAAAATATAAATACCCATTATTTTCCAAATTTTTAATGTAAATCTCACATGATTCTCAACCGTCGACAACACAATCTATTTCCATTCTTTTAAATTCACACCGTCATATGGACGTATCACTCATGAATACAATACGGATTAGTATTTCTTATGTGTGAATCAAGTTTACGAAATTGTGAACCAACGCAGTGTTAACTTGTATCTAAATACCAAAAATTGAATTTCAATTTATTTTATCGGGCACTTAAATGTTGGACCGATGCATACACTTGCACATCTCGAAATATAATACGTGACAAAATCATTCATTATAAAATTAAGCTCTTCACAGAACTGCACGAGATCGGGCACCGCTACTACCACATTGAATTTTACCCCTTATGCATAATAGTTTATGCATACACCTTGAAATTTCACATCGATACCAGTGAATGTGCCGAAGACTCCATTTCAATTTCAACGAGGTTTTTGAGGAAACGCTCTTCACTGGAGGAGGGCGGACCAGCGACCGAGGCCCTCATCAAGGGCGCTATCACATCGCCCTTGCCCACTCTGCCTCGGCGGAAGTCCCACTGGTCTCGATCGGCCCCCTCGCCCTTGTTGGACGCCCAGCGCCGCCACCGTCGGCGCACACGCGGCTGCGCCCCTCTCTCGAGCCTCCGTCCTTCTCCGCTCGGAACCCGTCCTTTCAATTGGAGCTTTCGTCGTACACAACGAGTGCTTCGCAAGTCCCTTGATTTCGTCATTTGAATAACACAATATTCCATGTCCAGTAATATCCTTTGCTTAATATTTTCGATATTCGTTGTGTTCGCAGCCATGATGTTTAAATTTAGGGTTTATGTTGTACTTAAAATAATTTCTCCTTATTTTCGTACAAACATGTCTTCCATATGCGTACCTAATACAGGACATCCCTTTTACAATTGTTTTAAATTCCAAAAAACTGTTGTTTTCATTACATTTATTACTTAGAATTTCATACTCTTCTGCTGTCAATTATAAGAACGGTTAAAAGTAAAACCCAACCCTTCGTGTCAGAATTAGTGAATTGGTCATTTCGTTTGTCAGTGAACATGCTTTCCGGTCTCTTGAACGACGGCCCCCGCACCGCCACCCTCTCCCCATCCACCTCCTCGCACTCCTCCACGCCCCCATCGCTAGGACTCTCGCCGGCGCGGCGGCCGGGGCTTTGAGGCAGCGGCCTACGCGAAGCTCCGTGGCTGCTGGCTCGCGAGCGCTCCCCTGCTCGTAAAACAAAAGGCTACTGTTTCAAGAGAACAAACGAAACGCCGGATACTTTGTGAGGAGACGCATTCAGGGAAATATTCAGTCCGCGAATGCGTGTTTGCGATGTGGGAAGATTTTTACCTCGAGGGTTCCTCTTAGAAGTGAAAGCGAAATACCTGACACTGTGGTTTCAATATAGACTAGAGATAGAAAACGCGTGGTAAAAGGTATAGTTCTATATATACGGTAGAAACGACATTTCACCGAACGGTTACTTCAAACGTTACCCCGAACATGACTGATGCGCACGATAATCAAATATGTCTCTACAGTACACGTTATGTCAACCTCCGTTGTCGTGCAAACAAAATTATGAAAGGCATCATCTGTTATGCTCACAGCATTCGAAAAAATAAAGCAATTAAGATTTTCAGAGATTAATTCATCATCATACATCCAATTTCTGAAGTAGTGTGAGTGTTGAAAAATGCCTTTTGTGGTGCTGAAGGTAATAATAAGAGCTTGATGACTAAAACTATGGTTCGATTAAAATAGGACCTTAGATAACTGACTATGCTCAACTATGCGTGAACAGAGCTCTGAGACTAAATGAAGTCGTAGGCTTCCGCGGCCAGAGTCATATGCGTGATCTGGGCGTGTCCGGGTGACGCCCCGTCGAATGCTGTGTTGCCGACGTTTCGATCATCCTCATACCTCGCATACCAGCCCTGAGGAAGACCATGACAGGATGGTCGAAACGTCGGCAACGCAGCCTTCGACGCGGCGTCACTCGGACAGCCCAGATCACCCAGAGCTCTGAGACTAGTTATTTAAAACATCAATATCTTTCTTATTTTAATCGAGATACGTTTGTTATTAAGAATTCCATCTGAAATAAAAATAGGAGATTAATTTGCAATTAAATTTCTTTAATTTGCAAGGGTCACACATATATAAGTAATGATTAAAACGCAAAACGATTTTGGACAAAACTCGTAGAATTCTGAAATTGGAGATATAACCTCTTTTGGAAGCAAGTTAGATAATAGTTTCATCCACATTAAGTGGTTGATGATAATGAAGTTACATGTCACGGATAGAACATACTATATATTGTTTTAGATAAGTTGTCATCGTGCCAAGTTAAAACATGCGCAGAAGTACACTTGCCGATACACTCACTTTCTACAAAATATGGACGTATAACTTTGCGCAGTAAGTAGAGCAACAATAAAATGACAGAAGTACGCTAGAAAGAAAATCCTCTCATCAAAACTTATTATGTATAGTTCACTCACCACTCGCTTCTGAAGGTGGGGCGTCAGAAGATAAGTGTCCCCTTCTACTCTAGTCTTGACAACCGCACCACCACATGGACACAGCCGTCTGGAACGATTAAGCCGAGCATTACACAAAAATTGTAGCACAAAGCACCAACATAAAAGTCAAACAATAAATCTTGGTAGCGATATCTGTCACAATGAGCTCACAATGAAACAAAACATAGAACCCGCACAAAAAGCATTCTGAAATGGAACGACACGGAAAGGAGGTGAAAACGCGCTTAGAATGAATGGTTGGACGGCCCCTCCCAACAGGGTGCCTGCTCGTGCGGGCAGCCGGTTGCACCCGCACGCACGAACGCGCGCGCGCACGCACACACACACACATATCCAAACACACAGGCCGTATCACAGCATACAGTATGCATCAGAAGAAAGTATCACTTTGGCAGTTGGGAATGCGCGAACGTTGGTCGTATCTGGGAAGCACTCACTATCCGTGAGGAAAGAATATGGATTTATTTCAAATGCCTCTCTTCGGTTAAAATCAGTGTTCTGTGAGAGATACAACCGACGTACACGGCAACACATGTGTCCATTACTGTAGAGTTCCGGGATTTCGCATCCTTTTTTGGAATATGCAATAGATTTATCTCACACCGAGATGCGCGCGCGCGTATGTGTGTTAAGTGTAAGTTAAAAGTGTCAGAGAGTCAAGTTTCTGATTAACACAGTGAGGACAAAACGTGTCATAAAATGTTGGTCTTTTTAACGATCTTGTAGCAGATTGTTGTTAAAAGCAAACTGTTTCAAAGAGAGAATAAGAAATAAAGAGAGAGAGAGAGAGAGAGAGAGAGAGAGAGAGAGAGAAAGAGAAACAGAAAGAAAATGTTGAAAGAATATTTTTCTAAGAGTTTTTAATATACGTTGCAGTGTTTTCATACACTTCCGAAATGGTACGAGAAAAGCTAGCATTATGTAAAGTTTGGAGGGTAATTTTAGCTTCGCAATCTAGTTTGAAGCTAGTACATATTTCGCAATCAGAAGCTTTGAAGAATTCCACACGAATAAATTTCAATCGAAAATGCAAATAACATAAGCCGCAACAACGGTTCAATCTCGCCCAGAGGCTCCCAGCGACGATCTGACTAGGTGTAACAACTCTACCAGAGGATACCAAGCACGGAAATATTTTGCGTATCAACTCGTCTAGAGCAGTCGGCATAGGTCAGTTGCAGAAATATATTGAAGAATTGATGAAATGGTCCCACATAAACGGAATGAGGAAGGAACGGACTGAGTAGAGATGGGCACATTTTATCTATTTCTTTATAGTTGTCTTTTGGGTTTTTATTTTAATGCATTTTTGTTTGTTTATTTGCCGTCATTCGATATTTCAGTATCAAGGACGTACAAAATATGAGTTCTCACTACACCACGTATTAGAGGATTTTTTTCTATACTTTGTGTTGAAAATTCTCTGTTTTCCGGCGCCCGATTACAATACATTATTTTCTTACGTTAGTAAGGGTGAAAGGTAATTCTCATCATATGTTAGTACGAGCGAGAAAGTAAAAACAATTATGTCTTAAAGTTAAGTTAGTGCGAACTGAAGCACATGTGAAATGTAAAGCACTGAGAGGGATTACATTAAATGAATGATTATGTATGTTACTTGTAATGCTCTGTGAATTAAAAAAAAATTCGTTGTGAAAAATAGACACAATACAATGCCCTTTCCTTGGTATTAAAGAATATCTAGGACAAATTGGGTAAGGTAAAGAGCAACCTGCTAGATTTGCACCATTAGATTTTAGTCCGCATTAAGTTTCTTTTAGTTAGTAATTGACGTAAAAGCCCTTCCGTAGTTCCTTAAATGCAAGACAGTAACATGAGGCTGCGCGCATCAGAAGAAATTAATAAATTCCCTCCTTTTCAGGGCTGGTGGGGAGGGGAGAAAAATACTGACTTAAATAGTGCTCGACCGCACTTCAATAAACGCAATAAAACTCTATGCAAAATTAAATAAACCGGGGGAATCATATGTTAAAAAGTAACCAAAGTAAGTGATTGTTGAAAACTTCATTCCTACTAATTAAAATTTAAGCAACAAGAAATCCATAGTAAGAAACCATATCGAATGTTTTTTTGATACAGTAGCAAAAGTAAGCAAGACTCTTCTCAACTGGAAAACAGAAATGAAATCATCCTTTGCCATTCATTTAAAATAATTTACGTTAAGGTTAGCTATCTGCTTCGCCCTGCACCTCTGTCCTCACGCTTCTCGCCTCACAAAAGGCGTCGTTCGCCCCCGCATAGCGCGAACGCCGCACTCACACACACGCACGCGCTCCGGTGTTTGTTGTGGCTGTGAGTCTACGTGCGCCGAATGTGCGCTGCGGCGCGACGCAAACGTAATGCAGCCCCCATAAACGTGGAACCTCGAAACACACCCGTAACGAACGGCGCAACTGAACAACAATATGCTGCAGGCAACTGAGATTTCAATTACCACTATACTAAGACTACAAGTGCTTTGACATTTACTTGAGCTCGCAAAATCCGAGAAAGAAAATTTCTTCTACGTGCTTCAGAAGAAATCACTCGAAAAGGGGCAGCTTGTGAAGAAAGTGGCCTAGCAAAGATACAGTTCAAATCTGTCACACATGAAAGAATTACGAAACATACAAAGTGTGTTTTGTGGAAATCGACGCAAGCTGCATTGAAAGATAAACAGGATTGTGAAAATAGTATGTAACGATGAGAATAGAGTTGTGAATAGTTTACTATTTGACGAGAGCTTGGTCACACTTCTATAGTCGATTCAAAGTGAATATGAAATAGAAATAAAACGCCATTTTACTATTCCAAGAATGTGTTAAAATATACAGCAGAAGAATGTTTAGTCTAAGAAAACGTCATCCGAAAAATATCAAAATAGTAAATATCAGTAGTAATTGAAATAGTATAGTAGATGAAATTGTTTGTTTATTTATTTTTATTTTATGTCGCATCAACTACAAAGGTTATTAGAGACATCTACACATTATTTTTATACATAACCTGTGTAGTTGATGCGACATAAAACGGTACCAAGACATTTTCTACCATTCTTCTGCGATATATATATATATATATA
>BOPP01000014.1:230030-241302 GCA_017312745.1 Gryllus bimaculatus | reverse complement strand
ACAAGCTCAGCAGAAGGATGTGGCTGGATTATAATCATCGTATTCGCATATACTTCTTCATTTGCAGCGAGCGTTATTGTTGTCCAATTCTCGTAGCTTACTCTTGATGCTGGCGTGATAGTCTTGTAGTATTATGGGAAGGTTGTTTCTTTCATCAAGTTGTGACGTCTCTTTTGCAGCTTTTGCCTCTTTTGATTAATATGTCTGCCAGCTCATTGTCGATGATACCCTTATGAGCCGGAATTCATCCAAAAGCAATCTTTTTACCTTTAATGTTAGAGTTCCTTATCATACTACCAATGTCCAAGGCTAACAGATTTCCAAAGTAAAAGCCATTTCCAATAGCCGACAGAGCCAATTTGGAGTCTGTTAGTATTAGAAATTTGCGTTCACTGACTTCTAGAATGTAGTCTAGTGCGATGATGGTGGCGTATAATTCGCTGGCCAAAACTGTCGGGAAGTTTGCTCGAGTTTACTCTTGTTGGTGTTTAAGCGGCACATCACACCAAGTTGTTGCTCTTCGAGCCATCTGTGTATACTTTTTTGTAGTTTTGATATTTGGAAATTTATTATCATGTTCTGGCTCATCTCTTGATTGTGAGTTTTCGACATCTTAACATTGTTTATCAGATAAATAAATAGAGATATTGTCAGGTATCAATATTTTAATTCCACTAATGATCATTTCGATCGCGTAGCGATCATCCTCAGAGCTCCTCAGAGCAGAACATTGTATATTTGTATTGTTTTTAGCTCTGAGGATGATCGCTACGCGATCGAAATGATCATTAGTGGAATTAAAATATTGATACCTGACAATATCTCTATTTATTTATCAAAATAAAAAAGGTATCTACTTCACCAACAATCCAATTAATTGTTTATCAGCTCCACAGCTTTAATGTTCTGCATAGTCGATGGTGCATAGTCAGTGATACCGATAGATTTAAGCGATGGAATTGTTTCTGATATTGTGCTTAGTATTTGTATAGCCCGTACAGCAATTGGTTACGGTCTATTTTTGAAAAGTAGTTTCTTCCTGTGTATGTCTGTAAGCTGGTAAATTTGGTTCATAGGGTTGCGACAGTTTGCAGTAACTTTGATTACATATTATAGATTAGATACCTTCTTCTCTTATCCAGGCAGTAGGTAAATTACCTTCCTGTAACATGCTTATCACCTGACTTGTTCTGTATGCTTCGCAAATACGTCTGGCACCAGAGTTATTAATGGGATCGAGTATTCTTTTAATATTATTTGCAGCATCGTAGACTATGCTGCGGTAATCCATTTTAGTCCTGATCAGTGCCTGGTATGATGTTTTAAGCACAGTATAATCGCCCCCCCACTATGAGTGACTTATGATTTTCAGCAGGTTTATCCTTTTGGTGCATTCCACTTTCAGGGTTTTAATGTGAGCTATCAATGACAGTTTTTCACAGTGTCAGACCTAAGACTTTTAAGGTTTTACATTGTTTTATCGTATGATTACTCAGTTTCAGGGATAGGGTATTCTCAGTGGATCGTTTCCTCGAGAAAATGAATAATGTGGATTCCATCTTGGGAATTTTAGGCCAACATCAGTGGAGAATGCGAAGATGGCGTCTAAGATATTTTGCGCTATAACTGCTACAGAATACAGATGTTAACCAGTGCCGCATATATTACAGCCATACTCGTAAATGCTGACTAGCGTAACACTTACAACAGGGCCCTGCGGTACTCCATTTTCCAGCATGTATCTTTCAGATATGGATCCTCTTACTCTGACATTAATATACCGTTCTTTACGTAAGTACAGATCTGACAAAAAATATTTTTATTGATTTTAATGTCTACAAGAGGAATCTGTAAGTGCCATACCAATTGAATGTCTCAAACGTAAGAAATTAACCTCTTAACTCGAAAATCATTTTGTAAGTGTGATGCATAACAGGTACATGTGCCACTCTTGTGATTTTAGTCATGTTTAATTCTGAAATCCCAATATATACTAGCGTGCCCTTGCGAGAACTCTCGCATGTTAATCCAAACCTTACCATATCCATTTCTCTGTCCTTTCCATTAAGAAAAAAATTGTTATGAAACGTGTTTTTTTAATGTATAAATGTAACTTCGTACTTACAGAACATCAAACAAAATTAATAACAATGCAATTGACATTTGAAACAAATTTTCAATAAATGTTTATTCAGTATTGTAGAGATATGTTTTTCGAACAATTAACACTCTCTTAAAAATATTTGAAATAATTATTCAATCTTCGTTGATAGTTAGCTTTTTGCTTTCTTTGATAGTCACAAAAATATTAGAAAAAATGTTTACGCTAGAGAAAGCCAAGTAAAGTTTTCCATGCAAAAATACCGGATCGGAGAAGTACAATCCTACTCTATGAAAAATTATTTAACTTTCCTTGATTTCTTATGAGGAACAGAGGGGATTTAAAGGGGCTGGGCGCCAGCTTGCTGATGATGAAAATAATTAGTGTACTAAAAACGTATTGGATTCATTCCTACGTTCTTATGTTTCTCAAGAAACAAATCCGAGCCAAAAACGAATACTATTAATATTTTCATCTTTGAGTAATAAATACCATTTGTTTCCATTAGAATAAATTCAGTAGGCTTTTCTTTGGTACATGAGAATGTTGCTCAAACGATGTTTACGTATTGAATATCTTAGCGAACCGACACGTTAAGTTTAATATCAAAAGGTGTATTATTTACAACATGAGCTTACAGCTGGGCATTCATGTAGTCTTCCAGATCGTCAACAATCATGCGTCTGGATTGTGATCGTAGACAGTTGTCGAATGACTTGCGCTATTCTTTCTATAAATTTAGATTTAGTTGCTTTTGTAAATTTATTCACGTAAATTTTGTAGTCTAGTGCGTTTGAATTCTTGCTGTTCATATAGTTCAAGTTATTTAATTTAGTTAATTTAAAAAGTTTGTTCTTTGTGTTTTCCCATAGCACAAGTTTTCTCACACTACCTCTGCGCACCCATGCAAGAACCCTCGCATGGTAAAACCTACACTATCCCCTATCGTTCTATTTCCATTATAAGAAAGAAAGTTGCCAACGAAACGTATTTATTTCTTGAAAAATGTATAAAGGTAACTTCCATTCTACTTACACAATATCAAATAAAAACAATGATATTTATGCAGGGAGATAATTATTTAATTTGTTTTGGGTATTAATCCCGGTGGCAATTTCTTCACACTTATTACACATCTAATACAATAATATAATACAATAAAGGACACTAAAATACATACAATATTATTTCATTTAAGGCATGCCTACTAAATGTAGAGGCCCTTCACAGACCACTTATCTTATTGCTTGCAACACTATTATTAGAATTTAATCTTAATATAGAAGACGTGATGTTTGTAGGAGAAGTCTCCATTAGTTGTGAAGGCAAGCTATTCCTTGACCTGAGAGTCCTATTTACAAAAATATTTTCCAACATCAGTTCTGTGTTTTCGTGCACGTATTTTGTAATATGTCTGAGACGTGCTAAGTACACGGGATCATGAATTCTTTCGTGAATTTCCCTTCACGCCAGGTTTTTCTCTAATGCTTTGTAAAACACACACCACCTTGCGTTTTTCCCCTTTTAACACATTTTGCTGCTACTTTCTGAACACTTGCGATGGAGTTTACTTGGCTCTTTCTATACGGATTCCAACACACTGCTCCGAATTCCGATACCGGACGCACAATGGTTGTACATGTTTTCTTGATTTATAATTTTCCTTCCTTAACACTCTCATTTCAAAGCGCAAAAACGTCCATGCCTTCCCAACAATAAAGTTGACGTGCTCCTTCCATCCAATCCAATCTGTTCATTAATTATCACCCCTAGATATTTACAACTAGTTACCTGTAGAATTATTTTGTCTCCAAACAAATACTTAGCTGTCACTTTATTTCTACCTCGCGAAAAACTATTTAGCGTTTATTCGGATTTACCTTCATTCTAGTGGTCCATTCTTCCAATAATCGCATGTAATTTATACTGATCCGATACATTTCCGACCATTCTGTAAATAAGGTAGTCGTCCTCAAAAAGTTTGTTTTTGAGCCTATTCCCTCTGCTATGTCAATTACATTAATCAAATATAGTACAGGTCCAAGTACACTCCCCTGCGGAACCCCAGACGTTACACTAACTCTTTCCGACAGGCTGTTCCCACCCTCACTCGCTGGTGCCGGTTATTTCGAAAATCGTTAAGCCATACTATCATTCTCGAGTCTAGCCCTACACTGTCTCATTTTTCAAGTAGTCTATCATGGGGGATAAGATAAAAATCCTTCGTAAAGTCTATTAACTCCGCATTGATTCCATCACCCACATCTAGTGCATACGCGATGTCCTGGCAAAAGTTATTCTTAGACTTTCACACGATTAACCCTTTCTAAACGCACGCTGCCCCACAACGAGCCAATTTTTTCTACTCCCCACGTTTCTAATGTATTCAGCGATTTGGTGCTCCATCTCCTTACAATGGCTTATGTGGAAAATAAATTTTCACTAAAAATTTATTCACTATTATCGAGAGATTTCTTGGAACAACACTCCCTTAAAAATATTTCAAGTAATTATTAAATATTCTTTGTTAGCTTTTCGATTTTTGTGATAGTCTCAAAAATATTTTTAAAAACTTTTTACTCTTGAGAAATCTAGGTGAACACGCATTCTTGAATGTTTCACCGAAACACTGTTGATAACAAAAATGCTGGTACAGGTCAAACACAAACCAATCCTAACAAGACTCGTCTTCTCTCTTCACTACACACCCACATCCCTCCACAATTAGGTACACATCACTTGTATACCGTGGCAAAACGTTAAATGAATGTTTTCACTACACGTATAAGAAACAACCTTCATGGGTATCAAGTGTAACTATTAATATTACTTCTAGTTATTGATGAGAGAGCGAATCTTGAATTAATAATTATTCAACTAAACCTCGTCAGTCGGCGTAAATCACGATGTACGAAAGCGTAAGTAAAATAAGATAGAGGAATCCATTCTTTCTAAACGTAACCTCACAAAGATGGCCACCATTACCAAGGGTAGAAATATAGGGGGCATTAGAAGTATCGATAAGTGCCAACCAACAAATATTTAATAGAATGTCGGAGAATATCTCATCCTATAGATTATAGTGTGAGGAACGTTTCTTTGAAGCCTTTGACCCCAAACTTTTAGATTTTAAGGTCCTAGAACAGTTCGTTTAGGAGTTATTTAACGAAGTAGCTGACTGAGTGCTACGGGTTGCATTTGACATTAATAATTAGGAAGTTTTTTAAACAAATCCTACATATTTTTAAAGTCAAAGTGGAATTCGCTACGTTTCCGTTAAATTCTCTTTCTTTACAGATCTCATTTATAAAAATCAATTGCGTGTGAGAGCCTCAAAAGGTATGTATACTACTGAAATAATATAAGAGATAAAATATTATTAATTTTAAAGTTCCATAGTGTTAAAAGTGGCAACTTTCTGTTACCAAAAAGTTCTAATTCTCCATATAATTTTAATTTTATATTTCTTCTTGTCCCGATCTTCATAATCCTTGTCTGTTGGATTATTTTATTTCCCTCAATTACCCTCAACGTCCCTCAATTTCTCACAAACAGCTATGTTTAGGTCTCCTCTTTTCTTCATACCCACAAGATATCATTTTTTAAAAAAAATTCTATTTACTTTAATTCTTTTAACATGCACAAACCATTGCAATTCTTTATATTGGATAGTTTCTACATTTGTGTGAACTTTATTCGTTTGTTCTCGTATTTTTAAATTTCTTATTTTTTCTGATTTTGATATCGTGAATGACCCTAAAAATCCATTTCTATTGCCAGTAAATTTAGTTTTAAATTTTTCTTTAATTTCCAAATGTCTGATCAATATAAAACACTATGTTTTACAAAAGATTTACATATTCTTAATTTGGTTTGTTTTGTTATACGCTTATCTGCTAATATTTTATTTAGCATTAATATTGCTGATCTTTCTTTGTTTGTTCTATGTCTCATATTAACTTCTTGATTTACATCCTTATTTATTTCTACTCGCAAATATTTAAATTCTGAACATTTAATTTTTCCTTGTTCGTACTGTAAAATCAAACCTGTGTTGTTTATTCCACACCCCAAGTAAAACACGTTTTCCATATTATTTTTTAGTTCCCATTTCTTGTATTCTTCTAATAATTTTCTACACATGTATCCTACATCGTCAGCATCCTTTGCTATTATTACCTGGCCATCTGTAAATAATAATAAAGTGTATATACTTTTATTTCCTATAGGAACACGCACTTTTTCCATGTTTCTAGAGATTTTTGCAAGTATATTTTAAATAAAGTTGGAGATAAGCTGCAGCCTTGTCGCATATCTTTGATAATTAAAAGATTTTGATTCTGAGAGATTTCTGCACATTTGGACTCTACAAATAGCAGTGTCATATAATTTCTTTATTGTCATCAAAATGTTTTTATTGATGTTCATTTATCTCAATATTTCCCATAATTTTAATAATGTTAAATTTTGTTTTTGTATATCCTTCCTAAACCTACAAATATTAAATGAACTTGCTGTTCCACTTCATGATTTTTTTCTATTAGATGTTGTATACAAATGATCAATGGTCGATCTGACTACTCTAAAATCTGCTTGAAATTACTTTTCTTAATTTTATAATATTCTTCTAAAAATAATTTTAGTATTCTTCCGTAAAGACGACTAAGTACATTTAACACTATTATTCCCATATAATTTGTACATTCATCTATTTTTCCTTTTTTATGAACAAGAGAAATGATGTCATTTTTTATTCTTGAAGGGGATTTTCACCCTTTAAACATTTTTCAAATAAATTACTAATTAATTCCCGTTGTCTTTTCCCCCATACTTCATTAATTGTGCATTGATCCCTCCATCACCAGTTGCTTTTACATTTTTTAAAGATTCAATGGCTGTTTCTAATGTTGACATATTTCAAATTCTAAAACTCACTCCGCCGTAACAATTCATAGTTTTGTTTCCATTTTTAAAATGAAATTTTCTCTAATCTTGTTTTGTCAGTGACATTTTCCTTAAATTACTCAACGGTTTTCTATGTTCAGGGCTTCTTTTTCCTCCTATATAACTTCGTAAATAATATCTTTTTCTCCAATATTTATTTTTCTCCAAAGTTACGACCTTTTTTACTTTGGTGTGAGCTCTTTTCTTATCTATTTTATCTTTTATATTCTTTGTATTTAGCCACCTGAGGTACTTCATTCTCATATCCTCGATGTCTTTTTTAATTTCTTCACTCCAATAGTAAATAAATTTGTTTTGTTTCCTTTTTCCCCAAGAAATAAACATGTACAGTAAAAAAACATTTTAAAAGTTTTGGCAATATAATTAAGGTGTAATTATTCTGACTTTTGTATGAGTACTAATGTTTGGAAAATAAAAATACTACGGAAATTCTATGACAATAAATAGTTTAACATAGGTATCTTTTATTTCTTTTTAGTCAATCAATGTTGTGTGTTCGAAAAAAAAAATTGTATGTGGTAGTGATGTACAATTTTTCACGTAATATTTACACGATTATCGGGTGTGAACAAAAAAATTAATATACTAGCGTGTAAACGAAAAGAGCTTAACAATGAATGAAAGTTTTAAAAATAAAATGTCACAGTAATCGGAGATGAAATTATGGAATAAAACAAGTATACCAAGTATATACATGTTGGAAGTAATATATATATATATATATATATATATATATATATATATATATATATATATATATATATAACTTTCCAAAATATATTAATAAAAAACTTTATAAAATGAAAAAGAAATCCAAAATAAATACAAATAAGGAAAAACCTCCTCGTTTTTAATATATACATCCTCCTTTCAAGGATAATGTGGCTATTATGAATTTAGAGGGAACATATTAATGTAAAAAATAGTCGTTTTCATTTGCAAAGGTTAACAATGAAATCAAGCAAAAAACAGAAATAAGCAAAGATGGAATTGGGAAGAAACAGATCAAGAATGGAGTACACTTAGCCAAATGATGGAAAGCTGAATATATCACAAAGAATAAATATGTTTTGGGGTATTCTTATTTTAAACAACATTGTCATAAATGTTTGTGAATAAATTTGATTCTAATACGGCATTAATGATAATGCGTGTTTTTATACGTAGTATCTTCGGGATTCATCTAGAATATTTTCTGGGTTCTTTATCCAAAATGGTGGGGCTGCCAAAATTAAAATAATGAAAATATCATTGGGATATCAAGAAATTGAGTTTAATTTTGCCCCTGTCTCCTTAATGTTAATAATACGGTCTCTAATTATTTGAAATCACATTTTGTCTGTCCCACAAACAGAGAAAAAGTCAGAGAAATCACAACAGTTAAGGCAAAAAACTACATTTTCTTTATCTGTTAATGATACATTTTTGACAGCCCTACCATTTTGGATAAGCAACCCCGAATATATTCAAGATTAATCTGAGAGACATAGCATATAAATCTCTCTGAAAATACTATATAAATATACCGTAAAGTATTTCTTTTAATATATTGTATTGTTCCTAATTTGTCATGAAACGTTAAAAATAAATCATTTACTTCAATTTTTTATTGTTGTTAAGATTATAAAATATTTTGCAGGGCTTACTAATGACTTATGGAAATTTTGAAAGAAATATTATTGTCAGTATGGCGGCATTTAATGACGTCTCATCAGGCATCTATTTATCAAAATGCAAGTGTAAATAGTGGCCATAATGTAAGTACAGGGTGATATAAATGCGTGAATGAAAGTAATGCGAGATAAGTGTAAGTAGTGCAAATCTGCGAGAATTGCACAGGAAATGAGAATAAAAATAATAGTAATAAAAAAAGAGTTTCTAACCAAAACTCGTCATTTGTTGGTGAAACATCTTTCTACACCAAAGGAAATGGTCAAAGTACCTATTTGTAAGTATGTTAGTTACGACATACTAGATATAAGTTAGTTGCAAAGACCAAGGAGGGCTGCGGTGCGCGCGCAGATTGTGCAGCCCCCAAAAGAGAAAAATTAAAGAAAACATATTACGAGACAATTTAAATAAAATTGAACTGAATTGCAATACGTCTGTTCTCAGGAAGTGATTCTCGATTTTCACGGCGATGCCTTCAGCTTTGCAACGCGCGAAGACGACGTGTTGAGGCTGCTAATTAAGAGAGCTCCATGCGCAAGCTCGCGACGTTGACTTTTCCAACCAATTGAGGAGTACCCTTCCACCTCTTTCCCTCTGCATCCGCTTCCGTCTTTTGGTGCTTTTACTCTCAAAATATATGCAGAGGTAATTGGATTGTTAATATACAATCATCACCCGCGTATTTAAGGACAGTGTGTTTAGCAGAACGGTGTTACTCATGTTCAACAATCATGAAAATGATCCCATGGGTTAATATGTATATAGTGGAGAGAAAACATTTTCACCTTTCATTATCATGTAATCGTAATTCATGTTGTAAAAGAAAGAAAAAGTAATGGGTCATAATTCTTCCTTCCAAATACCCACATGAAATAATGAATAATCTCCTCAAACATGTCTGAGCTTACTACGGTGTACGAATCTCATTCATTTTTTCTCATATACATTCATAAGTTATTCAACACCATTTCATAGTCACATTTGAATCAAAACACGAAAGCAAACAACATCAAAAAGCATTTTACAAAAATTACACTACTTATCTAATTTCCTAATTTATTTTACATTTTCTAAAATAAATCCAATGAAAATTTATTGAAATACTACAATGAAAAGTAATAATACATTTTCTTTTTACTATATTTTAAATGCGTATTAATCATTTTGTATTATTTCTCCACACACATATCTGCCACTTTAGGAGCATTTTGTATAAAAACGAATTTATATGTAGCTATAATTGAGACGATAGCCTCCTGCATCATCAGGCAGGATGTATTCACCTCGGTGTCCGAGAATGCATCATTCACTCCCGTGCTATCAACCAGACAACCAGATGACTGACTGCGTGTTCTACTTGTCTGCGTTACCCCCTCGGCCAACCCTTTCTCGCCTCCGGGAGCGCGCTCGCTTTCCACCGAACAGACGCGGCTCAGCTTCATCCTGTCGGAAGTTACGACAATCATGGGAAGTTAGAGGTCATTAAAAGTCGGAATCCGGAAGGGTTAAGTGGGAAGTTACTTAACAGCACTGTTGATAAACCATTATAAAAAGTTGTTGATAATACATTATAAAAAGAAATGATGTGATAAACAGTAGAACTAGTCAGACTTTCCTAATCACATGAAAATATCGAGATAATGGCCATATACATTTTCCGTGAAATGATAATGAATTATTATGATGCGCTGCCAAGTATATTAACTCCTACTAAATACCTTAATTAACAAGTAATAAATAAAAATTTTCGAGAATATCGGTGACAGAACTTATTATATTTTACATTGATCACACTAAACATATGCCATCTATAGACACGGTGATAATATTTTATTTTTATCATCCGAAAAAGAAACACTCACAAAGTTTTTACATTTATCAATGTAATAGGTCTGAGAATTATCTAATCTATAATATAAAAATGAATCGCAAGATGTGTTGGTAAGCGCATAACTCAATAACGCCTGGACCAATTTGGGTAATTCTTTTTTTTAAATGTTCGTTGAATTTCAAGGATGGTTTTTACGTCGAGAAAAGTTCGAATAATTGCCGAAAAAAACTAAAAAAGCCTTTTTCTTTTTCCCATACAAACGTTTTCTAACTAAAACGTAGAGTCAATTTGAGCTTTATAGCTGTTTGTATATAAGCACTTCAATTGTTGTTATGGTAATGCGTTTGGTCCGGTCTCCGCTTTTTGACGGAAAATTATTCCGTTTTTTTTTCAATTTCAATACATTTTCAAATTTCTTTTTTACAAAAATAATTGTTTCAACTTAACAATTTAAAGCCTTTTTATTTCATTCAGAATCTTGTCTTTCCTTCTTCTTAGAAATGATAAAGAGCAGAACAATGAAAATTGGGTCTTGCGCATCTCTTCAGTTTATTCGCCCATCCCGCGTCTCTCTTTTCTACGCATATAACCAGGACACATACTAGATTATCAGAATCCACTCCGCGCACAAGTTTTTAAGAACTAATTCCCCCAGGGAATGCTATTCGATATTCTTATTTTGAACAGATGCGATTTTTCGTATT
>BOPP01000014.1:128976-208945 GCA_017312745.1 Gryllus bimaculatus | reverse complement strand
CCACCGGAGGAAAAGGAATTTTCCTCCCTTTCATTTAACACTGCTTTTTTAACCGCAGGAAACATACAAGCCACAGCGGTGATGCGCGCTGTCGACCTCCGTCCCGTGAACATTACGTCACATGGCTCGCCAAATTTAACCCGGTCGTGGGACGCGTGTGCCTACAGCAACGCGAGATTGTCTGGCCTTACTCTCCGGACTCATCTGTCCACAATCCTACACTCCCTTCGTACATACACGTACAAGCTCCCGGATGCTAACCTGAATGAGAACGCGGCGCAGATTGGCGCCGCGTTAAATAGTTGAGGCTGACACCCCCCCACCACTGTTCATAGATAGGCTCGCTGGCCAGCAGCTTGGTTTACGCCCACACACAGAGTTCTAGGTGGCAACCATAAGCGAAGGCTCGCTGCTAGCATCCTCGAGTTTACAGCCTTACGGTATTTTGGCTCTGCGGCTCTACCTGATCAACCGCCAGAGCGCAAACTCCCGGAAGTTCAGGCTCAACCCCTTCCTCCCCCGCAGCGTACTTTCACCAACGCTAGCCTAACGGTTCTGGCCCTCGTGTTAACGACGCCACACTATTCACGAAAACCGCATGAAGAACTGGATAATTAGAATTGGATAATTGTATTATCCTCCATTTAATAAACTCTAATAATTGTTAATAAATAAACGCTAGGTAAATTTTTATCGTCTAAAATATTATTGAAAAAATGTGTACTGAATTGCAAAGTACGTATGAAATTAAATGAAATAAAGTAACTAGCCCTGGGCATAAAAAAGGTAAACTCAGGTATTCCAAGCCAGTGCGTGCAGTTCATTTCGTCATCGCTTGTTTGTTTTCTGATGAGAAGGTGATGGGGAATGAACAGCGAAGAGCGCAAAAAGTGAAGCCGTCTTTAAAAAAACGGCGTTTAGCGCTTGTGTAAATGCAAAACTTAAAGATCTTTTCCATAGAAATGTCTTGAGTTTTGAGTCACTTAAAAGCGTTTCCACTCCCAAATACTGATACGAATACAAATCGCTGGAAATGTTAATTTTAAGGGCGTAAAAGAAAATTTAAAAACATTACTGTTATGTAATTTTTGAAAGAACAAAAAAGTACAGCAAAATGAATTTTGTGTCATCTTAAACAGTAGAGATTGAAATATCCTTTCAAAAAAGTTTCAGAAAACATTTTACCCATTTTTTAAAGAAAATGGAGCCTGAATGTTTCTGAAAATGCAGAAGTTTTAGCTCATTTTAGCCAAAAACACTTGAGTTTTCGAGAAACTTTATATCACATCATTTAAATCACATGTAATCCTAGATGCAATGAAATGAAACCTCGATAATGGCAATTTTCATTGAACATTTTGGACTCGCTTTTAAGAAAAGAGCGTTTGAGCGTTTCTGTCAATGCGAAATTCGAAGCTTTTTTCAGAAAAAGTTTTTGAAAAACTTCGTTTGAAGTACATCCACTCACAATGTAAGAGGGTTTACAATTTTTTGAAAATGAGCATATTAACGGCGAGAGAGAGAGAGAAAGAGTGGGAGAGAGGGGGAAAGAGAGAGGGAGAGAGAGGGAGAGAGAAGGAGAGAGAGAAGGAGAGGGAGAGAGAAGGAGCGGGAGAGAGGGAGAGAGAGGGAGAGAGAGAGGGAGAGGGAGAGGGAGAGAGAGGGAGAGAGAGAGGGAGAGAGAGAGGGAGAGAGAGAGAGAGGGAGAGAGAGGGAGAGAGATATTTTAAAAAAATATATGTCTAAGGTTGGAAAAAACAAAAGAAAAGAACAATATTATTTTTGTGGCATCTTAAACAGTGTAATTAGCACTAGCCGTACAAAAATGTTGAAAAAAACATTTGTAGCCGTTTTAAAGAAAGTGGCGTTTGAGCTTTTTTCAAAATGCGAAAGTTGACAAAAAACTGTTGCGTATTTGAGAAATTTTAAATGACATAAATTAAAGCACATGTATTCATAAACATAATAACGTGAACAAATTGCCGCTAATGTAAATTTCAACAATGTGAGAGGCAAGTCAAAAAAATTACATTTTTGCAACTAAACGCAAATATAGCAAAATGGTTTTATGTCATCTCATAAAGTACATTTATCACTAACCCTACCATAAGTTTTTAAAAAATATCAAGTTGTTTTTGAAAAAATCTTGTTTTCGTTATTTTTTAGAATTGCACATATTTCAGACAATGCTGCGCGAAAAATACTAAAATGTAAAAATATATGTATTGAAACGAAGAACGTTTCTGGAATTATAACAATTAAAATGATCACCAATTATAAATTAAAATAAACTACTGGAGTTGATCAGCGCAGTAACGGCGCCGCCGCCGCCGCCACCAACGGTCAATCGGGGGGGATACGGCGAGGCGAGCGACGGTTAGTGGTGCGCGGAGAGGCCTCAAGTGAAGCACGGGCGGGGCAGTGTTGCGTCCAAGAGAATTATTGTCGTTATTAAATGCAGTTCGGACTGAGTGTGGTCGCTGAATGTGGAACCAGGTTTGATAAGGATTAACAGTCAGATCATTAGGGGAAGTAGAATTGCGTACCAGAACTGATAAAAACCAATAAGACAGGAAATCGTGTGGCCGGTGGACTGGTGTTATAATCCCGCCCCTGGTATAACGTAACAGTGAGCAGTGCTTACGGACATTCGCGCGAAGTTAAGAAAGGTTGCTGAAAAGACTAGAACAACCGACGCACATCAATCACGCGTCGTGCGTTCCAGTACCCGTGACACATTGTTCACACCGGCTGGGGTGGACCCCGGCGAATTCATCAGCCGCTACGGTGGGCCAGAGGAGTTGTTCGCCGAGGGAGGGCGAATTCCCGGCGGACTTCGGGGCAAGCCGAAGCTTACCGAAGCCACCGCCGCCGTTGCCACGATGGCCCCGGCCGCCTCCAAAGGAAGCAGGTGATTTTTAAAACATCGAGGTAGCGTTGACCGTGCGCTGTTTCCAAGGCCTGCGCATTGCGATTTGTAAATACTATTTGTAAAGTGTGTTCTCTGATCATTAAAATATTTAGATGCGCAAAAGAATCTATAACGATTATCTTCCTATGCTTCGCCAAATTCCTGGAGACCCATTCGCGAAAATGTACCTGTCCCTTGCATAATTTATTAATCGTGAAAGTGCCGCTTCCCAGGTACGTCACAGTATATAATTTTAAAGAATTAAATACGACGAACACATTTCATTTGAAGGAAACAATGTCTTAACTTCAATTTGTTACTTGTAGGAAGACGCCGAAGTAATTCCACTTTTGCAATTTTCACAAATTCATAGTTAACAGCAAAAGACAATTTGTTTCATCAATTTGTAAAAAATCTTCGTACTGGGTAGGTACTAGTGATGTTCACAGGCAGACGGATGGACGAACAGACTGAGACGGACGTTATGCCGTCAATTAGTTTTTCGGCATCGAGGACCCACAAAAGAGGGATTCTGGCTACAGAACGTATTAGAGGATCCCCACCCTAATTTAGCTACTAAATTCATCGACTATTCGTTATTAGGGCTCCGCAATAATTTTGTTTCTGCCAAAATTCCGCCGTTTTTTCACGCAGCGTTATATAACTTTCTCTATACTATCTATGTTACTCCGTTCGAATACTAGAAGGTAAAAACATTATCTTACGTAAAGTGGAAGCAACCAGTTTTAGGAACAAAACAAAATTTCAGTTCTGGAGTAAGTGAATTAGCGCTCACCAGACCTTCATGCAATGTATCATTATTAAACAATGACTTCGTCTCTGCTAACGTGAAGTTAAAAGAAATAATAATGTAAATTGAAACTAAGGAATTTAATTTAATCCACAAATCAGTTTTATAATGACCTCGTTCGTTACATTTTACGAGAAGATATTTATTTTCGTTATCATACTTTTACATAACCACAGCTCTCGCCGCACACAGTTTTTATTCATCAGTTAATACAAACAGCAGAGATAACATTTCTTTCCATTTTGTTCCTGTTCAAATGACTGACTGCGAATGTTTGACGAGCTCGCAATCTGACAAGCTGAAGGAGCGTCCCGTAAGGAAACGGAGGGACCTAACGGTCTCTTCAGAGAGGAACACTCCTTGCCAAGACAATCAAGTCTATCTCTCGCGTGAGAGAAGGCGCGCTCGCCTTCCCGACCCCTGCCAGCGACGCAACCCGCCAAACGTACATGCAAGGCTTGTTGTATAACCAGCTGTGATTAAACCCCGATGGTCAGGAAACTCAAGACCATGGGGTGTGAAGCTTGCACAACCATTATAACACAATCACATTGCACCAAATGGAATTTTGGTTTTATTGTAACGGTTTTTGACCTTAACAAACAGACTTTTTACAACAATTTATTTGTTGTTATACAATAACGTTTCGGCCCTATTTCGGATCTTTTTCAAAAAAATGTAAAAATATAATGTAATTTATTTTGAAATGATGGAAAATTATCAATAAAATTGTAACACATCAAAGAGATCGATGCATTAAGAAGAATTGAACAATAAAAAAAATTGACATACCCAGTGTCCATGTTTGTTGACATCATCAATAAACAGATAATTGTTTTTTAAATTAGACAAAGTACATCAGAGTATACACGTACATAAAGTGTGAAATGTAAGATTAAAACATTTAATGGCTTTATCAACTAGATTATGTACAATAG
Source organism: Gryllus bimaculatus (assembly GCA_017312745.1). Classification (NCBI taxonomy): domain Eukaryota; kingdom Metazoa; phylum Arthropoda; class Insecta; order Orthoptera; family Gryllidae; genus Gryllus; species Gryllus bimaculatus. The sequence goes on along the minus strand of BOPP01000014.1, from coordinate 204,285 downwards.
CAACTACATTATATACAATGGCAACTGGATTATATACTATATTATTTTTGTGTAGCATAGAATGTTGTGAATGAAAATTAAGAAGTCTACATGAATAGGTGTTTTTATACCCATTAGGAATTAATTCACCCCTTTGATTAGTGATGGTGACATCCAGAACAAAAAAGAGCGCATTCAGCGATGGACGCTGCCAACAATGAGCATACATTTCCTCGTCAATTCTTGCTTTAAGCGCCAATTTTGCTATAAATAGAACTGTTTTCCAATTTGCATTGTTGTCGTTTTATGAAAGCTCTTCTGTGTTCTTTATAGAACACTTTTGCTTGATTCCAATACAAATATTTTTGTCATGTCTCGAAGATAAAGTTGATTTTTAGATGTTTCATTTACTTACAGAAGTAATTAAATACTCGCAAAAAATAAAGGCGTAAAAAACGAATGGCGTTGGCTTCAATTCTTTCGTAATTTCTAATTGAATCCTTAACTTGAAGTATTTCGTTCTGACTCAAAGGAAAAACTGCTTTTTAGTGCAGTGCAGAGGTCTTGTTTTCAGCAAAGTACTCCAAGTGGATCAATGTCAGATATTTCGGTGTGTTTTTTCTTCAAAAGAAAAGTGCAACTATAATGAAATCGTTCGCGAAACGTTCGCGAAACGGCACGATTATGAAAATGAAACAAATTTTGATGTAATAATGTTATAATCAGACCGCAGAAATCCATGCGATTGGATATTTTCACTTATAGTGCATATCGAAAGTAAATGTATATAACTTTACTTATCAACACGTTATAAGGTCCCCTGATACCGAAAAAGTTTTTTTCTTTTCTTTTAAAACGTCTGTGTGGTGTATGTGAATAACACTACATAGCACCTAAACCATGGGAAGCATTTTTCCAAATTGAGGAAACGGGTGTCCATTTGGCCTGAATGGAAGCTCTGCGATTTTGAAAACCATTAATTAGTTTGTTTACTTTACATAAAATTCCTGGGAAAGTTTCAAAATTTTCACAACAATTTCTCTAATTTTTTTCTTTAAATTTCTTATAAGAATTCACTAAAATGCACTTTCAATGCAATGCAATTTCAAAAGTTTGAATTTTTTTCGGGGTCCTCTTGCAACTTCAAAATTAAAGATAAACATTTTTCCTTCAAATTAAATTTGTTGTCGGTATTTATTCTTTCATTAAGGCCTTTGTACTTTTCGCGCAATATTGCGTGCGATTTGTATAATTTAAAAAATACATAAAAACAAATTTTCTCAAAAAACACTCCAAATTTTCTTTAAACTTTTGGGAGGGGTTTGTGCTAAATGCACTCTATATGATTACATACACGCCATATTGGTCTAATATTTGGTTTTAATTATTTCTCACGTTTTTAATAGTTACATGAGCAGAAAGTTGCTCACATTATAATATTGATGAGTACATGTTCTCTTGGGCTCTTCTTCTTTCCTTTTGAAGTTATTGGGTTGTTTAAAAATCCAAATAGCTTGTCGTTGCAATGTGCTGCTGTACGGGTTGGTGGTAGATAGTATTTTAGTGTCTGCGAACAGGATGTCATGTTCTATTCCCGAGAGGGCATTGTCGCCACCTCTGATTTCTGAGGTGTATCCCAAGCGGCAATTTCGTGTGCGTGCAGTGAGGCAAGTGTTGACTGTACTCTTATTTACACAGAGCCACAGGAACCGTTTTTCCTATACTAGATGCCTGCTGTCATTAGTCTGTCCCTGAGGTCTTTAACCGATTTAAGGGATTGCGGAGCTGAGTGGTGGGGGTGAAAATGGTTCTGATGTTGTGGTGTTTCAGAATCTTGCCAATACGATCCGTGAGGTTCTTGATGAACGACAGTGTGACCTTGTGAATGTTTTATTCCGGGGAACTGTGTGCGATGTTATTTCAATATAGCTCTCTTAACCTCTTGGATTGCATATCCATTAGCTGGAAGAGCATTTTTTTGATGACCGAGGCTTGGTGAACGTTTTCTTCGCATATACGTCTGGCGCGATAGACGAGTGTGTTAAACATTGCCCTATTCTGTCTGGGGTCCTGGTTCGACAGTTTGTTATGGTAGCGGTCCGTGTGGGTAGGTTTTCGGAGTACAGTGTGGCCGAGGGATCCGTCTTTCTTCTTGTTTATAAGCACTTCGAGAAAGGGTATTATTCCATTATGTTCCTTCTCAAAAACGTGAGCTGTATGCGGGATGAATGAAATTGAGGTGTCGAAGCAAATCATCCAGCGTTTCTTCCCCGTGGCTTCAAATGACGAAAGTATCATCGACGCACCGTACCCAACAACTGGGTTCGAGTCGCGCAGTGTTTAGCGCTGAAGCTCTCCGTATATAGACTGGCCACAATCGGACTCAACAAGTTTCCTATAGCTTCTCTATCATTTTGTTCGTAAAATTCACCGTTCCAAACAAAACATGTGGTTAGCACGTGATGGAAGAGATCTGTGATGTCCTCCAGGAATAACCCCCGCAGGAAAGCTAATGTCTCGGTACCCTGTACCATGGTGAATAATGATCGAAACTAACGAGCAGATCATCTGGCTGCAGAGTCAAGGTGTTCAGTTGTTCGACGAATGTGCCGAGTCTGATGAAGGAGTTAGTCTTTGAGTGGTTGAAGCATTTTGCGTACATTCTTGGATACAGAGTGTGAAGGAGATCCAAAAGCGCTGACCATGGGCCGTAAGGGAACTTCCAGTTTGTGAATTTTATGTATAGTAGGTCTGAAGCTGATTTCTTGGAATACTTGAATCTTTGAGTAGCTGGCTTTGAGTATGTGTGACGTAGGGTCACGTGGTAGCTTGCTGTAGATGTTAGGATCCAGGATGTTCTTTATTTTGTTTTTGTAGTCAATTTCGTTCCGAACTACAGTGGCATTGCCTTTATCTGCTGCAAGAATGGTGATATCGTTGCTGTTTAAATTTCTTAGGGGTTTAATTCTCTCCGTTTTGGGAGGATTGCTTTTAGGGGGTTTTGCTTTTTGCAGAATTCTGGAAGACTCTCTTCTAATTTTCTCTGCTATGTTCTTATTTTAGACTCGGTTTTTGAGATAATATCTTCTGTGGGCACTTTTGAGGGTGTATTTGCAAAGTTGCCTCCATTCGCAAGAATCGCTGTTTCTTCTGGAAACAGTTGTTGGTCTGATAAGTTCACCACTGTGCGCTGAAGTTCAAGACTGGGTGAGATTTCCTTCTTTTCTGTAAGACGGTCGTATTTCTGAAATTAGTATTTGTTTTCTCGAAATGTGTGTCTCCTGTGTAGTGATAGTATTGTAGGTGATGCGGCCAATATTGTCCCAATCTCCCGGTCGGAGCGTGTTACTGATCAAAAGGTGCAGTCCATATAGGGCCTTGTCTGTAAAAGCTATATCCCGACGGGTTTGGTGTATCCGTTCCCGGAGCAGAACTTTTACCATGCGGTCATAGATACGGTGCGATTCGGTAAAGTATGTGCCATTTGCGACATTACTAGTTTACTTTCTCGTTTTACATTGTGCCCCGTCCACAAGAGGCAGTAGACCTCAAACATCTAGGTAATCAAATCAAAGATGTTCTTTAACAAGGTGTTTCATAAAACATATCTATCCATTAAATATGGTGTATATAAGAGATTAATTTTTAAAATATTATCATGAGATATAACTGAGAAAGATAAACCATATGGTGTATATAAGAGATTAATTTTTAAAATATTAATATGAGATATAACTGAGCAATTCATAAGTGATAAACCATATGGCGAAACGTAGTACATGTAGCAAAAACATTTTAATGGAATCCAAATATGTTTTCAAGTGACGTAAGTTTTCAAGTGACGACGTTTGATTTAATGTATTCAATGATTAGACAACTAAATAGACAATCAATGAACATTAATAAGCGATGTAAAACCCTTTTCTTTTGCATATTATAATTAAAAAAATAAAAGTCGCCAACACCGCACGCGTTTCCATCCAGGTAAATATAATAATTCTTAGAAATTATAATGGTCCCTAGGCCCTGAAGGAAACGCTCAAATTAATAAATATTCCAAATTAATCACCCGGATATTACTTCTGCAATTAATCAATTAATAAATAATTACCATCTTATTAATTAAATCAATTAATAAATCACCTCTAACACCTAGATATAAAATTTCTAGGAGATATTGCTTGCACTCTACAATTGCATGATATCTTAAACTGGACAATATCATAATTTTATGAATGATGGCCTACATTACACAGCAACTAGCGCCATATCTCTTACCGTTCCTTAAAACTTATGTGGAGAAAATTTAGAGAAAAAAATTGGAATGCTTTTTGGGATTTTTTGTTTAAATTATGAGTACTTTTTGAACTACTGGTTTGTTCAAAAAATGCATGTAAAATTTTTGGGAAAGATGATTTTTGTACAACAGACCGTCTGAGACAGAAATCTCTAACTCCAATATTAAAGATTTTTTTTCCAATTTTCGAAAAATGTCTACGAACATAAGGCATGCACCATTGTCCTAAACGTTCTTTGCACTATTCAACATCGAAATTAAATTTAAAAAATTGGAGCATTTTTTTAAAAATTGGAAATGTGGAAAATTGGAAATGGCTTCATATAAAGTACCTCCCAAAATTAAAATTTCGGTTTCAAATTCCAGGGTCCTCGACATCAGCTAGAACGATCAGGGAATATCAGTTTTTGAGAAAATAGGCTAACGCGGTGTGTGCGCACAGGGACAGACAGACAGACAGAAGTTTTGCTGTTCATCGATTTTTCGATATGAAGGTCGCACAAAACATGAATTCTGGCAACACCATGTATTAGATGTATTTTTTAAATTTGTCAACTGGATTTATCCATTTTTCGTACTAAAACTCGGCAATGAGAGTTTTTTCGGCGCACGATTACAATACTTTCTCTGCTTATAGTGCGAGAAAGGAAAAATGAAATATATTGCTGTAGCAGTTCGCAATCGAATAAAACCAAATACATAACTAAATACACATTATTATGAATTTCATACCTCAGAATGCAATGTAATACTGTCTCCGCTTATTAAAAAATTTAAAAAATTGAACCATACCAAACTGACAAAGAATGCGAACGGGTACAACCAAATAAAACCAAATAATAATTTAACCTGCATGTATTACTAATTGACTACCCACTACATTAATTATATTTATACTTGCTCAATCAAATAAAGCCAAATAGATATCTACTTCAAATTGACAGCTTGGTAGAAAAAACTAAAATTAAAATAAATCCGTCAAAAACAGCAGTAAAAATGCAGATTAATCAAGAACCTGTACAATGGCATCCTCATAATAAACCCATAAAACCCATAGGCCCTTTCTTATACACTCGACTCGATTCAAAAAGCCATACCGACAAGGTTATACAGACAAAACAACTACACCAAGTAAAATAATAATAGATAATCTAAACTACCATACAATACTGTCTTATTGCTATATAAAACTATCATACGGACACTATTGTTATATGCATGTCCAGTTTGGATCAGTGCAACCAAATCTAATAAAAATAATCTCCAAATAATCCAAACTCAGTTCCTCCGAATATACATTTTACATTCCCAACGATCAACTTTAAAAAGAATTCCAACTGGAACTAATAATCACTCACATCATTTTTGTATCCGCTCACTTCGTTCAGAACATCCCAAATATACCCAACCTAATCCTGCTAAGACTCTGCCAAAATCCAATACACAGAACTCGCATCAAGAATTTCCTTTCCATACATTCCTAAATAAATTCTCTGATCTCGAACCAAAATAGAGATATTAAATAAAGGTATCTCTACCAACCTTGTAGTAATTTAAGTTGTATATTAAGATTTTTAGAAATAATATTTTAAGTTAAATATAAGTATATATAAGCAACTATAACAAATGTAGAGTGTATTAAACACTGATCTTTGTATTGTCCTATACAAAAGAAAATAAAACCATTAAAACGTCTACTACCCAACATATTTGCGGCATTAATAAGTATGGTCCATTTTCACTTACTTCAAAAAAATTCAGTTGACTCGACGAGAGAAGGAATTTTAAAAACTATTTTTTTCAATAATGTGATTTTTTGACGGCAACCAGTCAATTTTCAACTTTTCAAGAACGCTGGTTCTAACAACCGAAACGTACACGTCTTTTGTAACGATAGATTTTCGTATTGAGAAAATACAAAAAACAATAGTCTTCTTTTTATTGTAAACAATTGTAACGGTACGACCTGCAGTGAATTTAAAATCGAGTGTTTATCGATGAAATCGCGGTCATCTAGCACTGCCAGCAGTCGTTGAAAAGGCGGAATCTGACCACGAACCCCTCATCTCCGGTATTGAGAGACGTGGGTCGTTTATGACCTACCGCGCCGCTGCCGTTTGAAGGGGGACCTTTGTCGGCGTCGCGCTGCCCTCGTCGAGCACTTAAGACGGGTGATCAATTCTCCACGCGACAGTGCGTCTAGTGGGCGTGCAATCGCACCCACGGAAGGAAATGTTTACGACCTAATGAATTTTGGCGCGCATGTGCAACCCCGATGATCTAGGTCTCAACGACATTTTTGTCGATCGCGAGGACTACGCCCGCAGTGCTAAACAATGGAAAATTTTCGTTTGTTGCGAGGATCGTCGAGTGATTGGTCGAAGCTCTGCCCCGCCACTCTCCGCTAAATTTGATTTCAGGCAATCAGGAGGAGGCCCACTGAAGAAGGAATGGGGTACCAGACGACGGGAGAGAAGCTCCAAAAGCACTAAGTTTCGAGAGTTTGCGAAAAGAGATTCAGTTTCAAAATTCATTCACCTTCGAGGTTTCGCGAAGAGAGGTTCAGTTCCAAAAACAGCAACATTCCAGAGACATGGTTTCTGGCAATTGGAAATTATTCTACACTCGCACGTTAATGCCAGCCATCGGTGCGCAGTTGCACTCAGTTACGTGCCACAGGCCGGCTTAGCCAGCGCTACGGTAGAGGGCCGTTCGCGATCGCCCGGAGCGGGAATCAGATGAATTCCAATTTATCACTGCCGTCGCACATTGTTGCTGTCTGACGGTCGGGGCTTCCATCCCTGGCTCCGGCCTGAGCAAGGGTGACGAGCGCGGCGACGCTGGAGCGCGGCCTTGGCCTTGGCGACCCGCCCCTACCCCTCAGTCAACACCACCACCAGCCGGATGTGATGTACTGCCGGAACAACAACAACAATGGTAACTACAAGCTTTACTCCCGCTGAAATGCGGTAGGACAATAATTGAGAAAGATGCCATCAGCATCGGCATTTATGGCGGCCTAACCAGTTTATTTTAGTTTGTGTCGAGTCAACCATGAAAATTAAAAGAAAGATCGCATCTTTGAACTTTGTAATACATTTCTTGTAATATCATCTATCATCCATGCCCATCACTTTAGATATTAAATATGTTTGTTAAATTTAATATGAGTGTTTTATTGAAAATCAAAATTCCCGCATCCAAATACCAAGCAGGTTAGGGTACATTATCTGTGGTTACTAACTTCACTGTACAACGCACATGTCCCTTGCATTATTCTGTTCACAAAACAGACTTAGTATTTCTGAGAGAAAAAGGCTGCTCTGTTTCAGGCAGATCCTAACAATGTCAGTTGTTTATAAATAAACTTATTAAACGCATTTTGTCAGAAGATTCCCATTTGAGACTGTATGTGTGTTTCTGCGGTTCATAGAACGACATTAGTCTCACGGTTGGTTTGTGTTTGGACAACACGATGTCATGGGTAGAGGGCTGCCTACTTGCTCCAGTGAACAAACTATTTTTAAATGTTATTTATGTGTGTCCCGCTTTTAAATTTGACAGTTCTATATAACATTGGTGTATTACACGAGCATTTTTTGCAATCAATGTCAGTGTTGACCTATTGTAAAAATGTACATATTAAAAATTAAAATATATTTCAAGTATTTAAATAATACGTTTACAAATTTTTACGTCATGTGACAGTACATCCTTTTTAAGTTAAATTTAAGTGTAATTTTATTTTTCTGCAAAAAACTATATTTGCGTCAAAATATTAAACATTAGGACGCGAGTGATTCTTCGGAAAAAGGATATGGTAATATTCCTGGAAGTTGTGGGATTACATAAAAAATAAAAAAAAGACGTGTCACCTATTTTCTTACCCTAGAACTCATAAAAAGTTTGAAGTCGCTAAAATTACTGCTGTTTTGTGAGTGTGCGATTTAACGTGGAATAACTCTTTTATGAGTGGAAAGGCTTCCAAATTTCGATAATTAAAAAGTTTTCTGAGCAAAAGATTTACAGATTGTCTTTCTTGTCGGTAGTATTTACATTAGCGGTGATTGGTTCACATTGTTGCATTTTAACTCATTTATTTTGAATAATGTCTCATAAAGATTCCAGACGCCTCATAATTTTTGTGTGAAAATGAGATCAAATTTCCACATTTTCAGAAACAATCAAACGCCATTTTCTTCAAAAATGACTCCAAACGTTTTTAAAATTTCTGTATTGATAGTGCTGAATACACCGTTTAATGTGACACAAAAGTCAATTCGCTGTATTCTTTTTTTATCTTATTAAAATTTCGCAAATTCCATATTTTTTAAAATATCTTTCATGCCATTAATACGCACATTTTTGTGGATTTTTATATACATTATAATATTGTATTGTGAATAGAAGTGCTTTAAATTACATCCAATGAACTTTCTTGAACACTCAAATGTTTTCTGTGTAAAGGAGCTTAAAATTTTGCATTTAATCCTTAAAGACATTTTTTTTGAAAACAGTTTCAAATTTTTAAATGAAAACTCCTATTCAGAACTATGTTTTATTCGTCTTTTAATATTATTATAGTAATATTACATTTCCACCATTGGAAAACCTAAAAATTGAAAGATTTTGAAAAAGAGAGTGAGAAGAGGCAAGAGAATGAGGCAAAAGAAGGAAAAAAGTAGCCCAAACCCAAGACATTGGAAAGAAACTAGTAAATCTGTGCCATTTTGTAGCTCAACTAGTTTAACTTTGAATGGAGTTTAACATGCATGTTTTTCTGGCAATTACCTTTTTCCACGTTTATCTCTGAGAAATAAGCATTGATATCAATATGAGTGAAGCTCCTGCCAGTAAAAAGTAAGTAGAATAGATGCAACAAATGTCTAGGCGATGCGAAGTAACATAATCGATTGAGCCTCTGTCATTGCACTGTCACTGGCAACCCTTTCAGCGCGCGTGTGCGGCAGGCTGCGTAGCGGACTCTCACAGGCGCCGGCGGCCAACGCCACGCGACGTCGCGCCCACTCCGCCTCCAGGCGCCAGCGCCAAGGCGCCAGAGGACATCCCCGTGCCAGCCAGCGACAGGCAACGCGCGGCCTGGCCGAGACGCACGCTGCGAAATGCTCGAGGTACCAAATGCGAAGCAAACATATTTTCATTTCCACGTATTAAAATGAATAATTCGTTAATAATTAATAAAACTGCAATCCAATGGCTCTCTTCTAATTCTCCGGTCAAATATCTTGGTTTAAACATATGTAAAATATCATCCAACAGACGCAGTTAATAAAATAACGTTAATATTAAAAATTCATTTTATGCCATATAATAATAAAAAATCTTATATTAAAAGAGCGTTATTTATTTTTAAATCAATAATACGTCCTTTTCTCACATATGTTTTTTCACTGCCAAGGGACGTACCTCCATTTTCAATTAGGTTGATATGGTCAGTTCGACCAGAGGCAACCTTTTAAGAGCTACAGGATGTACTTTAAGACTGTTGCACAATTATCCAACTAACTGAAAATATAGTAACACAACCTAAGCTTTAATATGCATCATATGCATGTCATATTAGGGATGATACAGCAAAACAAGTTTTCACACAATTACCACAATTACTGAATTTAAAAACATATGCATATAATATGACATGCATTTTCAGAATTAAGTACTCTATTAGAAACAGAATAACTCAACATAAACTTTGTATTAAATATCTAAAAATATAGATAAATATGTACTCAAATAATTTCGTTTCTTCTATAAATTCTGCCATGCCTCACAAATTTTTCTTTTTCGTATACCTATTTTTATACGCTGTAATGTACGCACTATAGAAGATAACATTAGCGCGTAAATTATACGTAGGTTTTTTCCCCAAACTGAATAAATCGATACAGATCTTGCCTCATTGAAAGTTCTGCAATATTCACTCAACATTCTTTAATTTTTGGGGGTAATTCATGAAGTCTCTGGGATATTTTGAATATTTTAACAAAAGTGGCTCCAATTTTTTCAATAACACTAGAACGCCCAGAGTCATTTCTAATCTTGCCGATCTTTATGTTCTTGTAACTATTTTTTTTTTAAGATAGGGTTTTGTAATATTGTGACATCATTTTCATTAATTTACAGTATGATAAAAATTGAAATGTGTAAAAAATATATCTCATGAAAAATAATAGAATTTACCTAGAAATCTCGGGAAGCGTGATTTCGACGCTTTGGGTATTGTAAATACGTATTGTAGATAGTAAATAGGTAACATGAAAATCTGAACACGAAATGCTGCCATTTGTTTTAAAACATGGCATTAAATCTCCATCCTGTAACACACATCACGTTCCTATTGGTGTGAAACAAACAGATGTAAAATATTTCAAATAAATTTGACATATTGCGAGATAGTACAGGAAGTCATTGCAAGGAATTATATTTTTTTTAAAAACTAGTATTATTTAAAATATGTTTATAAAATATTTCTATTATTATTATTACAACAATATTGTTACCATATTAAAATGTACTTTTCAACATAAACGTTTGCCCGTACACATACGGAATCCGTTTAACATGTTTCTTTAACTTCGATTTCGCGGGACTGTGACAATAATTGTTTAAAATATATTGAAGTTGTGGCATATTACTTCTGTTATATACTAAATTACCAGTTTTAATAATGTTATTGTGACTCAGATCAATATTTCCTTTAAAGAAGTAACGTTGGGCGTTCTAGGGGATATTGGTGAGCCTAGCATTCTACTGTTAAATTTCTTCTAAGGACAGAGTGAAATAAACTTACAAAGGTTAACTATGACTTTTCCAAAGTTGCAAAAAATTAAACTTTTTTCGCCGTCTTTCTACAACTAGCAAGTTGTTGATATTTTTCTGCAACTGTAACAAGGGAACTTGTTACAATATCATGGATCTGGTATACTGCAATTGTTCTTTTTTTGTGTAAAGATTTAAAAATATTTTATATGATTCGAATCTCGTTTCTTCTTCCGTCGTAAAATTTCTCACAGACTATTAAAAATGATATTTAATATTACAGGTAAATAACATATAAAATGCATTCATCCTTACATTATATTTACGTGAACTAAAATAGTTTTTATCCCAAAAGTAAAAGATCTCAAATAATGCATTTGCTTAGAACAGCATTAACCAATAAAAATGTCTGTAGAAAGCTTTTACTATGACTAAATGATATCTAAATATTTTATTTTATTTCATATTTTACATGTCAAAACGCTTTTTATTAAAATATGTTCATGTTCCGTCTCCACGACGTATTTTTATATTCGGCCACCAAGAAACGGATGAAGTGTTTTACAATCGAAAGATGCTGTGTCGGGGACGTTTTTGTGCAAGTGACTAAAACGCTTTTTTAAAGATATTTATTTTTTAGAGACCTCTGAGGCAAAGTATTTGCGTTTTATATTAAATATTACTATAGTACAAAATGAAAAGTAGTTATAAATCTTATTACACATTGTCGAGTGTTAGTTTTTGCAAAAATCCGCGTTTTATGGTTTTAATATGGGTTTTACTGGTAAATTGCTTAATTTCATATACTACAATTTACGTCAAACTCTTGATTGCTTTCATGTTCATTTTCAAATATTTACCATAACATCACTCGCGATCGCCACAATTTGGAATGATAATTTTAATACTCCTCTCGGGAACAAATTAAAGCGCATTTGTCAGCTTGATATTGTAGAACGGGTCATGGATAGGCAAACTGTGATAAAGTTCGCCTCAGATCATCGCCCATATTTTGTGATAGTAAGGGTATACGGCGTATTTGAAATAACTGATTTTTACTTTCCCGTATACGTACGTACTCTCTGAAGAGAACCACATTTTCGGTTTTAGGAGACCCCTAGCTTCAAAACCATGCGTAGGAGTTTTACCAAATTGAATAAAAGTCCTGCCCATCAGGTGAGTCGTAATATTGAGATTTTGAAAAACATTCTTTGAAATTTGGGGGTACTTTACATAAAGCCTTCCTAACATTTTCAAAATTTTCTCAAAAGCAGCTCCGAATTTCTTGTAAGGAAAGAGTAATATACTTTTATAAACGTGTCACAGGTCCAATTTTCAGTTAACTCTAAATTTTCGAATTTTCAAAATTATGATTTTTTTTCGGTCTTCCTAAAACTATAAAATTAAAGATAGAGATTTTCCTTCCAATGTAATTTATTATCCATAATTAGTTCTTCTTCAAGGTCCTGTATATTTTTTGAAGATGTGAGTAGTTTTCGCACAATATTGCATGGAATATGTGCAATATAAAACAATTAAAAACAAGATTTTCTCGAAGGGCTCCAAATCTTGTCTTTAAACGCTCGGTAGGGTTTGTGCTAAATGCAATCTATGATATGACAAAACCCATATTGGTCTATTTTTTGTTTTTTCAAAATTTACAAAAATGTAATTTTTTTGACTTGTGCTTTAAATAATGTGAGATAAAGTTTCTCAAAAACTCAACCAACATCTGTGAAAATTTTATCAAACTTCCGCATTTTCAAAAACGCTCAAACAGCCATTTCTTAAATTCGGCTCAAAATTTTTCAAAGAAAATTGGATTTTGTATTCTTAAGATAATATTTCTGCTCAACTATTAGGAATCTGAAATATTAATTGAATCCGTCAATTGATGTTTCGGTACCCACAATACATGTATTCTGGTTTGACCACGGCTTAAAGATATTTTCTCTAAATTTAGCAACACGATATATCCACTTTTTTGTTACTAGACCCTGTAATAATTTGGTTTTGCCTGTAATAAATTGGCCATTTTTTCCTGCAGCATTTCATACCTTTTTCTTCTTAAGTGCGAGAAAGTAAAAATTTGTGTATTTTTAAGAAGTTTTAATGGCTTTAAAAGCGCGTATGTTTCACGCAAATTACGCAAAAAAAAGTCATATGTTCTCCACTCTATCCATCAACAAAATTTAATAAAAATACTTGCTGCAATGTTTTTGAAAATGTTCCATGGACTTCAAGTAAAGTACTCTCCAAAATTAAAATATCGGTTTCAAATTCAAGGTACCGTGACATTAGCTAGATCGATTGGGGAAGATCAATTTTGGAGAAAAGTGGCTGAACGGCATAGCTGCTAGGCTTGTTCACGGGCAGACAGGCAGAGGAACCGAAGTGCCGTCAATCGATTTTTCGGTATCATGAACCCACACAACATGGATTCAGCTCCACCACAAGTTAAAGGATTTTTTGTATATTTAGCATCTGAATTCATCTACTTTTTTGTTAGAGCCCCGCAACACGAATTTTTCTGCCGAATATTCACATTCTTTCCAGTAGCGTTACATAACTTTCACTATATTGTATAAGCAATAATTAGATAGTAAAATATTAATTAAAACTATGTTATTTTCATAAAATTCATTCATTTCTTCTCTTTAAACAATTAGAAAGAGAAGGAAAAACAGAGGGAGAAGGAAAGAGAGAGAACAAGAGAAAGCTAAGAAGGGAGAGAGAGGGAACACGAGAGAGGTAAAGAGAAGAAAGGGGAAAGAGAGAAAAAGAAAAAAGAGAGAGGAAATGAGAAAGAAAGATAAAGCGAGAAAGATAGAAAAGAAAAGAGAAAGAAAATGAGAGAGAAAGAGAGAGGAAGAGGGGATGAGAGAAACTAGAGGGGGAAATATAGAAGGGAAAAGAGAGAGACAAAAAGAGATAAAGAGAAAAGAGAGGGAGGGAGAAAAAGGAAGAAAAAAGGGAGAGGGAAAGGAGGGTGGAAGGACTGAGGGAGAAACAGAGATGGGAAAGAGAGTAGGGGAAAAAGAGAGGAAAAGAAAGAAAAAAAATGGAAAGAAAAAAGAGAGAAAGAGAAAGGGGAACATACAGAGAGGAAAGAGAGAAAGTGAGGGAAACAGAGAGATGGAGGGAAAATAAAGGGTAAAAAGAGAAAGGGAAAATATGGAGGGTCAAAGTGAACGAGAAAATAGAGGGACAACGAAGAGGGAAGTGAGAGAAAGAAAAGAGAGAGCTAGAGAGAGAGGGGGGAAATGAGAGGGAGAAAGGGTGAGGGAAAGAGGGGGAAGAGAGAGGGAGGGAAAGATATAGATATGGAGAGACAGAAAGAGAGGGAAGAGAGAGATGTAAACAGGAGGAAAGAAGGAGAGGGTGTAGAGAGAAACAAGGCGTGAAAGGAGAGAGAGCAGGCCGTTCGGCGCCGGGGTCTACTAGCAAAATAATATATTTTGAAACGCAAAACTGCGTGCTGCGTCACCCCAATTTAATCTGCCTCAAAATGTTTGAATGTTTTTCTAATACTTCCTCATAGTTAACTAGCGGAATTTTTTATCACGACCTGTAGATAAGAGGGTGAAAAACAATAGTCAGTAAGTTAGTCGGAAAACTCTGCTACCGTATTCAGTAATGAAAATGGCTATCGCATTCACGGACGTCCCTTCATGTGACGTAATGCAATACGAGGCAGAACCGATACACCAATTCAGTGCAGCGAAACAGTAGCTTCCATTCACTACGAGCGCGCCAGTGGAAGGGGTGCGCGAACAATATGAAGTTATCAGGCGACAGAAAGGTTATCTAACCATAGAACGCGGGATCCACGTCGGAAACTGGAACACGGGAAAAATTACAGAGTAAAAGAACCACGGATATAGAAGTAGCACGAAAAGAAAACAATACAAATAAATGATGAAATCAGTTACAAAGGAATATTTTTGTGTTATTGTCAAATAGATATTTACCAATAAAACAACATAATGTGCACAAAGCCAAAAAATGAATTCCCTTCTAAACTCGGATCAATTTTTGATGCATATTATAGAAATGTGTGTGTGTGTCCATGTTGATACGCGTGGCTTTGCTCTCTTTTACTATGTTGGATTTAAAGTAGTTCAAAAAAACAATTGTCAGTACTGGTTAAAATTCCAATATATTTTAAATATTTAAATATTACTAACTAGCCATTAACACAGCCTAGAACTTGTCATATTGCATGAAGTGTTCCACCAAGTATTGGCATTATTCTTAAAACATTATCAACGGATACGTAAATATATGTTTTATTACAATAATTGTGGGTAATAGGATAAATAAAATACCATTTGGTTATTGTGTCAAGTGAAGTTGTGTAATACTGAATTTTATATACTAAAATTTATCTAATTACTACATCCGAACATCAGTCTTCTTCAATAAACCAAAATCATTCGATGCATAATCCACGATTACTTAGACGACAAATATGCAAATCATAAAAGAAGATATACCTTTTCTTGCATATAATGTCAATATATAATATTGTCGTATTAATGTTTACAAATAAATAATGTTCAAAATTATGTCAGCAAAATTATTTTGACCCAAGTTAATGAATTTTAAGAAAGACGTATGGACTTAAGCGACATAAATTTAATTAAAAATTAAACATTCTGTGAAAACACTGGACATGTTATAAAAATTCTGGTGTTTGGTTAATTTCCTTGTGAAAACCAAAAATATCAGACATCATTAATGAAAGAGCATTTGATTTTGTAGTATTAATGATGACACTAAGTAAACGATGCTATGAAGCTAGTGTAAAAATCAGGAACGAAAGTGGATTTTGTAAAAGAATGAAGTTGTAATTTTCCTTATTGGAAAAGTTTCTAATGAAAAAAAGACTTTAATGCTTCTAAAAAATGCTTTAGTGAACAAAAAATAAAATATTTTGCGATATTTTGATAAGATTTTAAACTTATTCAGAAAATTTCTGTTTTCGTACGATTGGTCTTAAAAATTATTTTAAAAAATTGCAACAAAATAAAGTAACCAAGATTTATTTCCATATTTTAAATACTAAATATGCGTGAAAGTTGTATATGTAACTTTCGGAAACTGAATAAATTAACATAAAAAGATGCCTTTTCCATAATTTGCCAGATATTAGATTTTTTAAATGTACGAAAAATGATACTGAAAAGTATCAAGCACAATCTTCATTTAAAGTATGTTCATATACAAGTAAGTGTACGTACTCTCAAACATATTCATAAACAGGTGGTTAAATTATTAGATTAAATATTTATTCTCTGATTTAACGGATTGTAATGAGTCCTGAGAGGAACCTCAGTAACTGTTTGAAGTGTAATGTTTGTTAATGCTATTGGAAATGTACACACCGTTAACTGTACAATGAGGCACATCCAATACTCTGAGACCCTAAAGAACGGTTCCCTCTCATAATTGAGTAGTTTGAAAAAAACCGACAAAAACAATGACTACGCTACTACGGTAGTCGTTTTGTAGCTTCCATCTAGCAGACAACTGATGATGATGGCTAAGCCATCGAAAGCTGCTATTGAATTAAAAAACATTGTTGGCAATGACAACATCTTTAATTATTTTAAAAATGCCAAAGATATCTTACACTTGGCCACCTATGAAGAAGGGGAAAAAACACCTTAGCGCGGAAGCAAGGATTTAGGATTCAATACATTTTCAACAACATCTCATCACGAAATTAAAGACTGAAAGAACTATGAAACACCATACTTTCAAACAATTTCACTATAGACTCAAATATCATACTATTAACCTACTCATACAGAGCTTTCAAATAAATGTAATATTGCTTTTAGTGTTAATATACTCTGTCTATTATTTAACGTTGGAAATAGGTAATAATGAACTATTACAATTTTTAAAAATAATCTCTTCAGAATCAATTGAATTATTCAATAATACATTAATAAACATTGTATGAAAACATACTTGAATTTGAACAAAGAAAAAGAAGACTTGTAAAGAGACGCAATCTCGCATCACCTGATGATCATGGGCGTCTGTGCATGGTCACATAAGGTCATCATAAGCGAATCATGGTCAACCTGAACATCCGCCGATGTTATCGGACATGCCGACGCTACAACAGGCCACTCGTCGGGCAGTTCACCGCCGAGGCGCTTCTCAGGCATGGCTCCAACATACGCATCTCGCTGGCTGCTTGTAATGACCGTACTGCACGTCGTTGTCAACGCCCAAGAAGATGACACTGTAAGTCTACCAACATTTTTTCTTTAGTCACGAAATTTGTAGTGTTGTGATTACGCTGAACTTCTATTAGCTTTTCTTGAATAACCGGTTTCCAAACACCAACACTCCACACCGATTTTATGAATTTCTATTAAGATGAATATTCGGTTAATGTTGCAAACTGTCATCATCTAGAAAAACCCGCTAAAGTTCAAATATAATTTCTACTTCGTTTTGTAATATATATATATATATATATATATATATATATATATATATATATATATAGAGAGAGAGAGAGAGAGAGAGAGAGAGAGAGAGAGAGAGATCAGACTTCTAATTCCCAGTGGAGGAAGTCTAATTCAATAGTATTTCATTTTTTAACGTTAAGGTTAAAAGATAGCGCAATCAATTAATCAGGTAGGCCACACATACTGCATCAAATTACTGCAAAATTCACCACACATTCAAACTCATGTGGATCAAAAAATCCATTAGTTCACTTAATATCCAATGAAATAGGGTGAAAATCTAGGTTGAAATAGTATGAAAGTTGAATTGCTACAATGTTGGTTCCGATAATTCAGTTCATTTTACGGTTTTCTCGTTAATATAATTTCCCTCCTAAATGCTCGGGAGATATTAACACTTCAATTATCTCGATTTGAACGGATTAAGTAATTCCGGTATTACAAGAACAATTGAGATTTAAATATTATTAGGAAACTTTTGTCTCTGTACCTCCCCCCTCCTCTCTTTCACTCTTGTACGGAGTATAGGAGAGACGTGTCGATTTTGAAACTTGCTGGTGTAAAATTATGGATGTAGTATTCTGTACCATTGTATAAGTACAGGCTGCTTGCCAAGTCATCCTGTGATTAATGTGAAGATAGTCTTCAAAACTTTCCTAGAAAAATGTAAAAAACTGGTCTTTATTATCAAATGTAAAATTATCAAAAGCGAGAGGATTTTTAGGCCCAATAAAATCTTGAAATATGCCTTTATTTAAAAAATATGCATTTATAACAAAAAATCTTAAATATGCCCTTTAATATGCAATTAAAATTAATAATATTTCATTTCCTGTATAAACCTTTCTCGATAAAATTCAAGAGAAACACGAAATGAAGAGATCTATTTTTGTTATATGAGATCTATAATATAACTTAGCTTACTTCTGTCTGGTTTAAAAAATATGATATCAAGAAATATCCTACATTTTCAGAAGTATTTTGTCTATAGAAAAGAAAGTCAAACACAAACTGCGAAAAGCTCTTTCTATTTAATGAACTCTATAAATAAATTTTATGAAAACATGAAACGCTTTTGCGATAGGTCTCTCTTTTAACGAAATATGCAAAATATGCTCCTATAACTCCACAAACATGCAACAATTGAGGAAATCGGCCAAATATGAGCAAATATCCCCTAACATATTAATCTACACAGCATCCAATTATAATCAAATGACGAAAAATGTCACTCAGCTATGTCCTGAAACAACGGACAAAAATACGAAAAATCATAGAAATCTGCTCACCAATTATCAGTATTACAAAGTAAGATGTCATATAATCTTTAACATTTCTCAAATGTAACAATTTATTACATTTTTAATTAAATCTGAAATTATTTAAATATGATATAAATAATTTTTATAATTAATTATATCATATTATTTAAATATGATATAATTAATTCTGTTTGAACAAGCTAATAAATTAAATTCAATTAAATATGGATCGTTTTACAAGTTACCGGCGAAACCTCATAACAATTAGAGGAACAAATGACTTGTGGATTCATAAAGCAATTATACAGTTCTTGTCTTCTTTTACGAATGATTTCTGTCCTGTAGACAAAATGTAATAATTAATGAACGCATCTGAAAGAAATTCACATTTAAAATAATGTTTATTTCTACAGAAGATTTGGCAAAATTTATTTTTGTTATTGCTGCGATTTTGTGACTTTCAGCAATATTAACTGTACATCTGAAGTTGTTTTGGTAGATTTTCATTTTGCATTTTTCTGCTTATTTTAGCTTCTGATGCCTATTTTTTGTCTTTTTCTGCCTTTTCCTCATTTGGCTGTTTCTTGTCCTGGCATCGATTGTGACGCAGCTGGATTTCTGGAAGCCTGAACACGAAGTCTTGGTCGTATTGTGTGTCTGTCGAAACAAAGACTGTGTTAAAAATATAAATGAAAAAGGAAGAAGATATCAATCAAGAATTTTTATTTTTTCATCAATGCCAACAAGCTTTTTTCTCTTACAAGCAATCCCATCCAACTTTTCAGTATGGCTTCCAATACGCTTTGTGGACAGCCCTGTACATGATATACCTTTCTCAGTACTGGCGATTACACAAGATGGAAGAGCGAAAAATACAATTCCGTGTTCGCTTATGCCATCTCAAGGTTCAAAAGAAAGTCAACAAAAGGCATTTCGAAGAGACAGCATCGCAAGTAAAACAAATTCGTAGCCATCACACCGGTGGTCGTGGGGGATCAAGATGACAAGAGATCCTTACACGTTAAGTTGGTTTTTTTTTTTTTTTTTTTTTTTTAAATTTTATTTCTTGCCCGTTCGGCCCTTCGGCCTTTCGGGAGTTATTATTTACAATACACACATTACATGACTTATCAGTCTCTTCCATTTACAACAGGGCACAAGTATACTTACTTGAACTTATTTTTCAATCCATATTCAGTTTCTGTTTACTTTAATACAAAAATTCAAAAATATACCTACTAATTAAACAATATACAAAATATACAAATACACACAATATACCAAAAATTCAGTGAGTAAAAAATACCACACTTGTGAATAACTCATATACCATTATTACAATCCCATATATTGTTTATAACCTTAGTATCAGCAATTTATGGTGGCTTTACGCGCTCTTTTGGAAAGCGTGACAATATACTGGAAGGTGCATAAGCTGTACGGCCAAGATTGAGAGTTCTTTTGCTAGGACAAGCTTCAAGCCTTGCATAAAATTTTTCGCTAGTTTATTTATGTACCCTTTAATGCAGCTAATGTTGAATTCTCTTTGGCTTGAGCATTAGGAATAAACCAGAGAGTTTTGGTGACCAGTCTTAGAAATTTGTTTTTAATTATTTCCAATTTCTTAATATGCGTGTTTGCGGCGCCTCTCCACACTGAGCACGCATTGGTGAGCGACTGACGAATTATAGATTTAAAGAGTGTATTCTTAATGCAGAGTTTTTATTTACAGTGGATAGAGTTTGACCATTTTTGCACAGGTTTTATTAGTAATATCAATTATGTGGTTCTTCCATTTTAATCTTCTAACTAATTTAACTCCTAAGTATTTCACAGGTTGGTTATTGTTTAGCCAGAGAACAGGATTGTTACTAATTGTTAGCACTAGAGAGATTATGAATCTTTTAAATGAGAACATTTTTGCTTCTGAGTTGTTTGGGTTTATTTGGATTCTCCATTTATCAGTCCATTAAATTAAGGTATTTAAATCATTTTGTAGACTATTCAGGGCAATAACCAGTTCTTCATGTTGTGAAAGGATGGCAGTGTCATCTGCGAACAAGGATTTCAGTATCCATTTATTCCGGAAAATCGGCGAGGTAAATTTTGAATAAAGTCGGTAAGAGTGGGGAACCTTGAGGGACTGCAGCTGAGATTCTGTATTTATCCGACGTGATATAATTTATTTTAATATTGAATTACCTGTTTAGCAGAAAACTACCAATTATATCTTGAAAATATTTAAGGATACCTAGATGGCGAAATTTGAATTTCAATCCTGTGTGGCAGATACGATCGAACACTTAGTAATGTCTAAAAACAGAGCTGCCGTGTACGTTTTCTAGTAAAAACCCTTTGCAATCAAATTCGTAACTTAAAATTTGGTGTTCAGTGGAGTGATTTGCTCTAAAGTTTTTCCAATTGCTTGGGTAATGACCTAGTCTTAAAGCTGCATTTAATATAGCTGTGATTGCTGCAATTGTGGAGTTTGGTAATTCTTTTAATATTTGACTAGTTATTAGGTCATTCTCAGCTGCTTTTCTGTTTGTGAGTCTGTTTATTGTGCGTTTAAGTTCTGCGGGGGCTAATTTTGTTCTTACATCTGCGGAGAATATAGGTTGCTTCATACTGTTTAAAATTTCCTCACTGCACTCATGGTTAACTAGTGGATTGGGTTTAAAAGTATTTGAAAAGTAAACAGCAAACGCCTCCGTTTTTTCGTCATATGTATAGAGAATACTAGTGCCCGATTTTAGTGGTGGTATTCTAGATAGTTCTCTGGTAACCTTTTTGATAGTAGTCCATTGAGAAGGTGAGCCGGGGATAATTTGCACTAAAATTACTTAAATGAACTACATCTAAGTTCGTCGATTAGAAATTTTACTTTTTTGCATAAGGAGTAATTTCCTTTTTAAGTGTGGCATTCTATAGAACTGCAAGAATCTTCTATTGCTGTTTGTCTTTTATCAAGTCCACGATGTGTTTCGGTAGCCAGTAAGATGAATGTTTGTTACATGGCACTGGTTTACATGATTCTTTAACCGCGGTTCTAACGTATTGCTTCTATTGGATTGTCGATTTGTAGGTCAATATCAGTTTTTGAGACCTTTGGGGAACGAAAAGTGCGTGGCTATTTTTAGCCTAAAGAGATCCCAGTTTACTTTACCATTTATTAGGGTTCTTAATTTGTTAACTTTGGCCATACTCTGAAATGATATTATTATGGGGTTATGATCCGAATCGAGATCAGTTATTAGCGAGTGAAAAAAGGGGCAATTAATGTTTGTGGTTAGACTTATGTCAAGAATGTCCGGGCCGCCTTTATTATTAAATGAACACCGTGTTGGTGCAGGGGGGGCATGGATTAATATATTATGATTCTGGGCGAACTGTAAAAGTTTATGACGTGCTTCTGTTGTATTCCTGCAGTTCCAAGCTTTATTTTTACTATTTAAGTCACCTATGACAATGATTTCTTCTTATTACTGTACGCAATGTTATAATTAGAGTTAAATATTTTATCCAAGGTCTTTACTGGGAATTTATTATTAGGTGTTTGTAGGTGGTTATTATTATTATTATTATTATTATTATTATTATTATTATTATTATTATTATTATTATTATTAACGTATACGCCATTACTGCCCACGCTACATGATTAACGTGTGTAATTCTTCCAGGATCAGCTTCTCATCTGTATCCTTCGATTACAACAAGGTTGTTACGCTTTGAAGTGTGAAATATGAGATGAAAGGATGATGATGATGATGAAGTGACAATCACAAATACGACCATGTCTACGCAGGGCTCGAACCCCCAGCCTCCTCGGCACAGACGACGGCCGCCGCAACCGTCTGCGCCACGGGGCCGACTTCATTATTATTATTATTATTATTATTATTATTATTATTATTATTATTATTATTATTATTATTATTATTATTATTGTTATTATTATAATTATTATTATTTCTGAGTCGGCTGTTTTTAGATTTATTGCTACAGTCAGTCATTCAATTCGAGATTGGGTAAGATTTTTACGAATTATTATCGCAACCCCACCCGCAGCTTTATAAGAAAATCTATCATTTCTATATATATTAAAACCCGGTATCTTGAATTTATCGATTGGGTGGAAATGCATTTCCGTAACGCAATCTATTTGTATTTCGTGGAAGAAAAATATTCTCTTGGTTGCTTAAACCATTTGCGTTCCAATTTAATAGTTTTAAATCCGTGATCTGGCTACGCTTCATTTTCGTAACGCGACCTGACTCATATTTTGGATTTGTGGTAATAGAAAATTCATAATCTCAGTAATCACAGTACTTGTGATTAATTCGATTAATCTATTCATATCAAAGCCTTGATTCGTGAACGGCGTCGTATTTCTAACGTAATCTTGAGAATTAATTAACGGTTTTGTCCAAGGGCCTGGTCTTTCGGGTAGGGGAGGGAATTGGATAATGTTAAATACTGGAGGTTGGCTGCGTCTGGCTTGCCTGCTTTCATACCTTATCTCTTGATCTGCACGTTGCGAACTATTCAGTTCCGTGGCCTGGCCTGCGTTATATCTCGATCCAGTTGCAGATTTATCAAGTTTCTTGTTAAATTCTGCCTTATAAAAACGACAACCACGATAATTCGCCGTGTGATTGTGCTTACAATTTGTACAGGAGGGTTTAACCCCCGATTTAGGGAGTGTACATTCAGAATAGTGGTGGTCATTGAAGCATTTAACGCATCTAGTGTTTGTTAAAACAGCTTGTGTTTTCCCAAAGCGTTGGCATTTTTTTACATTGGATAGGAAGTCTGGTTTTTGTTCGTACAAAAACTCTAACTATACAGTAATCTAACGTATTTAGTTTTAAAATGGCTCTGTCAGCCACGTTGTTCCCTACGTCTACAGCAACTATCTGCAGGGGTTTTCTGTTTTTAACATAAAGTCTCACTACTTTTAATACAGGGAATTTATCATTAAGTTCTTTTTAATATCATTGACATCTAGAGATTCCGGTACATCTTTTATTACAACTTCAAATGCCCTTACAGATGGGTCTTTAAAGAAGTAGAACTCTATCTCGTTATTTTCGCAAAATTTTCTAAATTTCCTGAAGTCCTCAATGTTACTAAATTGCACTTTAAATCTATTGTTACTCTACTTGAGTTCAAAATTTTCAATTTCAGTTTTCACAATGTCCTCTTTAAGCAGTTTATAGTTTAGCAATTCATATTCTCTTTTAATATAATTTTGAATAATAATTTGGAGGATTTTTACTGCTTTGAATTCACTATCATCATTTTCCTTTTCGTCATCTAAAGAGTCACATCTGTTTCCTACAGGAACGTTATAAAGCATTTGATTTACCTCTGTTGCGATCCTTTTTGTCCTTTATCACTTAACACTTCAGAATCACTGTTTCTTGTTTTGCATTACACCATGCTGTGGCATGTTAACACTCAATTGTAACTGGAATGGAATGTACTCAGCCTGATATTGCGGCAACATTTGACCATTTTGAAATGCGAGCATAGTGTTATATTCCATTGAGCGCGTATGAGAAGTCTCTCCAAAAGTTGAGACTACACCATTTGTTACGTCCACTGCCATTTTTATAGCCAATTTCACACATTACACTGACCTAGTGTTAATGGCTTGCTACATACACTTTTACAAAATAAATAAATAAGTAAATAAATAAATAAATAAATAAATAAATAAATAAATAAATAAATAAATAAATAAATAAATAAAACAAGTAAAACCTACACCTGGTTCTACACCTGGTTTTACTAGCAGACGCTTCCACGGTTACTATCAGCGCGTCGGTAACACAGTAACCTCTCTGGTAGTAGTAGAAAGCTTATCGCGAGGAACGACTCTCGCAGAGGTCCTACCCCTACGGAAGCCCAGCTCGAACTGCGTACACGTTAAGTGTTAAGTTTAATTTTAGAGTTGGAATAAAAATATGAATAATTTTGTCTATTTATTTTTACAATAGTTCCTTTTATATGAAAATTTTCATATTTTACATGCTTTTTCCACCACTACTTTTGCTAGAACAAACATTTTTGCCTACCTACTTGGGCAAAAATAAATGCCTGAACTTCCGGGCTCTAGTTATCTGGTTTTAAAAAAATATAAATATTACACGCACACATACACACACACGCATGTATATATATATATATATATATATATATATATAGAGAGAGAGAGAGAGAGAGAGAGAGAGAGAGAGAGAGAGAAATATATCACGTGGTACAGCCAGAATCAATGTTGTGTGGGTCCATGATTCCGGAAAATAGATTGACGAAAAACGTCTGTCCATCTGACTGCGAGCCCTAGCGGCCAAACCGTTCATCAGATTTTCTCCCAAATTGATATCTCCTAATCGAACGGGCTGTTGTCACGTCATCTTGAATTTGAAACCGATATTTTTATTTTGAGGTTTACTTTATATGAAACCACTGAAACATTTTCAAAATTTTAAAAAATGGCTCCAAAGTTTTTTATAAAATTTTCTTGTTGGTTAGTGTGAAGGAGTTTAAAGGAATGGTGTAAGTTTTACGTTTGTTAAAAACATTGATTTTTCGAAAATTGCAAGCATTCAAAAATGTTTCGGCGTCGTCCTACAACTACAAATATGAAGATAGAGATTTTTCCTTTATCGAAATCTATTTCTTAAAGACAGATTTTAAATAAGGTCATGTAAAATGTTTCGAAAATTTGAAATATATACATTTAAAAAAATTGTTTAAACAATTTCTCAAAAACGGCACAAACAATTTTCATTAAATTTTGGCCTCGGATGGCGTAAGAAAACGGTGCAGGTCTCATGCATGTAAAATTTCTGATTTTTGAAAATTTCACAAATTCAAAATTTTTCTGCGTCTTCTTACAACTACAATTATGAAGATAAACATTTCTTTCTGTTGCTCTCCCGGTAGCTTTCTGTATGATCTCCGTTAAATGCTGTACTGCGGCGTTTATATCTTTGCTTGATTTTAGAGGCATGTTTCCGCTTATGTTCCTTATGAAATTTATCCCAATTGGTAAACTTGCTTCACAGTTCAGGCGGTGATCGGCGCTCAATAACGTGCGAACATGTAGTTATCTCTACTGGCGTGAGGTAGGAGCTTAGGTCGTAATTGGTTTTAATCTCAATGATATCAGGTATTACTCCTTTTGCTGAGAAAAAATCTAGAAAATTAGAAATTTTATTCGTATTAGTTGGGGTTTTTATAGATGTAACAATTTGATTTTTTGTTCTGC
Source organism: Gryllus bimaculatus (assembly GCA_017312745.1). Lineage (NCBI taxonomy): Eukaryota > Metazoa > Arthropoda > Insecta > Orthoptera > Gryllidae > Gryllus > Gryllus bimaculatus. The sequence continues at coordinate 178,197 of BOPP01000014.1, read as the reverse complement.
ACCATTTATTTCTCATTTCTTTGCGTAAAATACGACATTGTTTGTCACACCATGTATTGTCTTTAGTTCTGTCTCGTTATTTAATATGGGACATTATTTGTTATGCCGTTTTTTACAGAGTTGACGAATTTACAGTTCAGTGAAATTTTGTGAATACTGTGATTATTACATTGTGGACTTTGGAGACGGTTTAGCTCTTGCAAATGGTTATGTGAATTCGTGATGTTGAGGTATAGCTTTTGTTGATCTTGAACAAATCCGCTGTTAAATGGCCGCGGCAAATTCAAACCAAGGACCTAATCCGACAACGGTCACAAGATGGCAGTTGGCGCATTGTCAATATGGTCTGTGTCCAATGAAGTCGTAGGCTTCCGTGGCCAGAGTCATGTGGCTGATCAGGGCATACCAGCCCTGAGGAAGACCACGACAGGATGGTCGAAAGTCGGCAACACAGCCTTCGACGCGGCGTCACCCGGACAGCCCAGATCAACCACATGGTCTTTGTCCGCTGGCCTTTCGAGTCTTCCAGGACTCGCGCGGTGATCGCTTTGTTGTGATTTCGATGTTACTAATTGCTTTAGAAATGCAAATTGTTGTGTGAAGAAAACATCCCCGGATGATATTTATTAAATGTATAATTCTCGAGCTTTCTGTGTAGGAGATGTGATACTACATTAAATATTGTTTTGTATTCTGCTCATTTATACTTCTTCCGCAGTGCGCATTTCCGTCATCTTCCCGCAGAATTCCCCAGTATTTTAATCTTCGTTTCGCCTAAACATCATAATATTAAACTAGTGAGCAATTTACTTGAGTAAAATCGTGTTGCTAAAATAAAAGTTAAAGTACAGTTACGAAATTTAAAGTTACTTATTCAAAACAGATTGTAATGTCTTGGTGATATTTGGTGTATATAAATTTCCAATTTTTACCTCATGGTCATTTTTTCCTCGCGGTTCATACCTAAACAGTAAGAGATAATTACATAATGTGATTTTTTTTACTTTTTTGATTTTAATATCTTCAAGGTTATAATATATTTTTTTTTACTTTTTTGATTTTTATCTTATTAGAAAGTGAGAAAGTTGTCTTTTCTAATTTGTATAATATTTTCAGCTATATGTTCACTTAACTTTATGTGAAAGTTTATATTGATGCCAGTGTTATGAAGAAAATGAAAGAATTGGTGATGTTCAGTAGTTTCACTTTGAAATTGACTGCACAATACAATCATAGTTGTAGCTATTACAATAACATAACTAAAAATATACAAAAGAATAGAGAAAGATTTATTGTGCGCTTCTTGCTTCTCCCTCAAAGTTAAGAGTATTGTAATTATTCCCTTTTGCGTTGACACATAGCTGTACTACAGAAGATAACAAATGATAGTAAATTAAATGATTTGAAAAGGTTAGTTTCATTCGTGGTAGGTGGTTTCAAGTATTCAAACTATATTCAGAATTAGTTGTTCTACTCTATTTGTTATTCTTTGTCTGAATATTTTTTTTACAATGACGCATCTCTTTCTATTCAAATCAGTACTATTGGATTATTAGTATTGAAAACCTGTAATAATTTTGTGGATTTATGTAAAAAGCATTAATGCCAATATTTTAGTTAAAGCACAAAAACGAATCGCAATTTTTCTTTAATGTTTCCTAAAGTTAACGATGTTGGTGCTTGATTAATAAATATCCTTTACCCAATTTTTGTTTAATTAAACTCAATTAACATCCTGCTATTATACATTCCTTTAATTAATTGGCTAGAATTTTCAAAATTTATGAAGGTATTAATAAAGTTTATCAAATGAAAACATGAAAGTTTTCAGTTTATGAAATTGACATTTTCTTTATTGTGAAATCCTTCATTTCATTCTAGCTTCGTTCTTGCAGAGGCATTAGAAACTCAATGGCTCATGTAAAATATTAGAAATGTTGCAATGTAATCCACACCCAACCAATTAAAGCTAAACGCCTGTGGTACATACCTGCATTTATTTCGATAGCTAGGAAAAGAATAGTAATTTGAACAGTATAGTATAGTAATGTAAGAATGTTTCAAATGGTAGTTTAAGTATATGTTATATTATATAATGTTATATTATAATATCGCATTGTCATTAACACTATGGCGAAAAAGTATGTGCAGTACGTAAGAGTAAGAGGCACGATTTCATTTACTTGTCTAAGAAATATATTTAAGTACTTTTGATTCTCAATTGCCTTCGTTGCAGCGTTACGTGGAAATTTTCCCAGGAAAATGCTATGTTCACGATGAGATTATCATCTCGAAGCTGGAACTTCATCCGCAAGGAGATGATACTATATCCTCACAAATCACCGGGATTCTTTCATTGGCAAACCAATTGCCTTGCGAGACTCAAGTAAGTAAACTTTTTAACAACGAACACACAACCGTTTTGTATATGCTGTCATCTATTTAAGTTCTAAAACAGAAATTTAAAAAAAAATGTTCAGGATGATTCAGTCCTCATTGCTCATACCCTTGGCCATGTACCTACATACCTATTGCCCTGTAATACGAGTACACCTAGTTATTCATGCGTGGAAAATAAGTGTAAACCCTATTTAAAATTTTGAACCAAAATAACGTTTTTCGTCATTGGTCATTTTTTTGCATAAAGGCAATCCACATATGGCATTAAAATCCCCTTTTGCTATTATTGCATTCTTATCTAACAAAAACGAATGAACAGAAAAAACTATTTTTAAAGTGTTTTTTAGAATACTTTATATTTATTTGCAAATACAGTCCAAATTTCGCATATTCACCTCATGTGGGGGGCCCTATAAGCGTTCAAAATGACCTCTTGCGTGACGATAGGCGCCTGCGCTGTTCGGCCTCAGTGACACGCACAACGCTGCCGGGCTGTCCCTTTTTTCTGGCGCCCCGCTTTCATTGCGCCGTAGAAGGCCAGCACGATTCACTACGATAGCACAAACGCGCTCTTTCATTACACAGCAATTTTTATTACAATGTGCCAAAGTGACAGTTCGCTAAATAAGTGAACATCACGTGTAAATCATAGAAGTATCCTTCCGCCGCGGCAGCTGCTCAGCCACGCCTCTTTGTGACGTTTTAGTTTACGCCGGCTCCCGGGAAGACATACAGCAGGCTAAGAGTAGATATTGAAATTCAATTACGTCTGTGGAAAAATGTCTTAACATGGTCTCTTGTTCAGTAAAAGAAAACTGCCACGAACATAAATAGAAAGAAAAGATTTTTCACGGGACGTTCCAATAGTGGATAGCACTGGGCGTTTTACAGCGAATGGCTCATGCACTTTTGTAGTGAAGAGGGTGGTTTATTCATAATTATAACACCCCTACTATCAACACTTAGTACTATGCTCTCACAAATGAAAAGTGACTTAATAATTGTTTTATGTGTCACTAATGTTCTGCATGTCAAGGCATTCCTTAATCTACCTAATATTTCTATTTTTATCTCTTATTGTTTGTATGAATAATAGACACATTCTTTATATTCACTCTAACCAATTAAAATATCTAAACAGTAAACGCGATCTTTTACTTGTATTCTTGCATCCATAGCTAAAGGCTTTACTAAATTTTCTACAGAGTTGTTTCCTTTACAAGCATCTACTTTTCGAATGAATATCGATTTTAAATACTTAATTGTCAATAGAAATATCTCAATGATGATGTTAACGGAATAAATGGGATGGGTATGAAAACTGTCCTGTATCGATTCATAAAAAAATGTAACTTCACAAGTATATTTATTTATCACTTTGACCAATGGGACGGAATTCCATTACATAATAATAATAATAATAATAATAATAATAATAATAATAATAATAATAATAATAATAATAATAATTATTATTATTATTATTATTATTAAATGATATAAAAACTTAACTTAGAACTTTTTGTTTGCATAGATTTAGCATCCATTATGAGCTTTAGAACAGATCCTGCGTCAAGTCTTCCTTCCCTTTGCATTTCCTCTATTTTCCTCGCGACGAATATATCTTTTTATCGCTGTCGTGAACAAGGCGCTGGCTTGTCATTTGCGTCCACTGTGGCTTATCATGGTTTACAACCGTATCATAATTATATAAAAAATAAATATAAAAAGGAAAGCACGGAACCACGAAACGCTCTCGTCCACAGCTCGCCACCTTACATCGCAGGAGCCGGCAATAGGTGCATGTCTATGCATCTCATATTCAAGACTCGATTTTAAAACAAACATAATACTTATCAAACTCAATTCAATGTAATGTTTATAAAAAAATATTTTCTCAGAAGAGAACATATCTCTGCACTCCATAATTTCAATTATTCCTCGTGCCGCTTCTTTCAAAGCCTCAAGTCTGCAAATGGTACAAGTTGTTTAGTGGTGGCCGTAAAAGCGTTTCCAACCTCACTCGTGCGCGGCGTCCACGGACGAGCAATCGGTTGGACAAATTCGGACAATGGAAGATAGTATTCGTGTTGACTGACAAATTACTGTTGGGGACGGGTGTGATACAATTTCAGTATCTTATGAACTATTAGCAAAACCTTCTTAAAAAATTACAAACTCTGTATAAGATGGGTACCGAAACATTTGAATGCAAATCAGAAGTCTTCTAGGATGGAAGCTTCTCAAAGACTTTTGGATTGTTATGGGGCAGAAGGAGACTGAATTCTAAGACGTATTCTCACATGCGATATAACGTGGGCACCACTACACTCCTGCAACGAGAGGTCTAGTGTGAAAGGGCAATCAAAACATGACTGTCCCGTCAACCAGGCAAAACCAAAACTGGTTGTCTGCCCGTAAAGCCTTAATGACTGTATTTTGGGATGCAAAAGGAGTGGTGAACTTTGATTTTCTGCAAATGCAACGAACAGTTACTGAAGCTTACTATTGAGAGCTCTTGAGAAACGTTAAAAATATCAACCGGTCGAAAAGGTGCTGAATTCAATAGCGTTCATCGCCTTCATGACAATGCAAGGCTCCATACTGCAGCTCTCATCCAATCAATATGGAAGTAATTGCACTAGACAGTGTTGGAGCATCCCCCGGACATGGCGCCTTCGGACTACCATTTTTTCGGCCACTTAAGGAGGACTTGGTTGACGAGAAATCTTCCACAAACAAAGCGCTGGAAGACTGTCCGCAAATACATACGTCAACAAAACGTTTTGAGAACGGAATGACGATACTGCCAATAAGATGGTAAAAGTGTGTAAATAATGGTGTAAGCTACGTAAAAAACTAGTTGGGATTGTTCTGAAATAATTATATGCATTGCCACACATATGCATTATTACAAGAGCAGCTTTCGATGGCTTAGCCATCATCATCAGTTGTCTGCTGTATGGAAGCCACAAAAACGACTACCTCGTTTTTCAAAACGTTTCATTTATATTTGATACACCTATAAAATTTATGACAAGCAGTCAATTTCCAAACTTGCCATGCGGGTCGAGAGAATTCTATGTTCTTTTTGTGAAATTCGTATCGAATTCTATCACGAGTATAGGTATTTTAATTTTGTCCATGTGTCCATGTTGTTTGTATTTTGTCCATTTAACATTCACAATGGTGCATTTCTTATTCCACATTTCACATTCTATGATACAATTTTATTTCCTTTCACCACACAACACAACAATCGTTGTTGTAACCACAGGCGAAGACACTAGTACATATTTATTCAGAAATATCAACTAATATTCTCTATATAATACGTCCGTTCTCCACCTCAGTGTTTTGCGGATTACAGAGTTATAAATTCTTAAGTTGTCTGGAGTATGAAAAAATAAAAAATACCAATTCAAGGAAAAGCAAGATATTTTTAAGATCTGGAGAAGTATATACGGTTACAAGTAAAATTCTAGGTACTGCTACCCTGATTTATTTTTCTTTCAATAATTTTTGTACCTTTTTGTGCACCTATTCAGGTTACACCCCATTTATACAATACTCTATAGTAATATACCCGTAGCTATGTTGATATTAAGCTTTAACAAATTCAATAACCGGCTCGTACCATTAATGACACTAATATCCAGTTTAGGTTTTAATACATGATTAACAATGGTAGTCATATTAAAGTATTTGATATAAAGTATCCTAAACGTAACGCTTACTATCAATTTTGCCACTATAATTTTATTTTATATAACGTTCTTGCCCTCAAAAAAAAAACATTCATCAAAATAGCTGCAAAAAGTTCTAGATGACGGATAGTTCCTTTCAACGATAAAAAGTCCCTGCCTTACGCTACATTCCCACATCGAATATTGGCGTTAGTAATGCATAAAACTGTTATTGTAAACACTTTAAGTGTGGCTTGTTCAGATTTACAGATACGTGTACTACTGGGCGCCCGTAGGAGCCATCGAAATGAACGTGACGAGTTCCCTGGAGTCTGCGCAGTCGGCCGCCGGGCCCGAGCTCGAGAGCATGGGCCTGCCAGTGCAGTGTCCCGTCCCGCCAGTGAGTATTCGCGGCGAGAAGGTGCTCCTTTGGCGGAAGGAACACCAAGATGTTACACAAATGCACTGACAGCACTGGACGATCTGGGAGATTTTCAAGGACCAAAACCATTTCTAGTCTTGTATATTAGGCATCAAAAACGGCTATTTAAATTGTCACATAAAAAACGAAGTAACCTTTAAATTGTGCACACAAATGTGCGCAAACCCGTCAGCTGTAGGGAAGACCTCTAACACTCTTCTTAAGCAGGTACGTTAGCAAAATATACGAGAAGAGGGGGACAATTACATAATTGCAAATAAAAATTAACAAAAGTCATAGCTGTATTTGATGAATTACTGCCGTGAAGAAAAAATAAACATATTAATTAATGTCTACTTTTTACTACAATACACGAATGTGATTGTAAAAATTAGGGTAAACCAAATTTCTTTTTTTAATTTTACTAAAAAACGCTTTAGAATTTTAGGGAGAATTTTATTCACTTTACTTTCCTAATACTTGTTAAATATCGCTTTAAAAAGCAAAAACAAAAATTAAAGTAAAATAAAATGTCTCAAGAAAGAGTCAATGTTTTAATGAATTAATAAAAAAAGTAAACTTTGACCCACAACATTGCAACGTGCTTTCATGCAAATGCTACTACATATCATTTGCCGCTCCTCCCAGTACCTTTATTCGTATTTATTCAATGATGCATTCTATATAAGATTGTAATTGCATTATTATCATAATTAAATATCAACACATTCTAACAGTTTTGATATATCATAAGGGAAGTCGAATGCTCTGACATCCAAGGCTAAGTATGTTCTAGAGTCTCACATACAGGCAAAAGTCAAATACTAGTTTTCGGACAAAGGAGGGTGAAATAATCTGAGGTTTGTTCCAAAAGAGGTCATTGAATAAGAATCCCCTGGTGGGCTGGGGTTTGAACTCGGATGTATTTTTTTTGTTATTTGTCATAATCACTATCCTACTGAGGGGTTTTGTATCATGCATGAATTAAGAAGAGCTTGTAAAAATACAGTTATTTTGAAATCACAAACACACATATCAAATTTATTAACCTTACCAACACCAAGGTACAAAATTTTCTGTGCATTACCAAGGGAGAGGGAAGGGGCGGGGCTAAAAGCTTATAGCTTAAATTTTGTGTTCGAATATTAGATAATTTTTCCAAATTAATAAATTGTATCATCAATAAATATACATGTTTATTCATTTAAACAAAAACACGTTTCATTTTCATGTTTTAGAATTAAGTAACCTAACAATATTTTTATTCAACATTAATGACAACCTATTTAGATGGATAGATCCATCCAGTTCTTGAGTGCAGAATGCCCGCGGGAGCAGGCGTGAGGCAGGCAAGATTTACGTTATCAATACATTTCTAGCATATTTCTGACAATCGTTTATTTCCAAAGTACGCAAACCAGCTTAGGTGGCTCAGGGCATCAACTATGTTACTGCAGTGCCTCTGACCAAGAGGTCCTGGAGTTTGAGTCTCTACCTAGCTCGATAGTAAGCTCGAATTCAGCAACGGTATGCAAGAGAATTCTAGCCGCCGACTGCTCTGATCAGTAGTTTGCCGTGGATAATTCGATCAGCAAATGGCGAATGCGGATGAAGTGTCCTAACGAACCGCGCGCGATCTATTCTTCTTCTTCTTTGTCCTATTCGCACCCTTTAGTTGCACACAGCACACGTGCATGTACTGCACTACCACACATTTCGGCTTAGTCCAGTTGGGGGCTTAAAGCTTATCTCGGCTGGGGCGGTGCTTCACTGGTGGGAGATACCTTCTTAGGCAATATCCAACCATTGAGGGAATATTACCGCCACTTCCCTAAAAAAAAGTATGCATTACACCTACGGGACTAATGATCATAGCAGTTGACAAAACAGCTGAAACACGAAATAATCTACCATTCAACCAAAAAAGTAGTATACAGTACACTTAAATTTTTTTAAAAAGTTAAAACATTCTTCAGTTTGAGATTCACCAACAATTTATCTACAACTTCATTCCCAAAATGAAGGGAATTAACAAAATTAAGGGCAGTAAGCAAATGTAACCAACTTGTAACTATATACAATATACCGGCCAGAGCACACCCCCAATCAGTTCGGAATACCGAGGTCCAACTCTAGCTTAGTATATATAGATATATTAGTATAATATAATAAATGTATACTATATATATAAAATTTGCATTTGAGGACTCATTCGTCAATTTCCATACACTAACACCGGCTTGCGCTCCATTATTATCCGCAGGGCGATTACCCCTTGGAATGGGCCCCGGCGGCGAGGTCGATTCTGTCGGGATCCAAAGGGCGCGGGCGCATGGTCCTCGGCTTTGACGCCTTCGACCGCGCCGGCGACAGGAAGCTCGCCTCTTGCAGGTTCTCCGTGAGCATCAAGAGGGATGACTAGCAGTAGAGAGGTCGGCGTTCTCACTATTTCAGTCCGACTAAGACGTTTTTTTTTCGTGGCAATAAAGTTCGAGACTGGTACTGAAATGGTTCTCAATCATACTCTCTTCTCCCAAGGGTGTGTCATGAAACGCCCTTTTCCCCGAAGCCTCATCCTCTACCTTGTGTATATTGTCCTCTGACCAGTCACAAGACTGTTTCCATTTCATGCCCCTTCCTTTTCTTATACACACGCATGTACTTTTACAATGTCTCTCGTATATTTTCTTATTTTATCTGCTTCTGCTCAGAGTGTATCAGCACCTTCCTTTCACAGTCTGAAACATTTTCATTTCGTTTCCTAAATTCCGTGCCGCAAAAGAATGAAAGTCAGCGTATCTAGTCAATGTAATTGCTAACATAAGAACGACACAATTGGAAAGAATAATGTGTTCATAATCTTAAAGCGAAGACATCATACTTTATTTTCAAGATTAAAAAGGTCGACATTAACATGAAATTAAAATGAAATGGTTCTACAATTCGTAGGAACATAAATGAGAGACAAAATCAAATGCTCATTCAACACAGGACCTTCTCTGCTCGGACACGCTGAATATAGCGATTTACAGCTAAGGCACAAGTTCTAAGGAAGCAATACAGAAAAATTAATAATGTTAAAACCGAAGACATTGAACAGGGTGGATTCAGTCCTTGTTGCTAATACAGGACCCGTGACAGAGTTATTCATGAGTGCAAAAGGAAAAATCTAAACCCTATTTAAAATTTGGAAATTTTTTTGGCATTGGTCACTTTTTGCCAGAAAGGTAGTTTATTTATTACATTAAATATTGTTTTCTATTGCTATTACTGTCTGCGTATCTACTAAAAAGTAAAGGAGAGTGAAAACAACTATTATTTAAATGTTTTTAGGATTGTTTATCATATTTGCGTATGCAGCCAAGATTTCGCATTTTCGCCTCGTGTAACAGGGGCTCTACAAATATAAAAATGGCATGAAGGCAAGGTCGGCATCTGCGCCGAACGTCCTCAGAGACGCGTACAACTTTGCCGGGTTGTAACTTTATTTCTGCCGCTACGCTTTCAATGCACGGAAGACGGTCATCAAGTTCCCCGACTTCGATAGCGGTTTTCCATTAATCCCAGCTCCAAAAGCGTTGGGACTATCTGAATATTAAAATTCTTAACACTTCTTAAACGCTCGTGTAAGAAGTGAGTACTGAGGATAAATTCATCTTCAATGCCATGCGACACAGTTACAGAGAAACCCTCCTTGTGAGCTACGCTACGTACATGTGAATTTACTCGGCTTACACATGCAAATTGTGCACATTAATTGTGCCAGATCTACTAAAACACGCTTCACCTTGATCAAAGAACGAATTGTCTGGTTTTCTTTGCATTTGCACAGGAAATGTCTTAAGAATTCTGAATGACGTGCATTGCATAAGGGATAAATCCCCGGCGTATTAGCAAAGAACACTGAATCATCCCTGTATTTAATAAACATGGAAAGATGAATTTAGTACTTTCCTAAAGTATCCTACAGTCATCAATAAAGGAATGAGCTATTACAAGTAAGTAAAAAACGTACGAAATAAGTTGAATTGTTTTTCTCGTTATTAGTTGAACGAAACTTTTATTTTAACGAAAATGGTGTCACGTTCACTTTTATGTATAAAAGAGAATTGTTTGAGAGTTGACAAAAAGACGACGAAGTACAACTGTGAATTTGACAATTGGGTAAGATAAAAAATTTGACATTAAATTCAGACTTGAAATTGCATTAATTACAAAAAATATTTACAATAAAAATTGCATTATTTACAAAAAATAGGTGAATTAATTTTTTTTTAAGTTACATAAATTGTCAGGTCAACTATTCTAATTGGTTTGGCTTTTGGTTGAAACGTTTCCATAATACTATTAAAATTCTTTCTAACATACCACATTGACACACAACAGTAATACGTTCCACACAATGTGAAATTATACCTTTTTTCACTTTGTAAATAGAAATGACATGTGAACTATAACACTTTGCATAACAAAAAGAATACAAATAAACTTACTCTGAAAACAAACTTAAAAAAATGTTTATATAATAATTAATTCAATGAGATTTTTCTTGTCGTGAATTTCTCAAATCAATGTTTACAATTTCCAGATAAACATTCTCTAGTAAGTGATTAGCTTTATCACAAATTGGATTCACGACTCAAAAACCTTCTCATCGAGCCATAATCAAATTAAAATTATTGACCCTCATCTTTGCAATCGAATAAAAACACAACACATTGATTTATTCGAAACAAGATGTGTTAATTTCATTGAGTTGCCCTCCGCACACAATATTTTACAACTTTAATTTTTGTAAAGAAATCTGTATTCGTTTTACGACTGAATTCGGACTTGCAAAATTTACTTAAGAAACTTAATAAATTCAATTTGGTCTAAATAAACCTGGAAGGCATCAATTAATTTTCGAAGAATAACGGTTTTCAATGCAAATTTCTTTTGCAGCGATGAATCGCGTTTAAATGAAAATGGGAATAACTCACGGCCTGCGGCCATGGTGTAACCGTTAACGTTTCAGACTGTTATTCCCAAGTTGGGGTTCAAAACCGATCGAAGCTGTTCATATTTTAAGGGCGACAAGAACCTCCGTACGCCTTCCTTCGGAGGGGAAGTAAAGCCGGCTGTCCCATGTTAGTAGATTTACTTGCGTGTAAAAGATCCTCAAGCCGAAATGACGCCTCTGAGCTAAATTCAAATCGCCTGTTTCGTCGCCCGAGAAATATCTTCTTTCTCCGCAAGTTGGTGAAAGGAGCGTAGCAAAATTTGCGTAGTCAGAATGGGCCTGATGGCCCGAGTCTCGCCACGTAAAATAAGGCATCAATTCAATTCTTGTCTCTCGGAAGTTACCGATGACCTCTGTAGACGTCGACAGTTCCGCGGTTCAGAGTGGCTTCTTCGCTGCACAAGGCGAACGTAGGTCGAAGCTGGCAAATCTTTTCGCTGTCAAACACCGCGTTCGTACAGATGCGTTGAAATATTTCCAGTCTTCTTACTCTCGCCTTGAATTCTGCATTCTATTCGGGTTTGACTCGCCACGAAAAGTCGCTTCCTCTCTTATTCAGTCCACCGTATATATTTACCAGGTGACGAACAGATATGACTTGAATCCTGTTATAATCCAATAAATAATGAAATAGAAGATTGATAATAGAATATTAAAAAAACAGCTTATGAAGCTTCTTGAATTATTTTCTCGGCCAATCTTTGTTTCTCTGCTCTACGTGGCAATCGACGTTCCTCTGTCAGAAGTCGCGAAAACGGATAGAGTTTTCGTTTTTCGGAACGCAAATTCTTGTCGGAGATCGTACTACATTTTGATTGGCCGCTGTACTTACGCTTAGGTGAGCGCTTTCACAAATCTATTCACCTTTAGTAGCGTTATCCATTTCGTAACTTCTTGTAACTTCATTCGTTCTTGCGAAAGCACGATGCAGCTTTTCCAATCAATATTTCATAATGTAACTCGGCTTTAGCGGTTACATGCAGCATTCTCTTTTACACAAATATTTATTTCTTAATCTAATATATACATTTATACATACATTCTACACACTCTCCGGTGTTAAAATTTAATCATAATTTTTGGTGCCTTTAAAAAAAATAAAGTTAATAAAATTAAAATTTGCCTATTTACGCTAAATTACGCGAAAAATACTAAAATATTTCAAATCTGTACACAACTAATTTTAAAATCTATCTTTGAGTAACATATTTCATTAAGAGGAAGAATCTCTATCTCTACTATTTTAGTAGTAGGTAGACACCGAAACAATTTGGAACTTTTGCAATTTTTGAAAACTCAGGGATCTCAACGAATATGAAACCTGCACCTATTTCTTAAACTTTCTTTCCACTATTCAATATCAAAATTTAATAAAAATCTTGGAGACATTTTGTTGAAAATTTTGAAACTGTCCCAGAGGCTTCATGTAAAGTAACCCCAAAATTAAAATATCTGTTTCAAATTCCAAGGTCGACGACATCAGCTAGAATGATTGATGAATATCAATTTGGGGGAAAATCGGCTGAACGGTTACACGTTATCGTTTTTTCGTTAAAAAAAATTATGTTCTTAATGAGATTACAAAGTTCAGTTTCTGTCAACTTACATTACAGTCTAACTTAATCTATTAAAAATTAACACTAAGCTACATCGGGGGACTACGAGGGGACTCACAGAGCACCTCAATTGATTCATTCTATATTGCTGAATATGACTAAGAATGCAGGTAACGGATATCTGTTTTTTATTCGAGTTTGACGTTCTGTATATTTACCCAGTTTGAGATTTCTGCTGGTGAGAAATTGGTTTGATGTTTAATTTGGTGTGAAGTTGCATGTTGGAGATGAACCAGAGAGGTTGGGTAATGGATCTTAAGAATTTGTTTTGGATGACTTGCAATTTTCGAATGTTATATTTGGCAGCATTTGTCCATATTGGGCAGGTGTACAGGAGAAAGGGCCTGATGATTGGTTTATATAAGGTTGTGGCATTGTTTAAAGACAGTTTAGTACTTTTATTTATGAGATGTTTAAGTTGAAGAATTTTAATTTTGGTTGCTGAACTTTGTTGTCTATGTAAGTTTTTCAGTTGAGGGTGGTGCCCATAGTAGTCCTAAGTATTTAACTGCCTTATTATTTGGAGTCCATGGAATTATATTAATATTTATATTTAATTGTATGGAAGGAGAGAAAGGTTTGAATGTTAGCGGCTGATTTGGTGGGATTGATTTTTATCTTCCCTTTTGATAAAATAATTAAAGACGTTGTCATTGCCAACAATATTATTTAATGCAATAGCAGCTTTCGATGGCTTAGCCATCATCATCAGTTGTCTGATACAAGAAGAAGAAGGGGAAAAAAAGAAAAAAAAAGAAAAAGAAAGAAAAAAACATTAACAACAATATTATGATAAAGGTTACAAATAAATTAACAATTTTTTTGGAAAATATATTTAACATTCAAGAAAACGGGAGAAAAGAAAAAAGGGGGGTTGGGTTAAGCCATTAATACTAAAGGAAAGCGAATGAAATAGAAGTAGGACACGTAAAATTTTTTTATACAGAAAAACCTAGAAATGTAAGTTGAGCCGTTCCTTACCTGCTGGATGGAAGCCACAAAAACGACTATGCGGAGTCGGGCGAGCCGAGGGGGTTAAGTACCCGGCCGTGGGGTGGAGGAGGGCAATGGCCTGGGTGCGGTGCCGCTGTCACTGTGCCGCCCGCGGCGGCTGCCTGGATGTGTCTAATAGAATTTAGAAATGAGAAGCACTATTGTTTTTTTTTCATTTAATAATTAACAAAGAAAAACAAAATTCACGTTCCATACTTTCTATTTTACATTCGCCTTTCTTTATATAATGGCATTAAACCAAAACCACCCACGTTTTTCTTTTCTCCCGTTTTCTTCGATGTTTAAATATATTTTCCAAAAAAATTTGTAATTATTGTAACCTTATCATAAATCTTGTTGTATAATGTTTATCCTTTTTGTTTTTTTCATCATCTTGTACAGAGACAACTGATGCATCATGGCTCTAAGCCGCACGAAAAGCGCTATTGCATTAAATAATATCTGTTGCAGATGACAACGTCTTTAATATTTATGAAAATGGCCAAAGAAAATCACACCACCCAACAACCAAATATCGCCCTTTGATTCTGAGACCAGACTAAATCTTTGAAGATGTTTTGGAGCATTTGCTATAAAGGATGGATGAGACATATAGATTGCAGTGTCATCTGCAAATTGGGCTATTTGGGTTAATCTGGAGGTAGGAATGTCCGCTGTGGAGAGGTTGAATAGCAGTGGGGAGAGGGGGGATCCTTGTGGGACTCCTGCTTTTATGAGCAGTGGGTTTGAGGTGTGGTTCTCTACTACGACTGAAAAGGTTCTGTTTGTGAGGAAGCATTTATTGATTTTAAAGAGGTATATTGGGGTTCCAAATGACGATAGTTCATGTATTAGTCCTTACTGCCAGATTCGATCGAAGGCTTTTGTGTTGTCGATGAATACTGCTACTGAGTGATGTTTTTTTTTTGGAATGATGTATGAAGGTATTCAGTGATGCGTAAGAACTAGTGCGCTGTGGATACTTTATTGGTGAAGCCAAACTGAAAAGAAAATATGTGATTTTGTTTTCAAGTACTTATTTAATCTTGCAAGGATAAGTTTTTCGAATATTTTTGCTAATGATGGAAGTAAACTAATGGGACTATAGTTTAGGAATGGGAATGATTAAGGAATGTTTCCAGGTTGAAGGAAAACATTCCCAATTCATAGGGATGAGTTGAATATATTGGTGATATAGACAATAATGATTTGGAGTAAATATTTTAAAATGATACTATTAACATTGTCATGACTGGATCCGTTTTTATTTGGGAGAGTTCTAATGATTTCTTGAGGTGATGTGTATTTAATGTTTTGGGGTATATTGAAATTGGGGGAGGGCATAATTTTTGATTTGGGAATGATCTGGATGGGGAGAAGAGATGTTGGGGGTGAATTTCTTGGCAAAAGTGATTTATTTTCTTGCAGGTCCCTTAAAGGGTCAATTCTATTTTAAAGAGGAAAACCATAATCGTGAGACTGACTAAACACGTTTTTTGTCTGGTTACATGTTCAGATTTAGATCACTATGCCCTCGTTTGCCACTGGGCTCTTGGGAAATTGGTTCTGCACTTGTTCTCGTTGCACTTTGAAGAACTCGCAGCGTCCTTGGCCGGCAGATAGTTACTGATCTTATTTAGTGACCATTAACATTGTCATGCAGCATTATTCCACTTAACATGTGAGGCTGATGCGATGGGGGTACAGGTATCCTCTGATCTGGTTGATGTTGTTCTAGTAGATGATCTGGAATGTGTAGGAATGATGTTTCACGGGCGTCGCCAGCGTAAGTGCCAAGAGCCATGGTAAGCGACCTTCATTTTGTCTCGGTCGGGTAGACCTGAGCGACGGCATCTACAATACACTGGCGAGTGCCAGCGTTGTCGGTAGAAAATGTTGCACTAATTTTTTAGAATATTAGCACTTCACCATTAGTAAGTGTTCTTGATAAGTGTTACTGTAGCACTATAACTTTCACTGGAACACAGAGCAGAGTTACGAGGCGAACGCAACGCTGTGCCCGTTGGTCTGTACTGTACGACTGCTCGCAGCGGCATGTGATGCGTTGCGTTGTTTTGCCGTCAATCGATTTCTCGGTATCAAGGACCCACAAAACATGGATTCTGGCTACATTACGTGTTAGAGAAATTTGGTCCTATATTTAACGACTGGATGTATCCACTTTCTCCTTACCCGGGCCCGGCAATATGAGTTTTGTGCCTAAAATTCACCGTTTGCCGACGCACGATTACAATACTTTCTCTTCATACGTTAATAAGTGCAAGAAAGTACACATTTATAGCTGTTTTTGAGAAAAAAAATTAAAAATGTCCGGAGGCCTTCATGTAAAGTACCCCCAAATTTTAAAGAATGTTTTTCATAACCTCAAAGCTTCGACTCGAGTCAGAGGATTTGTCGACTTGAACAGGGGTTTCTTCAATTAGGAAAAAAGCCTACGTATGGTTTAGCCGAAAGTGGTGTTCACAGACGGATGCCGTCAATTGGTTTTTCTATATCAACTACCTTAAAACAGGGATTCTAGCTATACCACATGTTATGGGATTTTTTTTTAATTTTAGCAACGGGATTTATCCACTTTTGCGTTATCAACGCCAGCAATGAATTTTTTTCTGCCAAAAATCCATCGTTTTTTTCTTGCAGCATTACATAACTTTCCATGTATGTATTTACTCCGTATATACGTATGTATACGGGAAAGTGAAAATCAAATCTGTACTATGTTTACTGATGCACATAATTTCCTGTACTTCAGGAACAACAATTTCTAGTTTTCCAACGTTGCCACCCTCGCATTTTTGATACTTTTATTCATTATTCAACTCATTTTGTTGAAATGGTGGGGAAGAGATTTTGGAGATCCGTAGATATTTTATTTGTAAACTTTACTGCTAGAAATGCAATTTTACATTTTAAAGCTCACACTTTTCCTTTATCATTTGACAACACAACTTTTTTAAGAATATATAAGTTTTCGAATTACACAAGACAATATTCATTGAGTAGCTATAAAATATGTAATATCAGATATGGTTATTGAGAATTCTCAATCTGCTATGTAGTTTTATTCATTTTCAGGGAAGTTACCCCATCGCCTGGGACCCAAAGGCGATAGATATCATACCCTCGTGGGCTACGTGGGGACGATTCATCATGGGCGTCGACATTTTCGACCACATATCGTCCCAGAAGTGGATGTCCTGTGAATTTCACATCTACATTCGCAAGCCTATTAATCAGTAGATGCACAGTGTTGTGTTCGTTGTAACAGGTAAATTTTAAAAATGTACGTACAATTGTTTATACACTATTGATTTGTGCTTTCACATTATACTAAACTATGTGAGATATTTTTGTACCGAAAATGTTAATATTTTTATTGATACATTATGAGTTTTATTATATAGGGTGTCTGAAGAGAAAACGTCGAAAATTGGAAAATAAACTCTTAAACAATTTTAAGCATTTTTGTCTAATAAAATTCTTGAATATTCTGAACGGCTGAGCACCAATAAGCACTCAACTGTTGGTTTGAAAAAATGCTTTCCAGGCCAAAGTTTTCATTGCAGAAGCATAGAAGCACTCCAAAACCATAAATTATTATATACAAAAGAAATTAATACATTTGTTCAGAAAGAAAAATTAACCGCGAAATAAAAGCAATCGAATTGTGTAAATTGGGTGCTTTTCGATTCATGGGTATTCATTTCTTTCTCGACAAATATATTAATTTCCTTTATAAATAATAAACAATTTACATGATTCTGGATTGTTTTTGTGCTTCAGCAATGGAACTTTTTCCTAGAAAGTATTTCTTCAAACCACCTTGAGTGCTTATTGAGGTACAGCTATTTAGAATATCCCAGCAGTTTATCAGACAAAATTTTCTTAAAATTGTCTTAAGAACTTATTTTCCAAGTTTCGACAATTCTTGCCCGGAAATTCCGTATATAACATAAACGTAGTCAGTAATACGGTAATAATGACGCAATCCAAACATTATTGTAAAACTCTTGTTTGTCGATTATATTAAGCAAATAAAGTATTTTAATAAAAGTGTACATACTTTTAAATGTTTTAAACAAAAATTCTCATTGCAAAATAACCAATTTCTTTGCTATTTAGTAAATGCTTTCATTGTCTCTAAACATCAGATACACATTTTGATAACTTCCAAAAGTCTTAGGTAATAATTGTTCTCAACTAAGACAGTTTACTCCCAAAACTTTGTTACACACTGCTGAAGTGTTGGCGCTTTCAACGACGAAGAAAATTTCCCGAACTCCGAAGCCAAGAGCTCCAAGGAAGTGCCCGAACTGTTTAGCGATGTCATGGAAACTTTATCAAATTGTCAAACTTTTACCAAATCGTTAAATATGCGTAAAGTTAATTCGTAATATGTGTCTCGAATTTGATACTTAACTGTTTTCTAAGAATACTAATTTTAGCAGTTTTACCGATATCATTTTCACAAAACGCTACAGAGTTCACATTTTTTTACACCTTTTCAGCGTGCCTTTAAGTATTCTTGAAATTCATTCATAAAATGCACTAGTGGGAAATGTATGTATAAACTTATAATTCGCGGAGGTGCAGACGGAATCGGAGACGGAGGCGCAGATGGAAAGGAGGAGGAGGCTGAGGTGTACGCAGAAGCGCAGGAGCCGGTGCAGGCGGAGACGACAGAGAGGCGGAGGCATAAGCAAGTGCAGGCGTTGGCAGTCACGGAGGCGAAGGGTGAGGCAAAGCTTCATTTTAAACAGATGAACTTTATTTATAATAATTTACTTTGCAGCGAGACTAAAACAACAATAAAAGCTCAAAGGCAAATTTCAAAGTGATCACCGAAAATGAAATACAGATAATGAAAGCGATTGACTGTATAATTTTCCTTTTCAATCTTTCGCCTGAAACGTATTTTCGTCAGCGACAAAGGTAAATCAGAGAATGTTTCAGCTTGTGAATGCAATGAGTATTATTGGCGGGAGAGCCATTTAAATCCCTTTCAACTAGCAAATTAGCATTTTTGTTCCTTTTCTCATCTCTGTAATGTAATGAAGCAGATAGAAGCCCCCACACGTTCTCCGACACAAGCCCCAACGCCTCTGTTTCATGCGCATGTGGTTTCGTTAATCCGTATATCGACAGACACAACGTCAAAGAAAATAGCTCAGTGATGTGTAACACGAGGCACAGCCCTTTACGAGAATACATAGAGGCAAATGTAGTTGTCTGCACAATGCCAAATCCACAGACGCCACACTTGCAATCACCTGGGGGGGGGTAGAATATTCCAGGTCACGTGCCATTACAAGAACAGCTCTGAGCACACACAGTTTGAGGCAACGGGTCGTCTCTTATTGAAGTTCATAGATTCGTTTCGTAGTAGACCTTCCATTGTCGAAGCAATGTTTTCTAGGCGCAAAATACAGATTTTACAGCATGATATCAATATTAAACCAGCCATCTAAAAGCTTTTTTTCAATTCAATATATGTTACAACAATTCATGAGACATTATTTTCCATTCAATTTTCCTGTAAATTGTTTTTTGAAGTGAATCAATATTATACAGAAATAAAAATCAGCTCAAATGCATATTCCATGGATGAGCAAAAGTTCAGTTTTACCGGCAAATTTATTTCTACTGTTCATTTAATATGGTACATTTGTATTGATGATTAATTGATTGTGAGTGATTCCGGACGCGTCAACTAATAAGATCATTAGCCCCGTTAACGTAGAGCCTTTTCCCAGGCGGAGGCGGTGGTCTTCTCCCGCTGGATGGCACGATCCGGCGCCAACCTACCGCCGGCTAGGGGGTTTCCTCTACCAGGTATCTCCCACCAGCGGGACACCGCCCCATGCGGGACAGGTCTAACTTCCCGCCCGGTCTCCCGGCATGTGAGGTAGTGTGGTGCATGGTAGTGAAAGAAAGGGGTCCGTGGCCCGGTAGGGTACTGCTCCGGCATTTGTCTAGTGTTGATCAGAGAAACTACGGAAAACTACCAATCAGAGCAGCTAAAATTCTCCTCCAGACGGCGACTGAATTCGACCTAGCTGACAAGCAAGTGTCGAAAATCCTGCCAAAATCGGGGCTCGAACCTAGGACTTCTCAAACAGAAACACTGGAGTGACATGCATATGTAATATTTTTATATGTATGGAGAGTTAAGACATATGTACTTTATGTTGTGTTGGAATCTGTATTACATTCTACAATGAATACACGTAATTTTACAAGAGTAATTTCGAACTCATATCTTGTTTAATTCAAATTCAAAAACTAAAACCGAGCACACTAAAAAGAAACTTTCTTTTTCTCGGATTTCGAACACTTACTTCATAGATAGGTCGAATTCAGACACTTTTTTAAGAAGCCTTATAATGCTGGTTCATATGATTGGTACTTTTCTACGATTTCTCAATAATACCAGGCGAATTCTCAAGCAGTACCCTTACGAACCCGCCCCGGACAGTGCTCTTCCCTCCAACTTCATCCGCTCCTCTCACCTTACACAAACATTAAGATACAGCTTACTACACATGCCACAAAATCAGTCGGAAGATTAGAGCTTATCCATGCTGGGGCGAGGCTTCACTGTGAGAACTCGTACTCGACAGAAGAAAAGGGCAAGCCGACGTTTATGTCGTCGGCTGATCTTTACGGCGGAAGATCAATGCTACCTTGCTACCTTCCAGATTATAACACGCACTATGCATAGGGAAGTAAAGACCATAATAGTTGACGCGCCCGAAAACACAAACTTTTCTCAAATTCTCTCTCACCCCTTCCCCCTCTCTCCCTCACTCCCTCTCTCTTTAGGATCACTCACCCCCTCTCTCTCTCTCTCTCTCTCTCTCTCTCTCTCTCTCTCTCTGCCTCTGTAGTCAAAGCCGCCGGCGCCAAAGGGGCGAATGGAGCGAAGGAAGAAGCACGCGCGCAGTGTCGCGGCGTCTCGCACGCGTCCTTCCCGGTGCCGCCCCCTCCCGCTCCCGCTCCCCACCAGAACCGCGCCTAAACAGGTTCGGCGGGAGCGCGCGTGAAGAGCTCGCAGCGGCCAAGAGAGAGCACTCAGGGCGGCGCTCTCAGAGAGAAGCGGAGAAGAAAAAGGGCGGGGTTTCTGACGCCAACGATGCTAGAACAAATGACTCGCATTCAAGAAACATTCATTTAAATAATTCAAATAAAACCGTAATTTTTTTAACAAGTAATGTCTCTACGACTACTCCAGAATGTATACATTTCTGCACGTTATCGAATGCAGTAATGATGACGATTCCACAAGCTGTGCGAGAATATTATTCCTATGTTGCTCGTGTCGCAAACGATCGTCTTCGACTTCTCTCACCCAATTCCGGCACCTGGAAATTAAAAGAACGTTGTTGAAACGTTTTACGTCCGCTTGAGCTTTCAGCATCTTGTTTTCTTTGAATACTCGTATCTCTCCTTTGAAGAAGCTTTGCTTACTTTTGCTGAGAAGCGTGAAATGAAAGAAAGAAATGTTTGTTTTTTTTAACAAAAATAACACACCAGAGTGTTCACTATTTGACTACAACCTACACTGTGTTACATTGAGATATGTTTTCAGAGACTTCAGGAACATACCTACAAAAATTTTTCATCACACGGGAATCATTCCATAAGCCAAAGTAACTTATATCTTGCAAGGAAGCTTCAGTAATTGTTTCACTCCCTTTACTAGAGAATATTAGAAAACGCTTTATCCATGTTACTTTCATCTCGGTGAACGCCAAGTAGCACACATGTGATGGTCCTGGCTAGTTATTTGTCGTCAATGTAAACAGATGTAATATTTCAATGGAACATTTCAAGAGAGTTTCAAATGTTTGTACCTCTATTTGATTTAACATGCAACACGTTCGGACGATAAAACATTATAACAATCAAATATTAAATAGCCTTCCTTTTCTCAGCTGGCGTCCTTTCTTGGGAATTATTTTTAAATTAAGGACTTTTCCAGATAAGCTCAATAGAATTCTAATTCAAAATAGAATTTCATACAAGGATTAACATTTAAAAAATAAAATAAACTTGAAAATAATTAAAAAGTCTTGGGAGCTTTTTGGGCGGGCGAGCTCCGATCTGGTTTGTGTATTGAAGCCCCTCGAGACGTGAGTGCCCTCTCTCTGCTTGTCACTCCGCCTCCACTCGGCGGCCACGCTGTCTCAAGGGTGGGACCACCCAACACCACCTCGTATCTAGGTGGTGTTGGACCAGCACACTCGCCATGTCAAGTAATATAATGTTGTAAGACAAATGTGCGTATTTCTTGAGACCATCCCAAACTTCACCCTTCTCCCCTTCCCCGTCTCGCGTTCAAAAGTACGAAAAGATTGACATCATTGCATCGACCGCTTAGACCTTGGGTTTCCAATCAATGGTGTATCGACACCCTTGAAGTCGATGATAATCAGGGGGTCAATTGAGGTCTACAGCGGAATATAAACAGGTAATTGATAGGTATAACCAATCATTATTTACAAAAAATATTAAATAAACTTGATAATTCATTTGTTACTGTCACAGAGCAACAAAATTTATAATAATATTAATTACAAATTCTCTCTCGCTGATGTAACTAGTTCACCGCACCAGCCCTAGGAAGTAAGAGGCCCTTAACAACAACCCGCCGCGGATGGATATCGGCAGAGAATAAAACAAACTACACATGTTTTCCGCTTAGTTTCGCCGCTCAGTTTTATTTATGCAAGAAAGATTGAAAACTCTTTATTTCACGTTTATTGCAGATAGAAGCCTCATTTTGATTTTCTGCATCGGGACATTCGAGAACCGGTCTACACAGTTAGTTAGGAAGTTTAGAAAACCCAACAATTTTATATACCTTTTCATAAGTATACCTGGTACCAACATACAAAAAAAACTAAAATCTATAATAGACCTCTGTGTAACTAAACAAGAAACTTCACTCAAAGTCCAAGATGTTAGAGTGAAACGGGGAGCCCAATGTAGCGATCATTGTGTGGTAATTGCTAAAATATTCATACCATTTACATTGAAAGGCACAGATGAAGAAAATAAGGAGAGATTTGTCATGAAACTTACCAAATACAAATTAAGCTGTCTTTTCGATGAAAGTACAGCATATCACTACAGAAAAAGGCTTGAAACTAAACTATTGGTTAACCACATGCCAATAGAAAAAGAATATGAACACATAAAAGAATGTATTCACCAAGCCGCTGAGGACGATTTAGGTAAATTAAAACCGAAACAGTATTGGCGGGACACAAGTCTAGAAGAAAAGATTAAGAGGAAAAGAGAACTGTATTTAAAATGGCTTAGTGACAAGAAAACCGAAACTAATTTACAGTACAAAGCAATGAGTAAAGAAGTAAAACAAGAAGTATTATCAAGGAAGAATAAATTATGGCCTGCTAAATGCGATTATATATAACAATTCATAAGTGGAGCACGGAGCTCAGAAGCCTGGAAAGTAATTAAATCTATTAAATCGAATGAGAAAAACAATATCGCATTATCAAACATTGGAATCAATAAATGGAGAGAGTATTTCGAAAAACTGCTTCTAGAAAACAGAAACTTCCAAACACACAAGGAAGTAAAATTTGAGCAAAGGGTAGATCTGACAATTCAAGATTTAGAAAAAGCACTTAAGACAATGAAATCCAATAAGGCACCTGGTCCGGGAGATATACCGGCAGAATTACTGAAATATGGTCCCTATAAACTGCACCAAATGCTCAAACACATGTTTTCACAAGGTGCATGAATAGAAAAAATCCTCCTCGGGAGTGGCGTACGTCTTACCTAACACCAATCCATAAGAAAGGAACTAGAGACAATGAAACAAACTACAGAAGAATAGCAGTTATTGGATCTATAGGTAGGCTGTATAGCAAAATAATACGAAATAAAATAGAAGAAGAGATAAAAGGAAAAATAGGAGAGGAACAAGTGGTTTTACCTGCGGCAGGTCGGTCATTAGACCAATAATTACATTAAAACGAAACTTATAGAACAAGAGAACAAGGAAGGGTAGGGACGTTCATCGTGGGTTTCATTGATCTTCAGAAGGCGTATGACAATGTACCGGTTGCTAGAGTATGGGAAGTAATCGATGGATTCAAATCAGTTGAAAACTTAATGGAGCCACACATAAATCTATTACGAATAACACCTCTCAGTTAAGACTCACAGCAGACTCTCGGAACCATTCCCAGTCAGCAAGGTCTCGTCAGGGTTGTTGCTTTCCCCAACAACTGTTAAAATGATATCTGCATCAAATTTTACAGCAGTGGCAGAAACAAATGCAGAGTAATGAAAATGGACGATAGGAGAGATAAAGTGTTTCCACTTCATATTTTGCTGATGACCAGGTAGTAAATTGCAGAAGTATGCAGACATTGAGTTTCATGATCCGTAAAACTCTATGTAACACTTTTAAAAGCAGACTTAATATTAATATGGGACATATTGAATACTTGGCAGTTGGCAAAAATGAAATAGATCTTCTTGTGGAAAATGGAGAAAAAATGAAAGTAGTAAACAAATCTAATACCTGTTACTTTTAACAATCAGGGAAATAGCCATGACAAAAATTCGAGAGACGAAAGCTTTATAAACTTTTCTTATGGAACAAAAACTCACACAACACTAAAAGACGTCTTTACTCCTCGCTAGTTACAACATAACGGTTCAGAATTGGCAGATCGATAAAAGAACAGAAAGGGATAGCTGCAGGCCCTTGAAAATGGACTACTGGCGTAGAAAGTTGCTTTTTGGTTTGAGTGTCAGGACGCTGACAGACATCAGAACGACGACCATAAGAAAGAAAATGGATGTCAAAGAAATCTATCCTGACGGAAAAGAGAAAAAACCAAATCGTCTGGTACGGTCATTTACGCGAATGACAGACGAAAGATGGCCCAAAACGAGTCCTGAAATGGGTGCAAAAGCAGAAAGGACAGAACGAGAGGGAAGACCAAGAACTTGCATGCAGCAGGGAGCAGAGCGTATGACGGCAAGAGAATGCCAGATGATCTATGCGTCAATGAGAGGCATGGAGACTGAGAGCGGAAAACCAGGTCGACAGCTGCTAGAGCAACTCCGTACTATATTATATATATATATATATATATATATATAATATATATATATATATATAATAATAAATTTTAACTATGTATTGACAACGATATTCTCTCGTGGAAAAAATACTTCCTTCAACACATACCGGAGTAATGCCAGTCTTGGAAGGTGAAAAACGCTTAACATTTTGTAACCATTGTAGAACAATGAAAATTAGACACTTGATTATTGAAAATCTAAATATTTAAGAAAATACTAGTGTACAACATTGTAATTATTAAGACATTTACTGGCAGATATATGCGTATCTGCTTTCTCGTATACGTACGTATATACGAATACATAGTATAAAGCTAAGTAATGCTGCAGAAAATTGATTTCGAGAAGTCCTTCCGTCCATCTGCCGAAAACATACGTAGGCACTGCAACTTTGTTCAAAATCTGAAGCCTGTCGGACATTTTAATTTTTTTCACGGCTCCAAATTTTTTAATATTCTTGTATGAATAGAGTAAAACAGACTTATAAATGTGGTCATTAGCGACACAATGCAACCGTGCGCGAGGCGGGACTCAAACCCGCGATCCCTCGGTCCGAGAGCACTACAGCACAACTGCCTTAGCGATCTCGGTCACCGGATCGGCATAAAACATTGGAGATAGATATTTTCTTGAAATAAAATGTGTTCTCCATAGTGAGATCTTTTATTACGATCATGTACACTTCTTTGAAAAGTGTTGGTAGTTTTCGCGCAATATTACGAGCAATATGCTTTTACAAAAATTGAAAGAGCACTTCAAAACGGCGCCAATTTTTTCATTGATCCTTTAGTAGGGTATAGCGTAATGTACTCTATGAGATGACATAAACGTAATATTGCTCTATTCTTTTGTTTTTTCAAAAATTACAAAAAAATAACTTGACTCTTACGTCGTTAATTTTTACATTAGCGGCGATTTGTTCACAAAATTGTATTTATAGATAGATGTGCTTTAAATAACATCATATAATGTTTCTCGAACACTCAAACGTTTTCTGTGAAAACGATCTCAAAATTTCACATTTACAACAAACATACGATTTTCTTAAAAACTGCTCTAATTTTTTTCTTCGATCATTTTACGCATATAGTGCTAATTGCCCTCTTTGAGATGAGACAAGTTTCATTTTGCTGTATTATTTTGTTTCTTCAAAAATTACACAAATGTATTTTTTAATTTCTCATGCCGTTAATATGCACATCTCCAGCGATTTGTAAACACTACTGCATTTGTGAGTAGAATTGTTTCAAATGAATTCCAATCAAGTTTTTCGAAAACTCGAAAAAATTCTGTGAAGAAGAGCTTCAACTTTCAAATTTACAGTAACGCTTGAACGCCATTTTCTTAAAAATGTATCCAGATGGGAATTGCCATTTAGAGCGTGGATTACTTTTCAATAGTATTCTTAAAATAATATTTCTATTGTATGTAAACCGAAAAACTGGGATATCAAAAAAAAAATGTACCTTCGGGCGGCGATAGACGGTAGCTGGTAAAAGTATGTTGCAAGACAGAAAAGCAAAACCTAGAACACTAACTAGTACGAGAAAGTCAGAGCCATTCTGAAGCAGCACAAAGTATGTTTAAAGGAATCGGTGAATGGAACCGGTTGGGAATCCCTGAAGTGTTGTATCATAGTATTACAAAAGCTCATTAAAGATTACAATTATTTTATCCACTTTTATCTACTAAGCATCTATGACTCAAGTTGCTTCTGAGACATTAACTTACTTTAAACATATCCGATATGACCCTAAACTAAAAAGAAAGTTGATCCATGGATTACTTATGCCCCTGTCAAAAAAGGAACGTAATGCAATTAACGTAATAAATGTAACTTCAAATTAGCGTCTCCCCGTAGCACATCACACACAGTTTTTAACTCTTTTGACGTTAAATAAATAAATAAATAAATAAATAAATAAATAAATAAATAAATAAATAAATAAATAAATAAATAAATAAATAAATTCTTACACTATAAGAAACAAACGCTTTTTCCGCGCCTTAAAAGATTCTTGTCTTCCCAAGGCATTACCACCACCACACAAGCTCAAAAACTTCAAGTGGAAAACTACAAGAATAATCCGCGTCGCCAGGACAACTATTCTATTATTTTCACAGCTCTCTGAGAACCCGTAGCAAAAGCTTCCGAATATCTGAGAACTGCCTGCGGTCATTGACGTAGCGAGTGGCAAACACTGCGGACAGTCGGAGGAGATACACAGTGTGAGATAGGTCGAGGTACGGTAGGGAAAATTACGATAAAGACGGGGACGGTAGGGGCAGAAATTTTGGATGCTAGATTGTAAAGTCGGAAATCGAAATGGGCGATTGAGGAGTGGTATGACGGGGATGGTACACGAGGGGTGATAGCATCGAAGATGATAGGGACGAGGATGGAAGAGACGTGCATGGAACGAGTGTGAGCGGTAGGAGCATGGATCCTGGAACGCGGACGGTAGGGAGCGTGGAAAATAGCGGCGTGGATGGTAGGAGTGTGGAAGGTAGACGCGAGGAAGGGGCGTGAATGAGGAAGGGCGTAAAAGGCAGAGGGCGAGGAGTGTCGCGCCGAAATGAGTAGGAACGGAGGTCACGACTGGATGTGGGTGTGGAGTGGGACGCGGGGTCGCACCGCAGGACGTGTTGGCCTATCCGCAATTGCGACTCCAGGGAATAAAACAACTGAGGAGACGCGCGACCCAAGTGCTGCGAAGGGCGAGCCGTCAACGCCGCACGCGGCTTAACTCCCTTCCGCCGCCCCTCCCCCTGCCGAGAAAGAAGACAGACGCGGCGCGAGGGCCATTTCATTTATATTTTATTTTGTGTGAGAGATGAAGAGGGCGGGAGCTGAGGCAGGCGCCCGCCATGTTTATTTCATGGTGGCTGAGCTTCGCGTGATGGGGTGGGCGGGAGCTGCCGCCGAGATTCGCGCAGAGCCGCGCCGGCGCGACGCGCACCGGAGCTGCCACGCGACGATCGACTTCGTTCCCCAGTGTCGAAGCGTCGAGCAGTCGAAGAGTGGATGGGGACCTTTCGAAATGTTTGATCCTGCTTTCTGGAATAAAGTGAAATACTGAGCTCGCGGAAAATTTCAGGACTTCAAAGTTGGGATTTATGTATTCACGTGGAAAAGGCGATCTAAGGAAAGATTGAATTACTTTCGAGGCTCTCTTCCGTTATTGAAAAGGTCAAGGCTTGCTTCGTGAAATAGGTGGTGCCATTGCATTTTTTAAAAATATATTACATTTCATTATAACATATTCATGTTTTACAATTAAAATATTTCTGAATATTTAAAAATAAAAACACACTGACAATAAAGTATTGTGTCCTTTAAAAAATATGCAGATGTTTTAGACAAAAGAGCTTTCTTAATATGTGCCTTACTCCGTTGACTCACTTACAAGGAAAATGTTACGGAGCTTACCTCACTTACCGCAGCATAGACTTATTCATTCTCGATGCACCATATTTTTTGTAATATAAATAATTTTAAAATGTCCTTTATTAAGTAAACTTATTGCGGAATTTTTTATCCTGAATGCAATGCCATTGCCTAGAAAGAGCTTGATTTGCTCCCAAAATGTGATTTCACGATTTAAAATGTCATTAAATTTTCATCGGAAATAAGAGCATGCTCGTTGTTTTCGCATTTGAATGAATATGTAGCGCCTAATGAGTGCGCTGATGCACACGTAAATTCAGCCTTTCCACAAAGTTAAAATTCCAATGACAGGTCAACAACTTCAACTTTTTGTTACCACGAAAAACTATTATTATTATTTCCATTTCATGTCATTTGTTACCTAAAAAAGACACTTTTGGATAAAACATTTTAAACAAATATATTTTGAAAAATAACCATTGTTTTGACCACTTTTTAGGGTTTTTGGTCACGGAGTCACCCAGCAACTGCTAATTACAACTAGTCACCTAGAATTTCATTATTCAACAAGTACCATCAATATTGTGGGGTGGCAAGTCGTTTCTCGACCATCAGTAGTCAATTAGGTCCGTCCTGGGGAGAAGCTTGGGTGTCCGTTTGGGAAATGTGGATACTCGAAACTTAGAAGCCGGTCTGAGAATTTGCTCGGGTTGTGTATTCGCGTGTATCTGTCTGGACTACCTGCCGCGTACGTTTGACTCAATCACTCAACATTTATTACTCGCTAGAATACTTTTAAATACTCACTAGTATACAAGAATGCACATAATGCATGCCCTCTAGTGTGCATCGCTACGCCTCATCGCTTCTGGAACCAAAGAACATTGGGGTAGAGTGTGTCCAAAGAGTAGTTTTCAAGCATTCTTAAAAATACTGGAAAAGGACCTGTCCCAGACATGACAAATTACAACACTTATTTTATCTTTCTAATACACACACTCTCTCTCTCCCATCCATTTTTCTATCCTCTCTCTGTCTGTCTGTCTGTCTGTCTCTCTGTCTGTCTCTGTGTCTGACTCTGTCTGTCTGTGTCTGTCTCTGTGTCTGTCTGTCCCTCTGTCTGTCTCTCTGTCTGTGTACAGACGCTCTGAAAGGTACAGACGGGCGGAGAGAGAGGTGTTTCTTCTGATCACTGACAGCGATAGCACCTCTGCGCGCAGTCAACAGAATTTATTTCCTGATTTCGGACATTTTTGAACGACAGAGTTCCCAGTTCAGATAAATTTAGGTGCCGTATTTGGCTTTAATTTAGTGAAAAAAGCAATGATACACTAAATTCATCACGTTTACGAGTCCATTGATTTTATGATGCACCATCTCCGCGTGCAACGCTGCCAGTATTCGACTTATCACGCGGAAGTGACTACTACCACCGCCTTTTGCCGTCAATACCAGAGGGGCATTGTTTGGTTGCATCAACCCGGCCAGCTGAGCTACGCTTGTCCCCTGCCACCTGCGTCGGCGAGGGTTTCCAACCGCGCGCCCTTGGTCCAGCCGCCGCACAAGCTGCAGTGATCTCCAAAGTCGTCCACCTTTCAGGGAAACCATTCAGCCCAGCGGATCAATGGACTCAGCTGCTACTACGGTGACGGTATTAATGAGCTTGACTGTCAGCTCTCAACTGACCCTCAGGCATCAAAGTAAAAGGGACTTATGAATTCACATTTTCATTTCTCAATTTGTGTTTTTTAAGAAACGAAAAATTCTCAGTGGCGCTTTGGCTCTTAAGAAAGAATCAGCGAAAAATCTTGTAATTTTAAATACAAGAATTTACTTTGTGTTTGGTTTTAATTGTGGAGAAAATCCAACGAGCTCGTAGTAGGCCTATTATTATTATTATTATTATTATTATTATTATTATTATTATTATTATTATTATTATTATTATTATTAGCGTATAGGCCATTACTGACCACGCTACACGATTAACGTGTGTAATTCTTCCAGGATCAGCTTTTCAGCGGTATCCTTTGATTACAACAAGGTTGTTACGCTTTGAAGTGTGAATTATGAGATGAAAGGATGATGATGATAGGTGAAGGGACAATCACTAATATGATCATGTCTACGCAGGACTCGAACCTGCAGCCTCCTCGGCACAGACGACGGCTGCTGCAACCGTCTGCGCCACGGGGCCGACATTATTATTATTATTATTATTATAATTATTATTATAATTATTATAATTATTATTATTATTATTATTATTTATTTTCTCATTTCATTGGTACATTTAAATGGATTATTGTACAGATTTACAAAATCAAAGCACAATACATCTATTTTTAAAAGAATTCATAGTACATCATTTCCCATGAATATCCGGACTATCTTTGTTGTTGAGATAATTACTGCTTTCTGCATAAGTTTGTGCATGTCTACCTTCAAACCTAGCTGCTTGAGATTCCACATCAGACACTTAGGGATGACTCTGGTGCTTGAAACAATTATCGGGACGATGTTGACTCTTTTCATATTCCACTGTTTCTTAACGGATTCAACAAGGTATGTGTATTTACTCATTTTCTCAGTGTATTTACTTTCAATAATACCTGTATTTGGGATTGAAACATCAACAAGCATGATATATCTTTCACACATGTTAATCACTGCCAAATCTGATCTGTTGTGAATCATTGCCTGGTCCGTTAAGATAGTTCTATCAAAAAAAAGTGCCACTCTTGGATCTCCAGAACACTCACAGGTTACTACTTGAAGTACGGTACCTTTTCTTCAGTCAAAAGACATTTCTGAGCCAACGCTTGATGTAAAATTGTGGCCTGTATCATGTCGTTGTTTATATTACAACCTGAGGTAACATGTTAAATTGATTCAGCAGTTGGACAACCATAACGACATGAATTGTACTGTACTAGAGATGGACGATGTAATAGCGATTAGTATAAAAATCGATTATTTCATACAATTAATCGAAAAAAATTGATTATTTTTAAAACGATTAATCTAACTATCTATTATTTTTAAATCGATTAACAAATTACATTATTGGAGTTACATTATTGGAATTACTACTTTTTTTAATGAAACAATAGTGGTTTCAATTTGGCTATATTCGAATTTTGTTAACCACACAAATAATAAGAAAGGTAGCGTGCAAATTGTTTGCAAAATGCGAAAATTCATACTAGCTGAACTCGATAGACGATTTGAGAAAGCTGAATTCACCACACCTTTCGCCGTCGCTACCATTTTACTCCAGATTTAAGAAAATTTATTTTTAGTCCATTCTCGCCACCTACGAAATAACGAAAGGTTTGGAGAAAGCTGCATCCTCAAGTCCTCTAAAACCACAAGCAAAACCAGATGAAGTCTCAGCTAATAGTCTTTGGGATCTACAAGACAAGTTCATGAAGTCACAGCAGCAACATCAGTTAGAAGAATACGATGGTGACGTACACAGGGAATTGCGCCAATATTTAAACAGACCCATATTATCTATGGACATAAACCCATTCCAGGCTTGGGAATCAATGAAGTCAGAATTCCCTAATGTTTACAAACAAGCCATTAGGTATTTGCCCGTCACAGCCACCTCACTCCCAAGTGATAGACTATTTTCAGAAGCAAAACTTGTACTTAGCGACCTGAGAAGTCGACTCACGCCTGAGCATTTCTCTCAGCTGCTGTTTCTCCCCTCAGTAAGTTCTAAATTGTGGACCGCGAAATAGTTTGTTCATTTTCACAAATTTTTGCGAAATTGTTTTTCTATATATCGCAAATAAGTTCTGATAAAAATAATTTATAGTTTTGAGATTTGTCCTTCGTATAGAATAAAAATATTCGTTGTATGGAAATAAATATTTTTTTTTATATTACACCACCTTTTCTCTCTTTTAAATCTCATTTTTATACTACATTTGACCCCAACTTAATACCCCATTCAGTCACAACGTGCATTGCAATGCATATATGTAACAGTAAACGTAATGTGTGCATACTTTTTATTTAAATTTTTTGATCATAATATAATATATAAAATTAATACTAATGAAATACGTACGATGTATTATGACAAAATATTCTATATGGAGAGAGTGTTTTAGTTAAGATTTGTATATATTCATGAATCTTTCTTACCTAAGTACAATATGCATTTTTGTCTCATACTTCAGTTTCTCAAGATAAAAAAAATTACCTTGTATAATATATAGTATGATGCTAAAACAATTTAATGTATTATTAAGGAACATGATATAAGAAATATGAAGTGATATATTTTGTAGCGTATTAACAGTTATTTAATGTTTGTATTGCTCAAATTTATTTCAAATTGTTTTAATACAGTAATTATAAATAAACATTTACTAATTAAAGGTTTGTTTTGCATTTCCTGATAAATATAAAAAAGTTAATCGATTATTTTTGTTCGATTAATCGATGCAAACTAATCAAATGATAACAATAGATTAAGAAGGAATCGATTATTTTTCAATAATCGTCCATCACTATTCTGTACATTTCCATCTTTAACGATACACTTCAGATAGTTACGTGTTGGGATAACTTGATCCTGAATAGCGAACATAAACCCTTCAGTTTCGGTTGTCCTGATATAAGCCAGTAGTTCGACGCTTTCATACCGACATGCGCTTGGCTCATTCCGTGTGGATGTCTTCCATGAAGAGTTTTCGCCATCCATAAATCTCTCCTTTGGTTGTCATTGCATGAGAAGTTCGCAACCTCCTGTCGCGACAACTCTAACGGAGAAAAGGCGGCAGCTTCACAAATTGCCTTAAACAATGTTGATGTATTTGCTGCAGAGTGGAAATACATTCTCATGCTCTTCACTTGCTGGTAAAGTTGGTTTCCAATATCTGCGAGTCTTCTTCCACCCATATCTCTCGGAAGAGTAACACGTTCGACTGCAGATTTCGGATGGTGTACACGTGCTTTTGTCTTTAAAACTTTCATTTTTCATTGCAAGGTATCAATGTCAGATTCACTCCACTTGATAATGCCAAATGAGTAGTGAAGAACTGGGGCAGCATAGGATAATAGCTTTTATGATATTTTTTCCATTCAACTTTGTTTTCAAGAGTTTTCGCGTCCTTCGTATTAATTCCTCCGTAAGCTCGACTTTCATTTTGTTTTGGTTAATGCGCTTTGCCTGTCTCATTCCCAAGTACTTGTACGTTTCTTCGGCAGACATCGTTTGTATCCTCTGCCTGTTTTCAAGTTCTTAGGCCCCCTCCTGGGACTTTCCTCTTACAATATTCAATCATTCTTCAAATCATCCACATACAAGAGGTGATTTATGCGATACATTATTCTTGAGCCCGATTTAATAACAAATCCACATTTAGTGGAATTCAAGAGATTAGATAATGGATTCATACAGAGGACAAACCACAGAGGACTTAGCGAGTCTCCATGAAAGATACCTTGATAGTATCAGTTTGGATGTAGTCAACAGGAGTACTCAAGATATTTTTTGTTCTCCACATAATGTGTTCAATACCACATTTTACAAGAAAGAAACAACTTTTGTATCAACTTCATAGATCTTAAGCATTTCTATCAGCCAGGTATGTGGTACAAAGTCGAACGCTTTTTTTATAGTCAATTATTATTANNTTATTATTATTATTATTATTATTATTATTATTATTATTATTATTATAGCAAATTTTATTTCTTGAATCATTTAACTTTATATTAACCGCATTTCTAAAAGTTTTATTTGAATCGAAACGTCCGCCCACCATCCATTGTTTTCAGGCCACATTTCTATCATTTGAGCTAGCTAAAAGGTAAGGTGGCCCACCTTTTCCGTAGTCGCAAAGGACGGTACGTGGCAATGTACACAGACACTTTGAACTCACCCAGGCTCCGGGGTCTGTAGAGTGAGTACGCGAACAAATTTGTAATTGGGGAAATAATTTGGCCAAAGCATTCAAAGGAATAGGAGGGTTTATTTTATATAATATGAACACCTATGTTTATAATTTACGTAAATGTGCAAAAAGGAATATTATTCAATTTTTATTGTGGTGATGAAAACGTAGACAGGAAAATCTTATATATGTATGTACGTATGTTCTTACAGCACTGCATAAATGTATTTAATCGGCCTATTGTAAGAATATTTATTTCTGAAGACGATCTAGAGAATTTCCGAGTCCATGTTAGAATAAGTAATCCCGTGTACGTAAATATTTCGTCATTGGGAGTTCGTTCGTTCTATCATACTCACACCTATAAGTTTTATCGTGATAGTGAAAATTCTGGCGTGACGAATAGGATAATTAAATACATAAAAGGAATAAGGGGTTTATAATTTTTTACAACGTAAATTTACTACCTGTTTTATTGAACTTGCAAGCCAGTTTCCAGAACATCTCGGCAGATTACAATATATGTTAGGGGAGACCGGAGCCCCATGGCCCATGAGGTACGAGAAGTCATTGAATTATTGCTAATATACAATATGATTAGGTAGGCTAGACTGATCATGATTACGTGTTACACTTACGATCCAGGTGGCAATGATGTCACTGCGTTGTCTAAGGAAGCTTGAAGTGTTAACAGATCTTTTACTTTCGAAGTAAATTACTGGCAACATGTATTTGTTTTAATATTTTTTTCGTCATTTTAATACTGGTATTGATGTTGAAGATTGCAGTTCTCTGAAGTTTTTATCATCTCCATGCATTGTAGGTAAGTTATGGCAACTAAGCTTTGCCGTAAATGAAAATAATTTTAATTTTTCTTGAATATTTAATAAATATAGGATCGCCTCTGAAGTACTGTAGGCACGGACCATGGAGAAACGCTACCAACAAATTGACGGGTGTGCCCTGAGGCCACACTCAAAACCACTCAAATTACAGTCGACAATCTTCGGAAATCAAATTGTTGCGATTACAGCGCCACCTACCACAAATTAGAGAAACGTTTCAGACAGAATTATGTATTTTTGTCCGTAGAATCCGAATATGAAATAAAAAATGGGGTTTCTATTTAATATTTCAATGTTGCCACCCGCTGGGGGCAGGGGGGGCGCTGATTTTAGCACAGAATGATTTCCCCTTCAAAACTGTTAAGATTTGATTTTGGCCCAATTTTTCGTACATCGCATATTTCTTGAGTTATTTCTAGTTGTCAGAATAAATGGAATATCCTGTATATTAGGAAAAAGCACTTACTATTTAAAGCTACTACCGATAAATTACGCGACCGATTTTGCTGGAAATTTGCAATAAAATGAGCAGACGGGCAATAAGTGCGATTCGATTGTCGTCACTGATTCTGTTTAGAATCGAGTCTCGAATCGACGGGAACAGCGGCATGAACAAGCATGGTCGGTCAGAGCTGGGTCAGAGAGTAGAGTAATAGTATTATTTGTGTCATGAAGGAAGTACATTGCAACGAAATCTTACAATGCGTGGCATCATGCTTCAAAACGTAAGCATTCAATGTAGGTAAGTACAAATTCAATTAGGATATGTTTTTGTATTAACCGTTTCACCTTATACTTAACCATTGATTTCATGTTTTTCAACACTGCTATTGCTGGACATTTTTTATTTATACCTTTTATCGCTGGATATCTTAATTATTCATAAATGCGCTTTTTGCAATATTTTTTCTTGATTTATTCTATTGATTGTGTGTATTTTTTGCAATATTTTTTCTTGATTGATTGGTTCTATTGATCTTCTTTGTATTGACATTTTCAACCGTATTGGTACATGTGAATTTGTTTCATCTACTAAACTTATCAAAAAATGTCAGTGCCGCAATAACGTTAGAGCTAATAATATAGAACTGAATTGTTATGATGTGTAATATGTAGATACAATTCATGTATTTATATAGTGATATTGATGAATTATTTTTAGCGTAGTGCGAGATCACTGACAAATTATTTGTAGGGGAGTGAAGTTTAACTTTTTTCAACATTAACTTTTTAAAAAGGGAAAAAGTAATTTATTTTACCTATAAGTGTGCATTTCTTTCAACATTTTCTCTGCTCAATACTGAAAATGACTAATAAATTAAAAAATATCACAATGCTCTAATATCATTAGTGCTAATACTTTGTTTGATATACAGCTGAATTGTTTTGGTTTATCATTTGTAGATATAATGGCACGAATTTGTTGATACATTATTTTTCAGCAACTTGTAAGGACACTGACAAATTATTTATGTGTAGTTGTTCCTGAAGCTTTGAAATTTGGAAATTGAAACGTACGTGTTAGCGTTAATGAATGGAATGTTAGGAAAATGTTTTTATACAATAATATATATAACTGCTATAGTAACATTTGACTAAAATCTTTATTGTTAGTACATAACTGAGTTGATACAATTTGTAATTTGTAGATACAATGGCATGTAAGAAGCATTTGACTTTGGAGAGCTAAACGTAAAAAAAAAAGATCAAAACAACGAAATTAGTTCTTCACGACAAGTTACTAATGTTGTCAGGGTATCAGGGGAAGCAAAAGAAGCAGTCGATGCAGAACAGCTGAACCATAGTATGAACATGACGGGACAGTTGCTCCGAAACGATAAAGGTGCCCAGGAAATTTATTTGGGGAAATGTCTGTCTTGTGTGAGTGCTGTAGAGAAACTTTGTCTACGAAAACATACAAGGTGGCTTTATTATTTGCTGCCAGGCCAAATATTGTGTTTCCTTTACGGAAGGTCTCGAACGTTTGCAGAAATTAATTACCAAATATTATGAAGCATCAAAACATTACTTGAATAATATTAGAAGTTATAATAATTCTCTATCATTTTTCTCTGCAAGCAAATATTCTTACATTTAAAAACTTTAGGCCCTTTGGTTATACAATTCATAGGCATATATACCTTTCAGTGGTACTCAATAATGACAATTCTCCAAATAGGGAGGTCTTGGAGGAATGTGAAGGATATTTAATGAAATCACTGATAAACATGCTTCGCAATGTCAATGCGTATGCCCAGTTGTTTCAACATGTAGTTGATGCGGAAGCAAATTTGAAACAAACCTGTTCTAATTATGTTCCTATTTATCATTTTGCTTTTATGTGGAATACTTTTGATAATTGACATTACGATCTATCTACAACAAGGGACATTGCTGTAGTATTTCTAAGTGATGATGGAACTGCTCCAAGAATTTTTTTTCACTATTCATTCCAAAGCACTTGGTCATCGGGTAAAAATAATTTCTGCTCTCAACTCTGATACTAATCCCATACTTTATCCAATACTCGTATGTGGAGAACCATCGTGGAACTTTGGGATGAGTTTTGATTCTGTCCTTACAACTTCGGTTCGAAATGTTACTCAGTTGCAGTACTGTTATTATCACTTAGCCGTAAGAGATGCGTTCAGTCTTTTGCGCAGTTCTGGAAGACTGTTTCCACAATATGTTTTAGATGCTTAAGTCAAAGTTGTAAAAGTAGTAAAAAAGTAAACAAAATATTTAGCATATCTAATAAATTTCGGATGCAAAATCATTCTATTTGGTGATGAATTCCATTATATTCTTAAGAGTTTTCCTAAAACAATAAAATCTTATGTGTAAGACGGCAATTGTGAATAATTGCTACACTAATTGAGTAATGTTTATATAGTATCTTGCATATTCATGTTTTCTGAAGAATATTGGTTAACATTTCACTTATAACACCAACATAAGATCTTTCTTTTCTAGAGGAAACCTATTTTTCAGCTTGAAATTGGTGTGTTTTCCTGTCACTTCAAATAATCTCTTTTCATATACATGCAATGTATACATATAGAGGGAATGATTTATACACAGATTTCAAAATCGTGCACGCAAATGAGTTAAGGTACCCCCCAATATTGCACATTGGAGAGTTAAAAAGTGATAACCTTGCCATTGTCTCAAGTTAGATTTAATTTTATAAAACGAAGCGGAAATATATTGTTTAGGGGATACTATATTTTAGAGGATATATAGTGCTTAGAGCTTAGAAAGGGGATCTGTTATTGTGTCAATATCAATTTCAATAATTGTCTAGGTTTTGTACTTTAATGTGCAATGTATAATGTCCGCGAAAAACTTAAATTCAAGTTTGGTAATACAATGAATTTTATTCATAATTTTGTGAAGTTACATTTAACAATGACTACAATCACTTTCATGTGGCGGAAAAACAATAATAAAGATTCACGTTCTTTCATTACAATACTAATTATATTTTTGATATATTGTCACAAATTCTTTACACGTAAACGTTTAATTACTCATACTAATGGAAGCTATCTAATAAATGAAAACATTAAAAAATATGATAAATATATTGCAATTTAATTGCAAAGACATTTTTTTCATTTTGAGAATCTTTCAATACTTCATCTGAAAAAGAGAGATTCACTTTTTTACGGCATTTATTGATTATTAAGTTATTTTCAATGTTTTATGCATGTTTCTTTCCTTTACTCAATCACTTACCGAATATAGAAAAACACAGCTCATTTAATGAACGAATTTACCTCTGAATTTTAGAGGATGATGTATTCTTAGACTGTTATGGTTGAATATTGAGTGAAATAACATTGTTAACAATTAATACAATCACTTTCTAAGAGTGGAAAAATAATAATAACACATGTTCATTCTTTACCATATTCATTAGGTTTGTTCCAGCAAACAATCACTGACAGTTTTACGTACTCTCACACTCCGCATGCGCGAGTGCAAACTAGTCAGAAATAAGTCCTGGATTGGGATCTGCTGGAACAAGTAGGTACAAAAATCTGTCTAGGTACCACTGCTTTCGTTCCATCGGTAGTTGCAGAATTATCCGCCAATGTCATCATTTTCGTATCGCGTGCAAAAATCAAAGCGACCTGGTACTGGTCAGTTCCTGGTATTTACTTGCGCTTTACGTTTCTCCACATTTGTTCGCTTATTATTTTCTTGACCTCGCTATTAATTACGGATTTTGAACCTGGTAAACTGTGACTTGCGCTATTATTTTTGATTATTCTTTTGGATTTCAGTTAATTGTATTTTTTTAAATGAGTGATAACGCTAACAATACAGAATGGTAAACAACTACATATTTAGTAAGTCACGGTGCAAGGAACTTCCTTAAATTTACATACCTTCCATTTCACCAAAAAAGAAACAAATATCAAGTTCCAATATCCACAAGAAAATCCGAAAGATAGTTAAGTCACCAAAATCCAAGAATGAAGATTTATATTTATTTAATAAAGTAAAAAACTGTATTGACGAATGTGGGAGAAGATAATCTGCGCATGTATTCTTGAGTCCTAGAATCCTTTCCCATCATTTTAACAATAAATAAATAAAAATAAATTTTAAAATTGCGCGGGATTAGTAATACTTAAAAGGAACTAGAAAATCAATAAAACGTAAAATAAAGAAGGGTCAAATTCCAATATCCACGAGAAAAATCCGAAAGAAAACGAAGTCACCAAAAACCAAGAATCAATAAAATGTAAAACAAAGCAGGGTCAAAATATATAGATCCGAACACAAAACAAATATGCAGAAACCGGACGGAAACGTAAATGGCGTGGCGTGAAGTTAGGTGTTGGCGGGAACTCGGGGTGCGAAGTAGGCATGCGCGGATTTATAGTTTGAGGGGAGTGCACGAACTGATTCGGACTAGTGGAACGCCCAACTCCCAATCACAATCACTGACTGCTGCTGCTGGAATGGACAATACTAGACTGCGCATGCGGACTAGTTCAGGAGTGTTTCGGTCTGCTGCTGAAACAAACCTAATATGATGTATAGTAACAAATTCCTTAATTTTAATCACTCATATTAATTGTAACTATCTAATGTATAAAGAGATTTTAAAAAATGTGATAAATATATCGTAATTGAATTGCAAAGACTTATTTTTCTTTTGGTGAACCTTTCAATCCTTCTTCTGAAAAAGATATGCTTTCTTGGTGCAAGTTTCTTTTCTTTACCTGATTACTTACAAAATTGAGAAACAAAAGAAACAGCGGGTAATGAGCGGGTAAACCTCTAGTTCCTTGAGAGTTTGCTTTTCACTTTGCTTGGAAGTCACAAAAATATTAAAATAAGAGTTTTTCCCATGAGGTGTGCTATTTCTAGTTGTACGTAGTCAAAAATACGGAAACGAGCAAGTACAACTAAGGTTGTACTCTTTGCAATTTTTTAAAACTTTTTTTGCGGAACAGAGCAAAATTACACAATTGTAATTAAATCGCAAATAATATCAACTAATTAGTATAATTTAACCCATAGTTGCAGATTCTGCACGGCCCTTCACCGATTGGGGTATTGAGATGCGCCGAACCAACAAAACTGCAATTCTGGGTAAACTGTCCAAGATCTCATTCTGTAGATTACGGTAGGGGGTCGTTTCTAAGAGGTCTTTAACTTCAAAATTCCAGGTTTTAAGGCTCTAGAAAGCTTTGTTTAGGAGTTATATATTTATATAGATTTTAAGAATGTTGTCCGAGTCTTGTAGGTTGCATCTGACAACAAATCCAATAATTTACAATTTTCAACAAATCCTTTATATTTTTAATGTCAAAGTGCGACACGTCGTCGTGAAATTCTCTTTTCTGAGAGACCTCATTCATAAATATTAGTTACGTATGGGAGACACAAAACTCATATATACTACTGAAATAATATGGGAGAGCATTTTGAAAATGCACATGCCATAGATCTTGCTACAAATATTCACAAATCGGTAGATCATAAATTATGGTTCTTTGGGCTCGTAATTTCCCTCTACAACGTTCTTTACTGCGTTTGCAAGGATCTGCATTACTTAACGTTCATTTAAATATTCGGTAAAGTTTATTTTATTTCAGACATTTTTTGGCACAGTTAATAGATTAATGAAGAAATAAAAATAAAATAGAAAGCTATATTATCATTTCTTGAAACCCTAAAAAGGTAATAAATGGAATGGAGCCATACTTATAAAGCTTCCTTCTTCCTCGTTTTCGCGCGTTTCCTTTTGTCTGCAGCACAATCCCGCTTTTCTTAATTCACCCAAAGAACCGCTAAGTTTTCCCGCTTAAATTAAAGGCTTGGTATCTCCAAAAATATTTGAATTTACGCCCCCACCGCGAAATATTCGCTGAGCACGCCTGTTATTTAAACCACCTTTCCAAAAACAACTTTGCACCCGTGTTTAAATTATAATCTGCAACAGACTACGCTTGGATAATGGTATTCCAGGATTTTAGTGAAAGCAGATAAGTACGAGCTGTGCTTCGTAATTGTGCCTGAAATTATCTTTCCTCTCACTCAGATGCATGCGTTGTCGTGCTGAACCTCACAGAGACGGTTTGTTAATTGCAACGCGAAAAAAAAACTGGGTCGTATTTCTTTTGTCATAATAGTTGTGATGTTGGAGTGATCAGAGGTTAGTGTGAAATAACAAAGTATCGATTATGGTCATATTGAAGACGTGGCGTCCAAGCACATACCGCTACCGTTGTTCAGATCCTTACTTAATAATCATCACTTCTGAATTTATAGACGCGAAACCGTGATGGTGTGACCAAAGAATTCAGAGTTCTGAGAAGGAATATAAATCTGTCACTGTTTCATCAAAGAGGATTAGAATATGCAATTATATGGTAATTCATAGTACCGCTTTCGAAACACTAATTCTTAAGTAGTCACGTGATATGAACACCCCATCGAATAAATACAACATTGGAAATTTACAAAAATGCTTTTTAACTTGGAGAGAGAGTTCACCCGATGAGGCTGGTAGGCCGCGTCCAGGAATCTCATCGTGTCAGGAAAAGAATTTTTGCCATGCTATGTACAGTATTTCATTTAAATAAATCAATTTTATGATAAAATTTCTGAATTGTACATACGTTTCACAGACGATCAAGAGAAACCACAAATTTGTTTTGTTCCTAGTGTTCTAAATGGTACGAAATGTTTTGGAATTGTACCCAAAGTACATTCGGTATTAGTTACGAAAGTACTTTCAGTACTTTTTAGGCTAATGCTGAAAAACATTGTACTTTCATGTCCAAATACTTGTAAGCATACCTCATATTATACAAGTTTCAAATAAAATACATTTAATATCTTTTTCGATTTTCAATGCCTTTCATCCAATCCATTGTAACTCCAATCCTAGAAAACACAATTAAACTCGTTGGTTTTGAATCCACTAGAAATACATAATTTTTGACGGAGGAATGCTGGAATCGCTTCGTAACCGAATGATATCCCATCCTGAATTATTTATTTAACACTAAGAGAAAGAGTGACATTACCAAAACTGTACTACGAGGCATATTTGGAAAGTAAGTTTCGATTTTTAAAAAAATGTAAAAAAGAGTTTCAGCCAATTTTATTTTTACATGAAAATATATCTCTTAAAGTATTTTTCATCATAGTTTCCCCCAACGTCCAAACATTTTGTACTATAAATTTCACACTCTCAATTAATTGAATATAAAAGAAGGAAAGGAAATTGTTATTTTTCTATGACTTTTAAATATCAGTAACAAGTCTGAGTATAAAGTCGCCTTGGAAGTTCTCTGTCACCTACCATCAAATGTGTAAAGAACATTGATATAACAATAATTATAAGTCACTTTTTAACAACTTAGTCATATAGCGACGAGTGTAGAAGCCAGGTTTACGCAGTTGGGTATTCAGAAAATATTACCTTGTACTTTTATAAAAAATTAGCTCATTCACCAGTTTTTTCGTTCAGTAAAAACATCGATGACTTGTTCTCTAAAGCTGTCGTCCCTGGGAAGTTAATTCAGCAGAGACTTCTCTAAAGCCAGAGTGCTCAAATTACTCAGCCTGATATTTCCTATTGAATTTTGCAGGAATGTCTTCACTCTCTTTAATGTACTCATACTGCATTCACATGTTGTTGTAGACATAGGGAGAGTTCAAATAAGTGTTCTCGTGGCTTAAAAACTGTTCTCGTGGTTCAGGGCGAAGTCGCTTGCCTTTCACGACTGAGGTTCCGGTACGATTCCCATAGAATCCCCGTCAGAACTTCATGTGTTGTTTGTTACAACAAAACGACTTTGCATGCTTCACAGGGGCTAATCCAACCCCTGTAAAGCGTCCAAAACCTTACCTCTATCTTTATTCCTTCCCATTCAGGCCCATGGGTAGATGATGCACGGCGAGCTCAAAGACGCTACCTGCCGGCGATTCCCTGACGTGACTACTTCATAGCGTCCCCCACAGGGCGTTTAATAACTGACATTTACTCCAAAGCGCTCAACAATCGATAAGGAGGCAGATACATCTTAAAACTTTAAGAACATTTGGTTTTTGAAAACATTTTTAATGCATTATTTCGGAATATTTGATAAAACATATTTCGATATAAAATAGTTTTTGAAATATTTAAAAAGGATGTCGCTGCATCGTGCATCTAGTAGAGTAGTAAAGTAAGCAAAACTCATGAATCAAACATCGTCCCTTTTTTTCAGATTTGCCGGTTTCATGATCCGTTTCCCTCATAACTCAAAAACTAATCACGATAAAGATATGCAATTTTTAGGATGTATGTAACCAAGTATTATCTATAAAACCATGCTAAATCATAACATTTCTGCCCAATAGTTTTTGTTATTAAAAATATAAACCGAAAAAACTATTAAAAATCAATATATTAATTTCGGATTCAAATTTAAAAAAATATTTACTCAGAGATTTAAATGAAAGGGCGTTGTTTTGTATCTCTGAGTAAGAAAAAATTGGTAAAATCTTCAAAAATCTCTGAGTTGTCAGGGAAAAACTCAGTCGTGTCATGGTCTCAGTCGTGTCATAGTCTCCGAGCTGTGAGGACGTATTTCCTAAGCGCTCCGAGGGTCACCGCAGGTAGTTGTCGGTGAGCGGCGCAGCAGGTAGTTTTGTTCAGCAGTGCGATCGTAAGTGAAGAGCGCCGCA
The DNA here is from genome assembly GCA_017312745.1 of Gryllus bimaculatus. NCBI lineage: Eukaryota > Metazoa > Arthropoda > Insecta > Orthoptera > Gryllidae > Gryllus > Gryllus bimaculatus. Next base: position 133,579 of record BOPP01000014.1, on the reverse strand, counting down.
CACATCGCCAGTGTCTGCTTGGTATAAGTTAAGTATAACCAAAATATTTTTAATATATTGCTAATTTTTTAATATATTGTTAATACTTTTAGTTTTTTCCTAAAAGTAATTTTCATAAAAGTAAGTTCGTTTCACCCCTAATTTTTGAACATCATGGCCACACCCAACGCTAAAGCGAATGACGCTGTCTCTGCTTCGCTTATTGAAAGCATCCTGACATCGGATGTTTTCATAAGCAAAATTGCACAGGTTGTTTCTGAGGCAATGGAAAAAAAATTGGAGGTGTTAGTTTCTCGTTACGAAGAGAAACTATTAGAGAAAACTAAGGAGATCGATGATCTCAAACTTCAACTGGAAGAGCGGACTGACGAGCTTGAGCAGTACCTGCTGCAGTTCCCCAAGGATCTTTGGGGAACCCGAGCGTGATGGCGAGGACACCGACTGCACCGACCTTTTGGCAATCAATGTTGCCAAAAAGATAAGTGTTCAATTAGACCTAAGCGACATTGATCGCAGCCATCGAGTTGCATAATATAGCATAATATAGCACTAATTTCAAGCTCATTAATTTCAGCTTTGTTCTTAGTGTTTCGTTATACTAAACAAAACTGTCTTTCAGTGTGAGAAATCTGTCTTTGCTACATTACAAAACCATATGCATCATGCCGCTGCCTTGACGCGACGTAGGCCACCGCGGGTGCCACGCGCCGCGCGCGCGGGCTTGGTCAAGGGCTAGGACTGATACCATCCACCCCCGGAGCTGCACCTATTTCCAGCAAGACAATGGTGCAAGCGGGAACTCCCCAAAGTTCCTATTTAAGGCGATTCAATCAAATTCCAAGCTCTATTGGACCATCTTTTAATTTATACTAGAAGTTTTGTAATTAGTGGCGTCGTCACGAAACGGTCACTTTTCTGATAATAATACATTTTATTGCAGCGAATAACTTGAATTTAAGTACTACTGTAATAGATAATTTCCTCTACCCCCTCCACCTCGTCCCATTCCTACGCGGTGCATTTCAACGCTAATATACTAAAAATCAGGGTTTTCCTGCAATTTTGCAATATATTAATACCTTACATAGATACTGAAAAGTGCGAGCAATAAATGCAATTGTTCATGTTTGTTTGTTCAGTAATGCATAAACAAGGAACAAGAAAGTTAGCGAGTTAAGTGATAATAACTATGTCTATTTATCTGCCAAAAATTTCAATACAACGCAAGAGTTTAAATAATTTATAATAAAGAGATAGTACGGGAATGAAAAGCCTCTTTACTTTCCCGTAAACATATGGATTAATATACGCAGTAGAGGGAAAGTTATGTAATATTGCGCGAATAAAAGACGGATTTTCGGCAGAAAAAAGTTAATTGCTCGGGCCCTAATAACGAACTAGTGGTGCTACAGAATGGCATAGACTTTCCAGTATAAGTTTTCTATTTTCATTGGCCTCGGCTTGCTATTCGAACTTGCACATTACTCTTACCAGCAGCCATCTCCGGCTGCTGTGTATATATATATATATATATATATATATATATATATATATATATATATATATAAATCGTAATTTTTCGGGTAGACATCATAACAGTAGATCGGAAATAATATTTTAATAATATTAAACATTTAGTACAATCCCTACCAAAAAGTTAAGAAAAAATTTACGCCGTCTTTAATAAAATCTAGTTTTTGTAAATTTTTAAAATTGCACATTCATTTCGCAATATTGCGAAAAACTAATAAAATTTTAAAAGAAATGTACATGATCTTACATTATATTGAACCAATTGTCGAAGCACTTTTGCCACTCTGATTGAGGTATCACCAAAACATGCATTCTAAATGCAGTTTTGCTAAATGCAAACCGCTTCTTCAGATGTCGAAAATCGTTGACCTCTCAGTTTGTTTTTTTACGTACGGGAATAAAAAGAAGTCATTCGGTGCCAAATCAGGACTATACGGCGGATGACTCATCAAATCGATGTTTTGGGTACTCAAAAAGTGCAGTGTTTGAGCCGATGTGTGAGAGTTCGCATTGTCGTGGTGAAGAGTGATCCATCTTCGGCGGTTGGTTTTCCTGATTTCCTGGAAGACAGCTGGCAAACAAATCGTTGTGTACCACTCAGAATTAACTGTTCTGCGTTGTTCTAGTGGTACGGTTGGGACATGTCCAGTTTTTTCGAAAAAACAGGCGACCATCTGTTTGGAAGTGCTTTGTATGCGAACAACTTTTGTTGGATTTTGCTCATCTTGAAATATCCATACAGATGACTGCTGTTTACTTTCGGGCTCATACGCGTAAATTCACGATTCATCACCTGTCACGGATGTCATAGACGTGTTTCGAAGCACCGCGATCGTATTTTTTGAGCATTTCTTTTGACCAATCATCACGAGCCTTTTTTTTTTAGCCATTGACAAATTGTGTGGGATCCAACGCGAACAAATGTTTTTGATAGTAAAATGTACATGAAATACTGAATGTATGCTGGTCCCACTAATACGTAAGGTTGTCTCATCTCACGATAGGACACATGGCGATATTGCAATATCAGTTCACGCACAGCATCAATGGTTTTCGGAACAAAAACTGATTTTGGACGCCCTTCGAGAAATTCGTCTTGGAGTGAACTACGACCACGATTGAATTCACCATACAATCGATAAACACCGGTCCTTGATAAAGCTTCATTGCCAAAAATTGAATGAAGTTCATCCATGCACTATTGCTGAGTTAATCCACGTCGAAAGTTGTAAAAAATAATCGCAAGAAAATGTTCACGATTTAAATCCATTTTTGGGCCATGATGAATCTTGTAATTGATGTAAACAACACAAATAGAGCTCGTATGTCAAAACGTTCTAAGTACGTATAACCTCAAAACATCCAACTTTACGATAGAGCTGTCAGTTGTCAGATTCGAACACCAGGGTTGCCAAATCCCGAAACATAAAAGGCAACTTTCGTATACAGAGTATTATACGTATTACAGAAAAAGTAATGCTACGGAAAATCGATTTCGATATTTCAACGGAAATACGTTTTGAAGTCCCCTGCCACCAAAAAAGTGGTTTTTTAAAATTTTATTATTATTATTATTATTATTATTATTATTATTATTATTATTATTATTTTGAAACGTTTATCTGTCTGCGTACACTACTAGTGCCTAAACCACACATACGACTTCTTCAAATTGAAGAAATCCGTGTCGATTTAGCTTGAATCAAATATTTGATATTTTGAAAAAAATCTTTAAAATGGGGGGTACTCTACATGAAGCCCCCAGATATTTTCCAAAATTTTCTAAAAAACGGCTTTAAATTTTTTCTTTAAATTTCTTTTAAGAACGTAGTAAAATACACTTATAAAGGTGACAAAGGTTCGATTTTTCAGCATTAACTCTGATTTTTCGAAAAATTAAAATATCAAAATTTGTCAGTCGTCTTCCTACAACTAGAAAATTGATGATAGAGATTTTTCCTTCAAGCAAAATTTATTCTCATTAGTAAGATTTTTATTAAGGTCATGTATTTTTTAATAAGTAGACGTCACGCAATATTGCTAGTAATATGTGCAATTAAAAAAAATAATAGAACAAAATTTTTCTCACAAACGGCTCCGAATTTGTCGTTAAACTTGTGGGTGGGATAGTACTAATTGCACTCGATCACTCAGAAACCACTCCAAATTTTTCTTCAAACATTTTGGATGTATAGTGCTAAATACACTATTTAATATGACATTGTATTATTTTTTCTGATTGTTTTCTGTTTTTTCAAAAAATTACACAAGTGTAATATTTTTTAAATATCTCTCACCCCCTTAATATGCACATTTTTTTAATTTTGTAAACACTATTGCACTTGTGTCTGGAGGTGTTTGGAATAGCTTTATACGGCATTTTCCGGAAACTCAATAGTTTTCTGTGAAAAGTTCAAGTTTCGCATTTAGAGTAGCGCTTAAACGCTATTTTCTGAAAAACAATTCCAAACTTTTCAAAGAAAATTTCTATTTAGGGCGAAGTTTTACTCTATTTTAATATTCGTATAATAAATTTTCCGTTGTACAATTACAATCCCGAAAAATTAAGAAAATTTAAAAAAAATATGTATTTTGGGCGGCGATAGTATGCAGCACGTCGAATAGCTAGCCGAGACCGAAAGAAATAGATGAATAATACGAGAGTGTCTGTGCCGTTCTGTAGCGAGGCTACGGTACAGAACGGCACAGTTTATCGTATGAAACCAACATGAATTATCATAAATAATTAGTTGAAATTAATAGTAATTCAGTGGGATGTGGATTATACAAACTATTTGGAAGCAGGTAAAGTTCGGATATTCCATAATTCGAATAACCAAACATTAATATGGCGAGTGTACATACGTGCTGTATGTATACAGTTTCTTTAAGAGAACGTTCAATTAAAATACTGTATTGCACATACAAAATCCTGTAGATAACAAACACTGGGATACTACAGAATTCAGTACCTCATTTCTTGACGAAATTACTAGTTTTCTGTTGCTAAAATGAAGATCTTCGTGATCGCACGGTGGTGAAAAGGGTTTGATGATGATGATGATGATGA